>CM047872.1:15844838-16195277 GCA_026212405.1 Petrea volubilis | reverse complement strand
ATATATATAGGTATATGGAAAGGTATACCAATGATATAGTGTGATACATATTTTTGAAGTGCAAGATTTTGTGGGTGTGGAGGTTGTAGGCGGATTTAGTGTGTATTTTTGAGTGATGAAAACTACCTAGTATATATATATATGTGCATGTGGACATATGTGTGTATATGTAGATATATATATCACCAAGTGTATATATGTGGACAATGTGGGTGTAATGTATATATATATATTACCAAGTAATATATGTGGACATTGTGTGTGTATAGGTAGATATACATATCACCAAGTATATATATTTGGACATGTGTGTGTATATGTAGATGATAATTTACCACTAGTATATTTATGTGGAATGTGTGTGTGTGTATCTATAAATCACCACTAATATATGTATGGATGTGTGTGTTATAATATGTAATATAAAATTACCACTAATATATGTATGGATGTGTTTGTGTATATGTAGATATACAATTACCACTGACATATGTATTAGAGGAGATATTCTTGCAAAACAATTATAAAATATACTAAAACTTTAGACATTATATTTATCATTTAATTAAAATCCGAAAATTAGGTTTATAAATATTAAAATTTGAAAATTATACATTATAAAATCATAAAATATATTGTTGTATTTATAAAATTCGAAAATAAAATAAATACAAGCCTAAATATATATATTTAAATAAATTTTCCAAAAATAATAATCACCATTCAAAATTAAAACTATAAGGTCTAAGGTCTAAGTTAGAAAGTAATATTAAAATAATAATTTTACTCATAATACAATTCGAAAATCATAATAAATTTTCAGGAAATAGTATTTTGCATTTTTCAAGTGCTAAAAAACAAATGATGGAATACTCACATTTATAAAATGCATGTAGTGTAATGCACATTTATTCACAAATCCACATATATTCACACAATAATTGTCACATAATGGAAATAAATCCTAAGTAAAATATTAATAATAACAATAGAAGTTACCGGGTCGTCGAAGAATGTATGGTTTATATATTTATTTTGTTATAATATTAGTTATTTCATCTTTTCTCCTCTCCATCTATAATAGATCACAACCCAACCCCATTTTCATCCTAAATCCTGCCTAAAAACACACCCCCACACTCACTCTACTTTTAACAGGCAAAACACTTCCTATTTATAACTTATCTTCCATAACACACACACACACACACACCAAATATATATATATATATATCTATACAAACCCTTCTATTTCATCCATATATACCTATTAGCATCTCATATAGCCCTTTATATACCTCTTGTTCCTAAAAACATTTGAAAAGGTAGAATTATTACCTTTCTCATAAGTAGTTTAGGCAAAATAGTCTTACATTTTTTCATAAACAAGGCTTTAACTTGGATTTACCAAATAACGGTAAAATACCTAGTAATTGCCTATGCTCACATTTTTCAGATTTATGCCTCAAATTATTTGCGATACATGTTATATATCATGATAATTATTTTCATGCTATTATGCTTTCATAAAGGTACATGCATGAGCATGATATATTTATTTATGCTCTTTATGATCTATGTGTTATGAGAAGATTATTTCTCAATTATGTGTTGGGCCCGAAAATATTTCAGAATGGGTGTGGCTGAGTTCCGTCGGGATTTTATTGGAGACGCCGATAATAAGTGTTCCAACCCTCCATCTCCTAATCCCTCCTCATATGGACAAAGTGTTCCATGTGAGAGTGGGTCATAGGCTTTGGCATATACCCGAGTTATGACCACTGGTGTGACTCGGTTAATTGGTGGAATCGCGGAGTGACTCGGTTGGAATATTGATTGTTTGATCGTGGTGGGAGTTATAAGATATTACGTCACTGTATGTGACGAACATGGAGTCTTATGTGGTTTTACATGTTTATGTGCAATTTTCACACACTTGCACCTTATGCGATTGTGTAAATAGTTCTACTCAACCGTCACGTTGACTCCTCTTTTCCAACACTTTTTTAGACAGAAATGAGTGGAGACATTTGAGGGACGCAGTGGAAACAATGGGTGTTTTGAAGCATTTTACTTAATAATGTTACTTTTGTATTTGTGAAAATTGTAACTCTTGTATTTTGTATATGTTTTTATGTAAAAATTACTATTTATTTTAATAAAATAGAAATGAATATCGGGGTTGTTACAGTCAATAATCAAACTAAAGCAGCAGGGAAAAGGCCCATGTCTTGATATTTGAATAACTGGCGTTATCATAAAAGTTGACGCAAGGGATGAGACAATTAAAAGATGACGTAAGCGCTGACATCAGCAGGACATATAATGGTGGTTCCTGTGTAGGGCATTGTTAAATTATTGTGCGCAAATTCTTGAAAGGGACTTGGGGATGACGTGAATTCATAATGGAGGCACTGTTCTCAGACGCGTGAAGAAAAGATGAAAGTGATGTTTGGATGTATGCAGAAAATGAAAAAAGTTGTCGGCTAGAATTGATGTCAAGATTTGAAAGAATCTTTGTAAATTATTAAAGTTTCTTTTCCGTACTTTGCATTTCCTTTATAAACGAGGTCTTTAGTTTAGTTTAGAATCATCGCCTTACTTCCATAGTTTTTTTCTTAAACTTCATTTGTATCATTCCTCTCAGTTTCCGTTCCTCCCTGTGTATTTATAATAAACTGCAATATATCCAGTTAATTAAACTCGTGGTTAGTGTTCTAATCCCCTTTTTTTACTGCTTTATTTATTTATTTTTAGCATTACTAGCCTGTAATGTTAGGCTAAGGTATGAGTGTGTTGAATGTCTAGACTAAATTTAGAAGATGACATAGTTATGATAGCATAATCTTCGTGCATCCTTTTAAGGATGGTTTACCCTAAGTTAAAATATTTTGGCCAGTCTTGTTTCTAAAGTTTTGATATTTAGATACAGTCCTGATTTCTATGTTTATTAATCCTGTTGTGCCCGCTCAAGCAGTTGGGAGATGTTTCAGAGCTGTTTTGGATTATTTAGATTGGATACCAAAGACAAGTCTAATTGATTAAGTAAATACTTGAGAAATCAATGACAAGCTTGATGATTTTGTAAAACCCATTCTTATGGCTAAATACTTCTTAAAAGGTTCCCGTTCCTGCCGTTATAGTATCAGAGCCATGTTGTTTGAAGAATTTAGTTAAGACTTATTCAACACACCCTTTATTGTTCATATAATTGTGAATATATTTCGAAGTGATAAGAATACTGTTAAAAATACTATGAAGCGGGAGGTAGAAATACCCAAGATTGCTTTACTAAATAAATGGACTATTCCAAAGATTGAAACTAAAAAAAATATGAGTTAGGAACTTTTGAAAGAATAAGTTGGAGACAAGTAGTTAAACTACTGAAGAAACTATTTCATTAGATAATGATGAAATGATAATAAGACTTCTTAGTGAAAATGATGTTGAAACATACAAGTATACGCAAAATTTTTGCATATAGGCTTAGTACAAGTTGCCTTTAACCGTTGACATTAGAAGGATTACCTAAAAGTTTTATTGCTATGCTAAGAGATGGCAGGAATTTAAATTGGATACAATCATTAATGGGTATCATTCAAAGTAGCTTAGCTCATGGCCCAGTTTACTTTAATGTGTATCCTAATTTGCAGTTGTCATTAACTGATAATAACATATGTGATGCATTAACATTAAATGCTAAAACCTATGGTTATAATTATTCACCAAGATCTAAAGTTATATGTATTTGTTGTAGAATTTGTTATAAACGTTTGCATACATTAAATCCTCAGTGTAAACACATAGAAAAATTAGCTAATGAAACAATTGTAATTGAAGATCAATCAAATGAAGATCAATCCTTTAGTAAATCAAATTTACAACATGAAGATCAATCAAATGGGAGGAATTGAATTTCCTGATAATTGGTTAATGGAAAAGTCGCACCACCTATTTTTAATAATACACAAACTATACCCACTGAATAGAACACACACACGAGAAGGTGATGTTTATATTCAGTTTAATACTAGAAGATCTAATTCTTTACCTAGAATTGGTTTTGAATCCAGACCAAGATCTAGTAAATCTAGATACTCATTTATATCCCCTGTTAATTATAAATTAATATTCCTTCTAGAGCTTCAACCTCTAGGGATAAAGAATTAAAAAGTGAAGAATCTCATAAACACATTCGAGGTCTAAAAGTTCAACAATTCATTTAAACAATCAAAATGAACATTTTAAAAATTTAAAAGTCCATGATAAATATGGACATGATAGTGAATTTGATGCAAGATAGGGTCTTGAACAACTATTATATACTTGTATTGTCATCTCTTGTAATAAGGATGTCTTCAATATAGAGGACATTGGTTCATACCAAAAGAGAGTTATGGCTTCATGAATCGTCCAAACTAGTGCGAGGAGATTGTTTGAGGTCGTAGAGTGTTTTTTTCAATTGACCAAACTAGATCAACTCCTCCCGATCAGCATAACTACAAGGTTGCTCTATGTAGACTTCTTCGACTAGTTCTCCATTGAGAAAGGCATTCGTAATGTCCAATCAGTGTAATGACCTAGAAAATGTAGCTGGAAAATAGATGAATAAGAATGGAAGACATTTTTGTAGCAAGAGAAAATGTATCTAAATAGTCTAAACCATACATGCCCTTTGACTACAAGATCACCTTAGGTCAATTACTGGAGCCATCCGATCACCTTAGGTTGCCCTTTGACTACAAGCTCCTTAGTACCATTGTGGTTAAGCAGACATTTCTGCATCTGTTGCACTCTCCCAACAAGGATGAGAAAGGAAATATTCTATACTAGCGGGGATAAGGATAGTGGTAGATATAAAGAAGAATAGGTGGGAGATAAATGATCTTAAGAGACAAGATTTGATATAAGGTGTGAGGTGCAAGTGCGCTTACCTTTGCAAGGAAAAATGGGAAGATCTAACTCTGAGGCAGGTGATGGGGTATGATTTAGAGGTGGGGAAGATGATTCCAGAGGGCATGAGTCTGAAGGAGATTGCATGTGTTATGCCGCCTCGTGTTACTTGCAGCCTTGTTAACATAGACGATTAGAATAATGAGCGTAAGGGGTGAGGGGGTGGGCCAGAAGCGTGACAAACGCGTCAAGATTAGAGTAAAGATATGCATTAGCCATAAACTTATATGAACCCAATATGCATCAATTCACTATCATGTCCATACACCTTTGAAAAGGAAAAGCAGGAATAAAAGTAGAATAAAATTATTAAGTTATGACTTCAACTTTTCATGACTATCTAAAGATTTAATTTCTATCTAGTTAGAATTCATGTAAGTTTGTTGAGTTTTAACTTATTTATAAGAATTTTAAATATACATGTCATATGATCATCAAAAAAGGTTGTGTGTACTATTTCTATTTATTTTTATAAAATTATGTTGACGTTGTGAAATATTTTTGCAATAATTTTTGTGTTAATTTAGAAATTTGCTAATTTTATCTTCATTTAATATTTCATTAGGTTCTTCAAAGTTTTCCTGTTTGATGTATTTTTTTTGGTCTCTTTTGTTGCATATATGTTGATGTTTATGAAACTTGTTATATTTTTCCTTTCCTAATGTCATTCTCATTCGTACAAAGTTTGGGGACTAAGTTTCTCCACTTATCAATTTTTATATTTGCTTTGTCATTAGATATCACCAAGCGTTCACCACATTATCATTTATGCATCATATAGTATAAGTATTCTATTTTTTTTAAATTCTAAGTAGTTACTAAAAAGATATTACCATTTGTACTTATATTAACATTTTGAACTTATATTTATATCTTATTGACATTCATAATTCTTTTAAAACATTATATATATATACTTAAAATATGGTGGTAACAAAATCTCATATATTTATTATTAATTTGTGTTATCACTAAATTGGGGGGAAATGATATTAATTTAAATTTATCATTCTTATTAATAATATGGTGAAATTATGCATTTTGGACAACCTTCCATCGATTGTCTACAATGACTTCAAATAAATAAATAACCATACATAATAAAATGTTAAATCACTCAAACATATTATTAGTTTTTTTTTAAAAAATCAATAAGACAATAGTTGAGTGGACTTATACTAGTAAATAACTATTTTAAAATAAATTTAATACAATTGGGGTCTACCAACGAATAATTTAATTCTTGTAATACAATCAAATTATTTACCTTAATTAGTCATAACTTATAATTTATAATTTAACATGTAAATGTATATGCTTAAAATCAATTTTCATTGATAAAAAAGATTGTTATCAAAATAAATATTTTACTTAATGAACTATTTTTGTCAAACGAATGAAATGGTGCAATTAACAATGCAGCTCATTTTTTTTTTTTTTTTTGTTATATGGCTAGTCACAATTTAATATTATAGAGTTCAATTAGACGCAACAACTCTTTTATTCATAATTTATTATGTATCTACTTAGTGTTTCATTAGACGTCTAATTCTTAACTTTTAGAGTTTACCAAAAGACCTTTGATAAATATTATTTGTTATCATTATATAGGTTATTGTAGTTTTCACGAAAAAAAGGAAAAAACATAGACATTGATGAATTATTCTCACTTTATAATATAGATAGATTGAAAAATTTTGGACAAGTTGCCTATAATGTTTGCAAGTTAAAGCACTAACAATCAGTGAGGGATGAAAGCTCAACTGTGCTTAATTTGTTAAGCGACAAGAGTGCAGTGCTTGAAAATAGATTTTGAGCTCTATTATGAAATATGAAGCCAACTCATAATTAAAAAGGGTTCTATCATTTCATAATTGCTATTTTGAGTTGATTTCTCAGGCGTTTATAACTTAAGTCACCATTGATTATATCTATATTTGACTAGACACACAAAAAATAAAAAAAAAGGATTTGCGTAACTTGAGGTTGATCTTTTAAAAGGTCAAAACATGCATAAGTAATTGAAAATTTTGCCTCACCAATATAATCGATTTGGGTAAATGTTGTTATTATGGCTTGGTACATATGACATCCTAATTTTTATACACAAAATAATAATAATAATAATAATAATAATAGTATGTATATACATACACACATAACCAAATATAACCCTAGAAATATACATATCCGAAAAATGTTAGGAATAATACTAAAATCAGTTACTATACCAATCGTAATGGTAATAATATATATGTATGTGTGTGTGTGTGTAATGACCAAATATGTGTAATAAATATATATAATGCATATATATATATAGTAACCGAATATATATTTATACACATAAAACCAAAAATCATAGTAATAATAATAATAATAATAATAATTATTATTATTATTATTATAGTGATATGTTTTATTTGTTCCATGTGTTAGGATACTTGTTCATATTATATGCTAGATAAGATATAAGTCGTATGTCATTTTCATTTGCAAGACATGATAAGGGACACTTGTTCTTCTTATAAGTTGTAGGAGATTTGTCATTTTCATTATCAAGACCTACTCACAAGAACACTTGCACTTATTATTTCAAGATAAGGTAATTTTCGAAAAATAGATGACACTTGTAGGGATACTTGTTTGCGTCATTATAAAAGGTAGGACACTTGTTGTATGCTACTTGAAGAAGAAAGCACCTTGTGCCCATACTAGGATAATTTCATCATAACACTCATGATGTAACAACAAGTCCCCATATCCATACCGAGGGCTATAATCTGCCATAAGTCCTAAATAGAAATCAATGGACATGAATTTGCCATGAAAACACAATTAGATATGCAAGAGATAAGATTCTTGACACCTAAACCCTAATCTACACTTGATTGGCACACTTAAATAGCATAATAACTTGCCACAAATTAGTCTTGAAAATGACTAAAGATTAACCAAGTAAAGTAATAGTTGTGTCTTGAACAAACTCCTATAATAGCCCCCCCCCCCCCCCCACACACACACACACATTTGGAAACCACACACACACAGTCACACAGCTCACACACACTGCCACAACACACTGTGACGACCCGCGAATGCTTGGCTAGTTATAGAGAAATGCTACAAATACTTGTAATATAGTAAGCTGAATTTTTTTTTTTTTGTAGAAGTCATTTATTAAACATAGCAAAACACCATTACATGATATGGTCCTAAATACATAATACGACACAAAAAACTCGTCTTAAGACTTCTTCTAGCCAAAAGCTCCAAAATCGCCTTTCGCTATCCTCCTCGTTGGTAACCTCATTCTCATGTCCGGCTAAAACATTAGATATTTAACAATGTCAACAATCATGTTGAGTAGTAATTTCACTTACACATAAGGTGCGCGTGTGTGACTTGAACAACATATTTTCACGTTTTTGTATCAACATAACAACATGCAAAATTTCAGATAATAAGAATCATAAATTGCACACTTTATCTACCGTTTCCCGCCTCGACGGGCGGCTACCTTAGCTCGCCGTGCCGTAATTCAATTCCAACCATTACTCCCACCCACCCAAACACTCCAGGGTCATATCCCGGGCATATGCCGATTTCCTACGACCCACTTCAGTACATGGAACACTCCGTCCATGCAAGGTGGGATTAGGCAAACGATGGATGGCGAGAACGTTTAAGACCGGCAAGCCCGTTGCCGCCCGGCTGAAACTCAGCCCCATCCACCCCTAACACTTTGGGCCCTTATCACACAATTTTCACACAATATAAACTGTTTTTCAGCATACTATTGCATAATTTCAGCATAAATCACCAAATTTCCAGCATATAAACCATAATTCGGCAGACTGCGACAGCAGATTTCCGGCTTGCAAAATTCAGAAATTTCAGCTTGTAATATACTGAGATTACATGCTGCAATTTCCAGCTTTGTAAAATAGGTTTTCAGCTTTGTAAAATTCGAATTTTCAGCCTTGGAAAACAAGATTTTCAGCTGCGGGAACAGTAATTCCAGTTTGAAAGCAGAATTTCCAGCTTTGAAAACAATACAATTTTCAGCTTTTAACACTGAATTTTCGAATTCTAAAACATAATCAAACCCTAAACACATAGATAACCCTAACAAGCATGAAATCTAATTTTTAGCAACATAGATCCAACAGAAACGTTCAATTTTCCAGCGCAATTGTTCATGAGCATACAACATGCGTTTAGCTAAATTATCGTGAAATCCTTTCGGACTGAGATGGTAACCAACTTGTGGTTACATCCCATGTCCTAATAGGAGAATAATATGCTAACACTATAAGAAAACTAGCTCACGTATCAAGAGAAATCACTACCTTCTTCTAAAGGGTTTTCTTCTTTTCTTTCTAGGTTTTGAAATAAAGTAGTGCAAGAAGGAGAAAAGGTGAGTTTGTGGGGTAAAATGAACCAAAAAGAGGGAGATATGGGAGTGTGTTTGGCCGGCTGTTTAGGTGAATGAGGGTGTGGTGTTTTATTTTCTTGCACATTTAGTTACTTATACTAATGTTAGAAGAAATGGAAGAAATAGGATTAAAATAGGATTAAGTCTTAATCTAATGATACCTTCTTTCCAACTCAATACCCAACTAAGAGGTCTAAGGGTGCTTAGTGGTGGTCTATAAGTGCTTAGTGGTAGTCTAAGTAATCCTTGACCATACATGTATGTACAATTCTAGAGAAGTATATACAAGTGGTTATACAAGTGTACATGGATGGTGATTGGTGTAAGATGGAGACCTAAGGATTAATATCCACCAAGTATTGAATTTGGGCACATATATAAGCTGAAAAACGTCCTCCCCCCTTTAATTTTCTGAAATTGTGAGTTATTTCCTATATTTTGGGTGTTTTATTGAAAGTATGGAAGAAAATAGTCTTTAGGGGAGACAAATACAATGTATGCATCCTTTAGGGCTTTTCCTAAATATATATATATGAAAACTAAATATATATCTATATATACATATATATGGCTTTATGTGTTAGAAATTTAAATAATTATTCTCAAGATTATTTTGTGAAAGTGACACATTTTGGTGAAATGGCATTTATAATAAGTATAGAGAAAATTCCTAATCTAATGTGTGTACATCTATATATATATAAACGTGTTTAAGTATATATATATACATACTATATTTTTCTTGAATTTTTTTATGCATGGAAGGATGGTTAACCATCGATGAGAAAATTATCCTATATCGATGCATGTTGTAGATAAAACGAGCACATTTTGCAAAATAATATTGTTTCGTAAATGATGCATATAACATGCAAGTCACATAAGTCACATACATTTAAGCATATATAATAGAACGTATGAGTGAAAGATCGGGTCCTTACACACACAACACAACACAACACACGGTTCATACACACTTCACACATATAAAAGGAAAACCCTAGAGTTCATACATATAATTATAAGGTATGTCTTCATTGTAGACTTCTTTATGTGTTTAAATTCAAGTTCTTTTCACTTTAAGTAGTTAATTCATGACTATATATACATGCAGATATGCCTCAAGTTAACTTATGAAAGTACATGTAAACATGTTTCGCCTATACATAAATATAGTAACTTAAAGTTCATCTATATACCAATACATAAGCCTATATATTTGAAAGACTAAGCTTGCTCTTATGAACTATATGCATATATATAGCTAAAAGCTATGAATATGCCTTGTGCATCCATACATAGTATTCTTCTTAAAGTAGTTATTAAGCACAAGTTAGTTCACTTATTACCACCAAATTATAAGGTTATAAATATGCAAGTATTATGTCAGTCCAAGAGTCTAAGTTAATTATATTATCTCTTAAGAATGAATACTAGGCATGACTAACTACTTACATATTCTAATCTTAGCTACTAATGTGAATTTTAGGTTGTCACTAAGTTAACATAGCTGACACAATCCCTAAACTTGGTAAAAAAACCGCTAAGGTGAGTGTTTTTTACCTTCTTTTCTGGGGCATTGAACTATATGCTATAAATATGATCGTATGACCTACCCTATCTGATTTATGGTATGCGATTCTTCCGAAATTATATTCTACTCTCTATGTTTCAACAAAATATTTATCCGAATCATAAGTCAAATTGTAACCGAAAATATTGTATTTCTAGGATATCAACTGTATCTGTTCCAATATGATTTATTGACTCCCTTGGGGATATTGTATATTGTTTATGTTTTATGTATCCTAAGTTTTGGAAACAAGCTATTGGTTTTTGAAAATTGTGAGCCATTCCGTTCCGATAAGATATGTTAACTCCTTGGGAATGCCCTTGAGAGGATTTCTGTTTGGGCCTGGTACATATGAGAGGGGTTTATTAGGCGGAATGGACCGTCGATGGAACTTTCTTATATGATACCATTCTGTGGGATTTGATTCCTACATGTACCCAGAGGTTAACTATAGTAGGATTGGATTAGTGTATTACATTGGCACATGGTACACATTCTGTTCTGTTCTGTTAATGTCAAGGTCGCTCCTTGACGAGGGGGTATAAGATTTCTGTTCTGATTTATTTGTTTTGGATAGTCATAAGCTTGGAGATTCCGTTCATGGCTCACTATCTATATTGTTCAAATTTTATATTGTTACTAAAATACACCCCTCACACTACGATGCACCTTATAATATTTTAATAATTTATGAGTCTCATTTCTATTAATATCTACACATATTTATGTTCGAGCTCACTAAGTCATTTGAACTTATCATCCCATCTTTTTTTTGTTCACTGTCTCAGTTTCAGGATAGACAAGATGAGAGGAACTCGGATAAGGCAATAGGTTGATCTAGGATACTAGTGCTTAGTTCTTTTAGTGTGTTCAATAAATTTTATAGCTATTACATGTAATGATGAATTTAGTTAGTTTGCGTTGCTAACCTTTGAACCGATAAAGCTCTATATATTACTTGCGTTTGTATTTATATCTCATTTCCGTTGTACTATAAATAACTACTTGCTATTAGGACGTTCACATTGGGTATCGATCACAAGATTGGTACTCAGTATGATCGTCAGTAGACCCCAATTGTGTAGGGAGGTCCTAGTGAGAGGGGCGCCACAGTACATGTTCCCCAAACACATACGAGCTCGTGGTCGTACAATAAGTTCCACTGCTTTAGGTACTTTTACAGTTTAAATTTGGGCATAAATGTGTATTTTAGCATTTAAGGTGCATATGCATGTTCTGGTGCTGTTGTGTGAGTCACAAGTTTGAACTTTATGTGATGGTTTTCGATTGGTTTTGAAATCATAATTGTGGCATATACCCATCTAGCAACCAGCTCGGAGAGACTATACTTTGAACCGAGGCACTACAAGAACATTTGGAAGAAACTTACCTTTCAATCAATGAATTTCTCTAGTCTCGAAAGTCATGTTCTTATGATTCTCTCTCTCTCTCTCTCTCTCTCTCTCTCTCTCTCGTATTTTTGGGATCACTTTTTATAAAAGGAGAAGGAAAAATGTAATTTTTGTCCGTTAAATATGACCTATCACTATAGGAAAATGTATGAAATTTGGTGGAAAAATCCGACCAAATTTCTGCTAGAAAATGCTAATTCCGGCGAAAATTTGGCCAAAATATGTCCATCGGAAAAAGTAGCACCACAGCCGGAAAATGTGTCCGCCGGACAAGGCTCATGAGGAACATTTTGCCAGAGTGCTTTTCCGGAGGCGGTCTAACAAAATTTTCCGCCCGACAGCTGCCGTCGCCGCTGCCCGAATAGTATCCCCAAAATGTGCAAATTTTTGTAGTTAAGGGGATTTGAACCCACGACGTCAAACTTGGATGACAAGCACTCCACCACTAAGCAATTGCAAAAACTCTTGATATATTTTGTTTTGTTGTATGGTTATTACATATTTATTTGATTATTCTTATTTTAATTTTTATTTGTAATTAGAAGATAAATACTAAATCTTTTATGGGAGCTTAATTCTCATTATTTCATCAAGAGATTAACTAAAAAACAATATATTCTTTTGTTTGACATTCTTCTTTCAATTTTAAGAAAATTTCAAAATTCTTTTGTTTATGTTGTGTTTTTAGCCTTTCATTTCATAATTCAATCAACTTTATAAGTTTTTTGATAATTCGTGAAAAAAATACAATGTCATGATAGGTACCGATATTCTAATTTGTGACTTAACCAAAATATATTTTCTTATTCTAATGTACACTTGTTTTTTTTTTTTTTTTGCATTCTCTTTATCATTATTATATTATTTTTTTAAAAAATAATAATCTGGCGAAATTTTGGTGAAAAATTGCCCCGGAATGTTTTTTTATCTTTTTTTAATTTTCGACAGAATATTTTCGTCGAATAATTCCACAGGAAAACACATTTTTTTCCCATAGCGTATTTCAGTTTTTATCTTTTAAAAATTAAAATTTCGATTTTAGTCCTTTATTTTGGAAAATTAATTGCAATTTCAGTCTAATTTGGCTAAAATGCGGCAAATTAAGCTAACATGGACAACTAAACTGGAGATTTTTGTCGATCGACGATGACGTTACAATTAGTTTGGGGGATTTATCAATTTTCTCCCCAAACGAATAATGTGGCAGACATGTTGGTAATTACATAATATTTTATTGGAAAAAAATTGTCTTCATATTAGTAAGTAAAACTTTAAAATTTATGGGGAATGTTGAAACTTGAGTCCCCAACCTAAACATCAAAAATTTCTCCAAAAAGTTCTTTTGAAAATCTCTAAGGAATAGGAGAGAAGAGAACCATAATCTCCAAAATTAAACACTTTTCTCTGTAGAAAAGCACTCTGGTAAATAATAATCCAAAGGTCATTGTTGAGGTATAAACTAGAGATGTTGAAAATGTCGAAGCTATGAGAACCGAATGATAATGATTTTCCTATACCAAAATATGGTTAGTGTGTATTCCAGTGTAGTTTGAATTTTTTATTTTTTCTTCATCTTGAATATATATAAAAGAATATGTGGTGAAGTTTTGCTCACTTTTCTATTAGAGTTATCTGTTGAAGGGCCTAGACTAATCCCATTAAAACTAGAACTACGAGCCCATTCAATAATATAAAGATCTATCCTAACAAGACTGAGATTGGTAGAGAGGGCCCATCTTCAGTTCTTGCTAGGGCATATTTAAACCACTCTAAAAGATTCTAGGGCATGAAGCCGGAGAATATCCCCCCTACCCACCTAGAGAGAGAAACTGAGAAAGAGAGAAAGAGAGAGAGAGAGAGAGGGGGGGGGGCTTGGGAGAGAGAGGCAAGAGAGAGACAAGCGACAGGAGATTGGCAAAAGAGGAGAGAGGGACGATGCCGAAATGGAAGAGGAAGGGAAAAGAAGGACGATTCAAGGTTGATCCACACACACGCACTCTTTTTGGCAAGGAACCACTTGATAAAATCTCTCCCACATGCATGATTTCTCATTCAATATTTCCATTTCTTTATAATTTATAACCATAGTTAGATATAGTATGATGCCCAAAAAGTTATATGTATTTTAATTATATTGTCATCAGAAAAGACCACTAGAAACCCCATGTATTCACACACAACCAACAGCTATAGGACATGCGTGTAAGCGCGCTGGCAGGTGCTTGGCCAAGTGCACTTCCATGCACTACAGTATGCATTCGCTAGTGTATGTGGCCTGCGCACTCCTGCGTGTAGTGAAGCAAGCGTGAGCACGCATGCCTTGCTCAGCTATGCACTATCATGCATGGTGATATGCGCACAAGCATGAAGCAATGCATGGGTTTGCACCATGAGCATGCGGTGACGCCAGGCAGCCTTGGACGGCATGAACCTTCTACCATCCCATGATCCATTTTTTCCATTTATGTCTATCCACTATAGGGTTAAGTAGAAACTAAGTATCCTCCTAACTCAGGTTAAAGTTAGAGGTTGATCAAACTAGCCAATAGGAGTTCTAAGAATTCGGGCATATTGCAGTTTGTATTGTGTGTTACTTGGTAAATTTCTGCATATCTATACATGGTGTGTTTACTTATGTTGAAATTATCTGTAAGGCATAAATTCAAGCAACTGCTAACTTGTTTCCATTAAAGGAAGCTTGACCTCTTATTGTGCAAAGTATTGCTCATACTACCAGCACTTTTCTTTTTGCTGAGCTTAGCCCCGAAAGGGATGGGGAAGAGTATTTCTGGTGGTGGCGATCTGCAAGACTAGAACACTTATATTTTTCCGCTGCTATGTGGGATGTTTTGAGATGGTATATGACTTTTAGTATTGTTTTGTAGACTAGTTGATGGTTTTGCCTATGGGCTATTATTCAGTAGGATAAGGAATTCGCTTTCCCATCTTAGGATAATGGATTTCGAATTCTCTACTGGGATAAATGACTTTTTTTTATTAATTTAGTAATGTTCTAAGTCTGAGACTTATTTTTCCTGAGCCCTCCAGGTTAGGGGGCAATTTCGGCTGCATTGCGCCCTGAGCGCGGGGCGTAACATGCAGAAGGTGGTAAAAATAAAACAAATGTTGAAAGTTAGGTGGGGTATGGAAATATAAGAGATGAAACAAACAATGATAGATGTGGAATTTGTTTAGAAGTTGATAGCTGAAAATGATTAGGACTATGAACCTAGAGACACAGAAGAGAATGAGAATTTTGAGTTTGACGGCAGTGATAATGTTGTGGAAGAGGCGTCATTTATGGGTGATGGAACAAATGCTGGTCAATTTAGGGGAAAAAAAATTTTGTTTGACAGTGAACGTGAGCTTGACAGTGGAAAATACTCTGATGAAGAGAGGGGTCTCCTAGGCCTAAGTAATTTAGTCATGTGTGCATGTGTAATCTTGAATTTGCATTGGGACTGACCTTTAGTTGGAAAGTTAAGGTAAAAAAAATAGTGCTATCTATTCACAAGCTATAATACAACAGAGATATGTTAAAATTAGTATAAATGATACTATTGGAGTTTATGCAAGTTGTGAGGATATAAAAACTATCAATAGAGATGAAATATAATCAAGGTGAAAGATGATTCAACTTTCAAACTTAGAGACTATAATCCCAACATTCGTGTGCTCCAAGTTTTAAGGTTAGAAATGTTAAATCATCTTGGCTAGCTAATATGTGATGGCGATAATGTTAGGGGTGAGCAATATAAACATGAGGATGATGACAACGATGAAGACAAAAATGTATGACATCATGAGACCAGATCAAGAAAGATGCTTGATGTACCCATTTGTAGCCTAGGAAGTTCATCTAGGGCCGCATTAGGGCTTATAACAAAAGTGATGTGTCAGTTGATGTTGTTTCGCTTATAGAAAAACCTGGATGACAACCAAGTCCTCTTGATAAGTATAATTTTTGTGTGAATTAGGTTGGTCATGATGATGTGACCATTGAAGAGAGGGATGTGATTAATGCGTTCCTTCATGGCGATGATTTGAGATAATTTTGATGTAGAAATATTGTTCTTTCTTTAATTTTGCATACTTAAGTCTACAATTTTACCACTATGTCCTACATTTTCGGAAGTTTGATTTCAAAAACATGTTCGTTTAATTGAATACTTTGTTCTACAATATTGCCAACATTTATTGTAATTTTGAAATTATGAACCACATTTTATTTTCTTGGGATTGGGGAGACGAGCAAGTCTCTGGTAAGACAATTTGTAAGCATTTGTGTGGCACCGATGATGTCAAACATTAGTGACAATTTTTTCATGTATTGTTCGATAAATCATTCAGGGTGGACCATGGGGTGGCACATAGGATATTTTGCATGCCGATGATGTTGACTAAAAGAAATATGCATCGATTGAAGAGAGAGAAACTTAAGAAAAAATTAATCAAGCAAGATAAAATGGAGGAGTTCTTTTAACTAAGTTGATTAACTATAAGCGGTTGCTCGAGGATCTGAACACACAAGTGGTTTGTACCCGTCGGTACATTCTAATGCCAATGTTAACAAGGTGGCATTGGCACTTGTTGGTCTATGATACAAATACAGAATGTTCACAGAGTATAACTCTCTAACGAATGTTTCCAATAGGGGTACTGTCAAGGTATTTGCCATATTCCTCATGTATCTTTTTTGAAATACACAGCGAACCGCGCAAAAAATGATGCACCGTGTCTGGTAAAGGCTATGACAACAAAATGAGGAGGTGTTTTGCGATGTTTACATGTGCATGCGGTCAGAGTGTCATGTGCTAGACAACGAAGATTTATTAAATAGGGATGACAATAGGTCTGGGTTTGTTGGGTCCCTGACCTACTCTTGACTCGCTCGGGCCAGTTTGGATCTGTAAATGGGTCTCGGGATGGGTTGCGGGTCTAAAATTTTAGACCGGTATAGGTTCAGGTCGGGTCTCAAATTCAATTGAACCCGACCGCATATATATATATAATATACAATTAAATATAATTAAAAAAAACTTAAAAATCACTTTACAGATCTAATATTAGGGTTTTATCTTTTTCCCAATTTCACTCTTAATCTTAAACTCTCTTCTCTCTTGACCCTTGCCATCCTTCCACCACCCACCTGTCGCCTGCTCGTCATCCACCCGTCGCAGCAGTAACAACAATCCACCACCAGCAACCTCCACCGGTATCATGTAGTTGGTAGCCGCCCAGCAACAGCCTCCGCCGCCACCCAGCAGCCCCTTTTAAGAGGCACCTTTATTCTCCCACTACATATTTATATATTCATATATTTAGTCTGCAATTTACTTGTTTCATTTGGTTAATATGGTGTATGGTAAAAGTTCTAAAGTTATATATACATATATATATATATATGTAGAGAGAGAGATATATATATATAAAGAAAGAACAGAAGCTTCTGCTATTTTTGTAAAAATTCCAGGGGCCCTTCTCTCTAACCAAAGTTGAATTTGGAGTCATTATCATCATTTTGTAATTAAAAGACTTTTAATAACATGTAACCATCATAACTGTATTATGTATTGGGATTAGTTTTAGAATTCCGGCGAGTTCGGGTCGAATTTGGGACCTTCCAGGTCTGGGACGGGTCCTGGGTCCAAAAAAATCTCACGAGTCTGGTCTTGGGTTTGGCCAAACCCATACCAGACCCGACCTGTTGCTATCCTTTTTCTTGAAGTCAAGCGAAAAATGTTCCATTGAAGGTTATCGAGCCCGCATAGGTGCAGTTCTACTGAGACACAAGCATGGTGTCATGTACGATGAAACAATTTGAGAAGTTTGGATTTGTTTTGTTATTTGAGCAAAAAATGTTGTTGTTTTTTGGTGGTGGTAATTGTTAAATTATGAGGGATATGTAAGTTATATGTTTTCAGTACATGGATGAATTATTACAGTATATTATTCAATGTATGCGGAATATTAATGAGAAATTGAAGTATACTCATCATAGGTTGCAGAACATGACTTTATAGTACAACTTGATCAATTAATTTGGGGATTATTTTCAATTTGTTCATCTAACTTGTGGATTATGCTAAATTTGAACAAATAACTTGGGGATTAGGCTCAATTAGATCTATTAACTCGGGGACTATGCTCAATTTGATCACTTAACTTGGAGATTATGCTCAATTTATTCAATTAGCTTAGGGATTATTCGCGTTTTGTTCAATAAACTTGGGATTTATGCTCAAGTGATCGACTAACTTGTGGATTACAATCAATTTGATCAATTGATTTAGGGTTATGCTTAATGTGCTTAGTTAACTTGGGGATTATGCTCAGTTTGATCAACTAGCTTAGGGATTATGCTCAATTTGATCAATTGACTTGGGATTATACTCAATTGGATCAATTGACTTGGGATTATAATCAATTCGGATACTTGACTTGGGGATTATGCTCAATGTGACCAATTAAATTGGTGGTTGCAGTCAATTCGATTAATTGATTTGGGGATTATGCTCAATTTGAACAATTAAACTCAGGGATTATGCTCTATTTGATCAATTAACTTAGAGACAATGCTCAATTGCATATAATTTCCGCAAACATTGATGATTGTTCTACAACTTCAAAATAATATTCTGTATATATATATATATATATTCATAGTTATCCTACAACAATGTTGAGCTTTGCAACTCACATTTTCAAGGATATGCTCCCCATATACAGTTAGGCTCTACAAGCATCAAATGGTGTACTGCAACTTTAAATAAATATATTTCAAACAATCAAACATATTGCACAAGATGCCTTAAACATTCTTTCGGGACAACTCCAACTTGACACAATACCAATAAAATTGTCCAACATGGGTTCACCATAGCCAGTAATAGAAAATACAACATGGAACAACAAAGCATTCACTTGCTTATGCAAAAATGGTTCGACGCTTCCTATGGCTCGAAGCACCACTCACTAGATTGTGGTATTGGCAAATTCTGAGAAGCCATGTAATTGATGCTTAACTTCTGCTCTGTTTTATGGCATATTGCACCTTCTAGCTTGATTTGTGTTTAGATATGCCCTAGCATAATTGACAAGGGCATAAGCCGGACCCAATTATTCCAACTCTTAGCTGGCTTATTGTTAATAACACCTCATCTGTTACCTGTGAATAGAGAATTTGCCTAGCACCAAGGCTCCAACTGAACAATGAGCTGCCTCATAAGGGGTATTGCGTCTACAAGTTTGTTTGCATGCTCCACATACTCTTGCTTTGATGTTGTATTCATAGCCTTTTTGAAAACACAGCACCAATGCTTCTTGTTGTGCGTTGGATAGCTCTTTCGCATTACCTAAAAGTTATAACTAATTTTGCATTACCTAAAAAGTAGAATGACTAATTACACACTAATGCAGAACTTATTAACATATTAATAGAACTAATCCGCATCGATGCAAAATATATAAAAGAAGTATAACTCATTCACATATTCGCAAAACCAATCTACAAAATTGCGCAATTGAACATTAAACTAAGCCGATATTCAAAATTATCTATTAAATGCCTCAAACAGCAGGAGTGGTGGTTGCTAGGGAAGACCAATGGGATCACCTTTATTACTTCGAAGTCTCAATTGGAAAAAAAAGGTGTAAGATGCCATTGTTGTACAATATTCACCCATGAATGCAGACTTAAGCTTTCTGCATCGTCGTTCCAACTATCGTCATTTTTAGTGTCGACAATGACATACATCACTCTAAAAAGATCATCATCTTCCTTTACCATGACCCTAAGTGAATAGCCTCTGTAGTTGTTTTTAGTATGTGTGCCATCTAAGAAAATGAAAGATCTACACCCTCTTAGAAAATCCATGACACATGCATGAAATAAGATAAAAATGTGATGGAATTTAGAAGACATTGGATCACCTTCAAGGTTAGCAACACTGCCTGAATTTGTTTGCCTCACAGCTCTATAATACCTATTTAATTTCTCACACGAGCATCTGCCAGCCCGCAGGATGTTATACATAACAACTTCATTTCCCTTCCATGACCAATGATATCGTAGGTCAATACTATATTGATTATGGATGTCTTTAATAAAGTTCCATGGTCGATAGCAAGGGTCTACTCCTAACTTATCCTTAACAACGTTAGCAATCCAAGATGCATCCACTTTAGGGTGGCCTCTTGATCGGAGATTATACTACCTACAAATTTGCTGCAAATCGCATTCCCCAATGGCAAAATGCTCCGTCTGCTTTATTCCATGAGGTATAGATCTACCAAGAGCAACCACTGACATTGCCAATACCTATAATTTTTTCTTTTTTGTCGTTCTTCTTGTACCAAAATGAATGTCTAATAGCAATAGCATGATTCTTAATTTTTATCCTACATTCATTGCCACTTTCAAACTTTTGACCGTGTCCACAGATACAATGACACCAACCTTCTATAGAGTTGCTTTATAAACTCAAACTTGTTATTAAATAACCTGATTCAACAATATCATCCTCCACCACATAAAGATTGATTAAAGATGTGGATACCTAGAAGACGAGCTAACATACACACCACATGCAACTTTCGGGATGGTGGCTGATTTAATAATTTGGTTGTCGAGCACATATGCAAGTATATCATGTTGAATACATTTTCGTCATTAGTCAAACTCACAAACATTCGTTGATGTGAAGTGGGAAAAAATGCAATTTTGGTCCCATAATACATATGTTTTTGCAAAAGTAGTCCCATGCTACCAGAAATATGCAAAAAAGGTCCCACACTTTGAAGGACGTTGGCAATAGTGGTCTTTCCGTCAAATTTTTAACAGAATGAGCACGTGACCCGTTAAATCTAACCATATTGACCAGTACACACGTGAGGGGGGGAAAGCATTTTTGGTCCCATAATTTAAGGCTTTTGGCACTTCTAGTCCCATTATTATTATGATAGCATTTTCAATTCCGATGGATACTATTTTATGGCAAAAATAGTACCGCCGTTAATGTTTGGATGAAAGATGCACACGAAAGGCATATGCGCAGCCCAAAGAACATAGTCTCACTACGCACTACAACATATGCTATGAGGTAAAGGTTGTTATTGGGATCAATTGAAATGGATGGAGTTTTGATGGGATTCGGTGTATTAGTGCTGATACGATCGCAATTGCTAGTTATTGCACAATTATTCCTTTTATGTCGGACGCAAAAGGCGGTGGCATAACTTCAAATGGCTATATCTTTCGACCTTGGCTTCATCTCGCGGTGCACAGAACTGTTGGGCCTCATTTTTCGATGGACCACGAGACAACACCCGAGTCAAAAGATATGGCGATTCGAAGTTGCGCTGCCACTTCCCACATCCCGCATAAAAGGAATATCTGTGCAATAATTAGCAGTTGCGATCGTACCAGCATTAATGCACTAGATCCCATCAGAACTCCAAAGTTAAGCATGCTTGGGCGAGAGTAGGACTCGGATGGGTGACCCTATGGGAATTCTTCGTGTTGCAACCCTCCCTCACCACTTTTTTTCCCCTTTCTTGACGCTTAATTTCTCGATTCTCTTTGTACCGACTTTTTGTTTGTTCATCCTCCCTCCCGATTTTGCGTCAAGATCGAAAAAACAAATATGAAATGTTATTATTGTTATAATCGTCAAAACAACAATAACAGTAATTAGAAAATAAAATACAAGAAAAAAAGGTAAAACGAAGGCGGGCCGCGAAGGGAAACAAGCCTTCACATATAGATCACCCGTTCGGGGTTGAGTAGCCTTGTCAACCAAGGTTGGAACAAGACGACAGCAATGGCAGGACCCAGTGCGAAAATATAAAAAAAGTTGCCAGAACGAGACGACGCCCGGGTCGAAAGATATGTCCATTCGAAGTTATGCCACCATCTTCTGCATCCCACCTAAAAGGAATAAGCGTGCAATAACTAGTAGTTGTGATCATATCAGTACTAATGCACCCAATCCCATCAAAACTCCACCAGTTTCAATTGATCTCAATAACAGCCTTTATGCCATAACATATGTTGTAGTGCGTAATGAGATTATGTTCTTTTGATGGCACATATGCCTTTCATGTGTGTCTTTCATCCAAAAACTAATGGTGGTACTATTTTTTGCCACAAAATAGTATCCAACTCGGACCGAAAATGCTATCATAATAATAATAGGACTAAAAGTGTAAAAAGTCTTAAATTATGGGTCCAAAAATGCTTTCCCCCCTCACATGTGTATTAGTCAATATGGTTAGATTTAACAGGCACATGCTCATTTTATTAAAAATTTGATGGAGGGACCACTATTGCCAATGTCCGTTAAAGTGTGGGACTATTTTTGCATATTTCAGGTAGCATGGGACTACTTTTGCAAAAACATGTGTATTATGGGATCAAAATTGCATTTTTCTCTGTGAAGTGGTATACTGTATAGCATATGACTCATAACCGATGCGTGCCAATTTATTGAGAACTTTTACAAACAAATCCACCAGTCTTACACCCTCTTTAATCGAGAATATATACAACTGCCTATCAAATCGAAAACTCACCTTTTTTTTTAACTCCACTACAGAGAGCAACAATTGACTATGGGAATCTAGGATTGAAGGTTCAATAATTCCTATCTCAATCTTCTTCATTGAAAAAAAAAATTCAAATGTGAAGTATTGAATCTCAAATCTTGTCAACCGCTAAGATTCTTTCGTGGGGATTTAATAGAGAGAATAAAAAGTAGACACGGTCTCCAATAGAGTAAAATCAAACCATTTTTTGATTAATAAAGTGAAGGCATTTCAGTCAATTCAAGAGATTAGTGAGTGATTTTTAAAAAATCTATAAAATTAGTACATAAAACTAAGCCAAACTCCACTAAAAATTAAATTTAGAAGTGCAAGAGTTGAAAGAAATTTGATAAAAAAAAATCTCTCTTAATCCTATAGGATTCGTTTGGTAGGGTGGAACATGGGAGGAAGGGGAGGGAAGGAAGGAAATTAGAAGGACAATGTATATTTTCCTTTGTTTGGTTGTAGGAGGAAAAGGGTAGGAAAGAAATTGAGGATGGAAAAATAAGCATGGGGCCCACTGATTTTTATTCCACCCAAAAGTTGATGGAAAGGAGAGGAAAATAACGCAAAGATCTCTACAAAATAAGATTTCCAAAATTACCCATATTTATAACTAAGTATTTAAATAATAGTGCATCTTCTACTAGCATAGATCCTTGCATTTTTTAAATAGCAAATATGACACATTCATTTGAATAATACATTAAAAATATATTTCACATATTTATTTATTTTGTTTTCATTAAATTATCAACATAATTATATTTATAACTTAATTATATTTATAATTATATAAGATTGTACTTGTCATTCGACACAATATAAACTAATATTTCATTATATTAATTTAAATATGTTGAAATATTTTAGCATTTATTAGCCCTAATTCTGTTCTTTGTATATTAGGAAAGAAATTATTTAGTTTCCTTTCATTTGTATGCACTAATCTTTGTATAATGAGATTAGGCCAATGTAAATAATCACACAGAAAACATACTCTTTTCTATCATTTTTTTCTTTTCTCTTTTATCATGGTATCAGAGCGTTAGAAGGAAATAAAAAAACCTGGGATTGGAAAACCCTAACCTTTTTCTTCCAGTGCCGTCCTACCCTACCAACCCTAGCTTTGCCTATGCTGTCTTCCTTGCCGGGAACCCTAGATCCGGCGCCTTCTCTTCCGTTTCCGCTCTCCTTGCCAAAACCCTAGTTGTCCTTCTTTTCTCTGTGCAGCCATTGTGCGCCTCACCGGACAACCCATGGTCTAACCTCTCGAGTCTTCTGTGTGTCCATGGGGGCCTCGGCTTCCCATCCTTCTCCTATTGAAGCCTCGGCCTCAACTGTTCGGGATCGCAGTCGGACTGGCGCATGGGGCCACACGACTAGTGCATGTGCTGCTGGTGGTGGTCGTGGTAAATTCCCTCCATGTAATTATTGTGGCCGCACTAATCATACTTTTGGTCACTGTTGGCAGAAGTTTGGTAAACCAGAGTGGGCTAATGTTGTTCCTGGTGATTCTCCTACCTTCCAGCTTGAGTCTGATCAGGTTTTCCTGAGCAACGAGGAATATGATAAATTATTGCATCCTCATTCGGCTTCCTCCACTAGTGCTTCCATATCCCACCCATCCGATGCCTTTATCGTGTCTCAATGTGAGTCTTAGTTATTAGACTCTGGTGCCACTACCCACATCACTAGTCATAAGTCTCATTTTTCCTCATTATCTCTGTCCAACTCTACGAAGCCTGTTCGGTTAGCAGATGGCTCTTATTCCCCTGTCTCAGGTTCGGGTATTGTTAAGCCAACTTCCAATATCACTTTACATAATGTTCTCTTTGCTCCTAAATTCCCTATTAGTCTTTTATCTATTAGTCAGCACACAAAGTCCCTAAATTGTTCAGTAGCTTTTTTTCCTTCCCACTGTATTTTTCAAGATCTACACATGAGGAAGACGATTGGTGGCGGTCATGAGCGAGGCGGCCTCTACTACCTCAAACACTTGAATACACCAGTGGATGATCAAGTATTCTCTACTTCTATTACCCCTTTTCAATGGCATTGTCGGCTCGGTCATCCATCTTTAGCTACGCTTAAACATCTTTTACCTATTGATTCTTCTCTTACTTGTTTAAATTTTGAGTCGTGTGAGTTAGGAAAGCATCACTGTGCTTCCTTTCCACTACGTGTCGAGAAGAGTCGCTCTTTTCCTTTTGCACTTGTTCATTATGATATTTGAGGGCCCTATCGAGTCGCGTCTCTTAGTGGTTTTCAATATTTTATCTGCTTTGTCGATGATTACTCTAGAATGACATGGGTTTACTTGCTAAAAGATATGTCTGAAGTCCCTACTGTAATCAAATCATTCTGTAATGAAATAAAAACTCAATTTTCTGCTCATATTCGCATTCTTCATACTGATAATGCGTTGCAATTTGTTCAAAAACAAATGACTACTGTGACGACCCAGTAATCTTTAATATTTAAATAATTGATTTAAAATCTTTTGCTTCTTGGAAATGTTATTATTACTTGTTGTTTTCAAATTTTAGTCTACTTTTGAGATTAACTTACAATTTGAACGGTAAAGTGTTAATTTTCGACATTCGATTACCAGTCTTGGAAAATTCATCTATTAAATACTTATGAGTTTTTCAAAATAATAAAAATACGTATTCTAGACTTTTATGCATGGAGAAGATCAATTTTGAATAAATTACATGATTTTCCAAATTTTAGAGGAATTTGACATTCGAACACAATTTTCGAACTTTCTAGGTCCTAAATTGCAATTTTCGAAAACTTAACTAAAACATTTTTAATTTCTGAGAATTATACATATAATTTCAGATTTATAAACATTAAATTTCATAATTTTGGAATTTTTCTAAATTAATTATGAATTTTCGAATTTTGTGCCCAAATACCCTAATTTTATGCACTAAAACCCTAATTTTCAATTTTTACAAAAATAAATAAATACAAATTCGAATTTTTAATGAAATAAAGATATGATTTCAGATTTTATAAGATGAGGACAATCAAAATCAGATTTTATTTGATTTTATTTGATTTTGTGTTAATATTTTATTAAAATATCCTACACTAATACAAGATGAATTTCTTCTAGAAATTGTGCACTTGTGTGGTCTTCCATTCATCTAGATTCATGACTCATGTATTAGGGTTACACCAAGGCTAGAAATAGAGGAGGGAGGTGGAAGATTTCATTTAATTTGGCATTTAATTCTAAGCCTAGTTGTGAGATTTGCATTAAATGGAAAGATTTACATTTATTAAACCTTGGTCCCCAAGTCTTGCCTTCTACCCTCATTCTCCACTATAAATAGGACCTCCCACACACTTCTCCACCCCCAAAAACGTCCACACACATACACACACTATACTCCCTCTAGTTTCTTCCACAAACACACAAATCCCGCCTAAAAACGCACCCCCACACTTACTCTACTCTCAACACCAAAAACACTTCCTATGTATAGCCTATCTTCCACCCACATATATGTACACACAAGCCCTTCTATTTTCATCCATATATACCTAATAACCTTCCATATAGCCCTTCATAAACCCTCTTTTTTCTAAAAGCATTTGAAGGTAGAATTATTACCTTTCTCATAAGTAGTTTAGGCAATATGATCTTAGTTTATTTTCATAAGCAAGGCTTTAACTTGGGTTTATCCAAATAATGGTAAAATGCCAAGTAATTGCCTATGTTCACATTTTTAAGATTCTATGCCTTACATTATTTGCTGTGCATGTTAATATCATGATAGTTGTTTTCATATTGTTATGCTTTCATAAAGATATATGCATGAACATGATATGTTTATTTATGCTCTTTATATGTGTTATGAGAAATTATTTCTCAATTGTGTGTTGGGCCCAAAATATTGTGGAATGGATGTGACTGAGTTCCACCGGGACATTCTATTGGAGATGCCGGTAATAAGTGTTCCAGCCCTCCATCTCCTAATCCCTCCTCATATGGATGGAGTGTTCCATGTGAGAGTGGGTCGTAGGAATTTGGCATATGCCCGGGATATGACCACTGGTGTGACTCAGTTGCGATTGGTGGAATCGCGGAGTGACTCGGTTGGATAATTGATTGTTTGATCGTGGTGGGAGTTATAAGGTATTACGTCGCTATATGTGATGAACAGGGAGTATTATGTGATCTTACATGTCTATGTGCAATTATCACACACTTGCACCTTATGTAATTGTGCAATAGTTCTACTCAACCGTTGTGTTGACACGTTTTATGAACATTCTTTTAGGCAAGGATGTTATATCAGAGTGCGCAGCGGAAGACCACCAAGCATTACGATGTTTTACAGTTACTTTTTTATTATTTTATAAAATGTAACTTTTGTATTTTGGAAATATATTTATGTAAATTATTTATGATCGTAAAATAAAAGGGTACTTTTTCGGGTCGTGACAACTACATTTTGTGACAATCACGGGATCATACATCAAACTTCTTGTCCCCATACCTCTCAGCAGAATGGTGTGGCCGAGCGCAATCATTGCCACCTTTTAGATATTACGCGCACCATACTCACTCAAATGAATGTTCTTAAATACGTTTGGGGGGATGCTATTGTCACTGCCTGTGACCTTATAAACCGCTTACCTTCTAGTGTTCTCCATCACGCTACTCCTTACTCCTGTCTTTACCCTAATCGACCACTATTTCATGTGACTCCTTGGGTTTTTAGGTGTGTCTGCTTTGTGCATGTTTCATCCTTTGGTCTTGATAAATTGTCACCCCAGTCAGTCAAATGCATTTTTCTCGGGTGGTCTCGTACCTAAAAAGGGTATCGCTGCTATGATCCAGTCTCTCGTCAATCTTTTATGTCTGCCGATGTCACTTTCTTTTAGTCTATCCCCTATTATTCCCCTGATGGTCCATTCTCTCCCTTTGTTCCCTTACCTGTTCCCACTTGTTTGTCTCCTGCTTCTCCATCTTCCAACCATCGTCGCCCATTGCAGGTGTATTCAAAACGAAGTCAGCCTCAGCCTAACCTGCCTCAATCCACCGCTGATCCATCTTTCTCTCCTGTTGATCCATCCTCCTCTGATTCCGACTTACCATTGCTTTGCACAAAGGTAAATGCTCTTGTAATACACATCCTCTAACCAATTACATGTCTTTTGATCACCTTAGTTTTTCGTATCGTAGTTTTTCTGTTTCTCTTTCTACAGGGTCTATTCCCTCAACTCACCATGAGGCACTCCAACTCCTCCTGTGGAAACAAGCAATAGATGAGGAGATGCCTACTCTTATCTCTCGGGGGACTTAGGACCTTGTTAGTCCACTACCAGATGCTGACATAGTTGCTTGTTGATGGTTCTTCACCCTCAAAGTACCATGCTGATGACACTATTGACCGTCACAAGGCCAGACGCATGGCTAAAGGTTACACCCAGACTTATGGAGTTGACTATCTTGAGACGTTTTTTCCAGTTGCTCGTCTCAACTCCATCCGAGTGTTGTTCTCCTTAGTTGTCAATCAACAATGGCCTATGTGTCAAATGGACATAAAAAAATGCCTTCCTCTATGGTGAGATACACGAGACCATCTTCATGGAGCAACCTCCAGGGTATGTTGCTTAGGGGAGAAGAAGGATATGGTGTGCAAATTTAAAAAGGCAATTTATGGGTTGAAACAAAGTCCTCGGGCGTGGTTTGACAAATTGAGTCTTTTCATTAGTGATTTTGGGTTTTACAGATGTCAAGCTGATCATTCTGTTTTTGTGAAATGCAGGCAATCAAGCGTTGTTATCCTGATTGTGTATGTTGATGATATCCTAATCTCCAACAGCGATGTTGAAGGTATCGAAGCTACTAAAGGGTATTTGAAGGAACAATTCATTACTAAAGACCTGGGTTCCCCTCGATATTTTCTAGAAATTGAGATTACCCGTAGCAAGCATGGCGTATCGTTGTCTCAAAGGAAATATGCTGTCTATTTACTGCAGAAAATTGGTTTACTGGGGACCAAGCCAGTTAATACTCCTATAGACCTGAATCCTAATTTCTGGAATGATGATGGTACCTATTTCGAGGACAAAGCAAAGTACAGGCCACTAGTAGGAAAATTGATTTATCTTATGGTGACTAAACCAGACATATCCTTCGTAATTGGTATAGTTAGCTAATTTATGGACAAACCATGACCTATTCATTTTGAAGCAGCTATGAGGATTTTGAAATATATAAAAGTCTCTCCTGGCAAAGGACTACTTTTCAGGAACATGGACATCTAAAGGTTGAAGCTTATTCTGATGATGATTATGCCGAGTCAAAGGGAGATAGGAGGTCCACTTCTGGCTATTGCACAGACGTTGGGGGAAATCTAGTGTTATGGCGTAGTAAGAAGCAAACAACAGTGCCTAGGTCCAGCGCAGAAGCTTAGTATCGAGCTATGGTACACACTACCAATGAAATGCTATGGCTGAAGAACCTGTTGGGAGAATTAGGGATTGCTTGTGACAAACCTTTGCATATGCACTACGATAATCAGGCTGCCATTCACATTGCAAGCAACCTAGTTTTTCACGAGAGAACAAAACACATCGAGGTTGATTGTCATTTTATTCATGACGCAGTGATGAAGCACATAATCAGTACTCCATACACTTCGTCTTCAAAACAAATTGCTGATTTATTTACTAAAGTTTTAGGGGGAAATAGATTTAGGACTTTATGTGACGTACAAGATTGGTATGATCGATATATATGCTCCAACTTGAGGGAGAGTGTTGAAATATTTTAGCATTTATTAACCCTAATTCTGTCTTTGAATATTAGGCAAGAAATTATTTAGTTTCCTTTCGTTTATACGCACTAATCTCTATATAATAAGATTAGTCCAATGTACATAATCACACAGAAAACACACTCTTTTCTCTCATTTTTTTTCTTTTCTCTTTATCAATATATTTTATTTATATTTTATTTATTTATTTTAATTATATTAATATATTTGAATACATGAATTCATAACATAATTGTGATTTATAATGATATGAGGGTATAGTTGTCATTTAGTGCAAAAATCATTTTCTTTCTTTCCACTTTTCCATTCAAACAAGAGAAAATAAGTAGAATTCTATTTTTCTTTCAACCAAACATACCTGTGGAAAATTAAAATCCACTAATTGTTTTCCTTTTACTTTCTTTCCTCTGCCGCGGTGTCAAAATAGCAATGAAAGTGAATTAAAAGTATTCTTGTAAAACTATATTTTTGGATTTTTGAATTTTATGGGACTAACCTTTAATTTGGTGAGCCCTTTTCATGGTAGGAGTAAATATAAATTTTTTCGACGGAGCACACCATAACCACAACACAGCTTATTAATCTATGATTAAATTATTTTATCTATTAAAGTATAATTCTTCAAGCCTACAAATTTTGAGAGAGTAAAAATAAATGTATATTCATATAAAAGGTTAATTAAATATTTATAGTTTCATATTATAAATTTATACACATAATTAAATTATATCTCATTTCGTTTTACATACACAATAATTGCCCCTGATTAAATCTCCCATTATTATTATAATTCTTAAATATAATTACGGATTTTATTCCAAAGAAAGTAAGAAACTGCAAGGAATGTGGGCGGAGACTTTCCTGCCAGTTGTCGAAAGCTTTGTGCTATTCCATCGGGAAAAGTACACAAAGAAATCTGTGGTCTGTATACGATTTCAATATTCCATGGAGCTACCATTTGATTAATCATTTGAAAGAGCGGAGAACCTAATGAATTTTCTGGAATAGGTCCATATTTGACCAAATTACCTGCCAGTTCCAACGCAGACAGCCTAGCAAAAGTGGGGAAATTCTAACCCTTATTCGATTCGATCGAATCAGTATTAATTATATCATAAGTGTTTACATTTGTTTTTGTGTGGTCGATAATTTAGGGAGAATGGTCAATTACTTGACAAGTGCAATACACTTATCATATGATTTGTTAGGTTCGGTCAAACTAGATTTGGATAAAAATTTTCCACAAAAGTGGGGTTTTTCTTCTATAGATCGAATGTTTATATTCTACGGTATAGACTCAATCACGTATTATATATTAAAATTTTTGTAAAATATATATAACACGAGGCTGAATTTGAACCGTATGATACACGAGTGAGATTCATACACCCGATTCATATAAAAAAATTTCTCAGAAGTGGATCTGCTTCCCATATATATATATATATATATATATATTTGAAGAAATTGCTTACTGATCTCCTTCATTTAGATGCAAGGTAAGAGATTTATTCCAAAAAAAAAGAACAAAAACGAGAACAACGAAGATACAAGGTAAGAATATAAACAGAGGTATATATGTTTTGTATAAATACAAATTCAAAACAAATTTAGCTTAGTAGTAGAAGAGACAGAGGACAAAAAAAAAAAAGAACAACAAAATAAATAGAAAAAGATAGAAATAAGCTGATAAATTAACGCAGTAAATTGAAAAAAATCGAGAACTCATCTTTCACGTGCATGAAAGAACATAAACAATTCTGGACAACATCGAACTCCCAAGAAATCAATAAATAATTGTAGGATTTGCAAATATCTACATAAATAAAAGATGTCATGAAATAAATTACCAAAAGAAAGAAAGAAATAATTAAGAGGTATAATCACCAATATAAAAAGAGAGATAGAGAGAGAGAGAGAAAAATCACCAAAAAAGATATGGAAAACTACTGATCAGCTAGTGAATTGCTGCAATGATCCTTTCAGTCACAGTCCTTGAGTACACGAGTCCCTTCTTTCTTTCTGGCATCAATTTCGACCAAAACCCTCGTTTAATACCAACATTATCATTCTCCTCGTTATGCCTTTGGACAAAAGCCATTGATCTACTCTTGTTCAGCACATTTTGGCCCTCGCTATCACCGTTGCAACCCCTCTTGAATTTCGGGACTTTCGAGTCCATACGGCGCGTGTAGCTCACGAACGGAGAGGAACAGGCCGATGAAGCATTGGATGAGGACAACGAAGAAAGATCGGAAGAAGAAGAGGAAGAAGATGGAGATCTTGCTGGTTTTGCACGTGGGTTGGAGTCATTGAAATTGTATGATTGTGAGAGCTTTTCACTTAGACAGATTGAGCAAACTCCAGGGGACTGCCTGTGTTTGGGGTGCTTCTTGCACGGCGCACTGGCGGCCTTGGATCTGCCGGATGGTTTGTGAGTGTAGTTTCGGAAGTTCGACTTCCAATATTCCATAATGTGAATGTGTGTGATTTTTGTGTTGTATGTTTTTGTTTGATATGTATATATATATATATATATATATAGCTGTATGTGTGTATATCTGTATATTTGGAGATCCAGAGAGAGAGAGAGAGAGAGAGGTGGAAGTGTTGATATGCATGGGTAATTTCCATGAAGTTTCATTTGAGATTCATAGATGCTTCACAAAATGGGCCTTTTTCAGGGTTTGTGAGTGTTTGAAAAGTCTATTGTTGGGGATCTATGGTGGTGGGCTCTATGCACATACCTGTCAAGTGCATCGACAATTTATTTAATCTTTTTGGTGATCTTTTTATCTTCTTCTTGTTCGGGCGGCGTGGAAGTCTCGCACTAGTACTTCTTTTTTTTTTTTTTAATCCAAATATTACAAGGATCAAATTAGCTAATGGGATAATCTACTTTTGAAAAGTAAACTAGGACGATGTTCCCTTGAAGGTTCATGAAATCATAGTTATTTTAAAAAAGATAAGAAAGGCTATGTAAGTAGCTCTGTTATAGTAAAGATTACTTAAAATAAGTTCTGAGATGCATTCACATTAGATTTAGTAAACTTGACTGTTTGAAAAGATTCAGTACTCTTGACTATGATCACTACAAAACGAAAATGAGCTAATCCGACACATAAAATTTTACTTCTGAAGAGAGTTTTATGAATTACTTGTGGCATTTCATTTGAAATTGTTCCAATAAATCACATTAAATTTTGAACTCAAATGTATTTATGTGACAATATAAAATATTAGAGTAGGTTACTTGAATACTAAATTATATACGTGGCACTCTTAACTAGTGTTTCAAAATTAAAAGTGTCACAATATCCATTTGTGATGACACTTTGAAATGTCTCATTGAGTAATTTTTGTTAGTAGTGTACTTTCAAAGATCAATAACCTTATTTCCCAACTCTTGGGTATAATTATTTATCTCACATTCTATAATTTCGTACCAGATAATTTTCATACTATAAGCTTATTATTGTGAAAAAATATATTAGTACAAGAAAAACTAGTTTTGACAGTCAAATTTTCAGCTACAATAAACATATAGATTTATTGATCAAAAGTTATTTGGTTGTTAGAGTTATATAACATAAATCCTTTTGTGACCAATCAATATTTGGTGGCTATAGTTAATCACTGTTATCTAGTAAGTCGTGCCAGTAATATAGTGTCCAAAATTTTAGTTTTAGCGAAAACTTTTATGGTCGTTATAAATAATTATCATTTGTGACCAAATTGATTACTAAATATTGAACCGTCACTAAAACTACTACAAATTAATCACTAACAACCAACTAATTTCGTGGCAAAATGTATATATATTTATAGTGACCAACTTTTTATGGTGGCTAAAAAAGTAATTACAAATAACTAATTTGAAATGCTTGCTAATAGAAATACTCATAATAAAAAAAACACTATTTCATGCAAAACATAAAAATAAAAACCCTTTGAATTCACTTGTAGTACTTAAATTAATTTAAAAACTTACTTTAAATATGCAATAAAAATAATAAAAACTTGTACTAAAAAACATAATTTTTATAATTACAAAAAATAAATTACATAGTTACGAAAATAAATAAATTACATAATTACAAAATTATAAGGGCGAATTACATCTACCTCCTCTGAGGTTTGGCGAAATTACAATTTAACCCACGATTTTTTGTAAATTACAATAAACCCCCTTTGGTATGAAATAATTACAAGTGATGGACGGAAAGTGTATAAAGTCCGTTTTGCCCTTTATTTTTTGCTGATATTAAATAGGGCAAATTACATCTACCTCCCCTGCGGTTTGGTGAAATTACAATTTAACCCACATTTTTTTTTATGTATATTACAATAAACCCCTGTGATATGTAATAATTACAAGTGATAAACGAAAAATATATAAAACCTACTCTAGCCCACAATTGACCTCACCAACGTGTTTTCCATGTCGAAAAGTTTAAGACCCGCTTCAAGTTCATCGAAAAACTTGTCGGAAAACAGAGCAATTTTTTCAATATTATTACTTTTAGCCCCACAAAGATGTAATACATAACATACAACCCCAAATATTTTATATATATTACAAAAAAAACCCCTCAAGGGTACTATCGGAACTTTACATACAAAAACTAACGGAACCCTAACGGTCATAAACGGTTGGGGTAAATTGTTAGACGAAATATACCACAGGGGGTTTATTGTAATTTACAAAAAATCGTGGGTTAAATTGTAATTTCGCCAAACCTCAGGGGAGGTAGATGTAATTCGCCCAAATTATAATTAAAATAAATTAATAAATTGAAAGACATTAACAAAATGAGGATAATTTCACAAAGATATTGTCACGACCCGGAAAAATACCCTTTTATTTATAAAATAAAATTGGATAGAAACGCGCAACGGTAATATTTTCATAGTTGTATAAATAATTATTTTCACATATAATTTGTACAAAATACAAAAGTCACAATTTTCAAAAGAATAGAAAAGTAACTATATCGTGTAAAAAGCTTCCAAATGCTTCCGCTGCGCCACTCTGATCCGCTATCTCATTTCTGTCTAAAAAGTATTGGAAAGGAGGAGTCAACGCGACGGTTGAGTAGAAATATCATTCAACCCCATAAGGTGCGTGTGTGTTTGAATAGGTGCACGTAGACACATAATTTCACATAATACTATAATGAAAATGAAAGCATAAAATATCTAAAACTTACAAGATACTTAAATTCCTACTTTACTCATGAAATTAAACAATACTCCTACCTTGAAATATTTTTAGGGAAAAAGAGAGGATATAGAAGGCTTTATAGGTATATATGGATGAAAATAGAAGGGCTTGTGTGTACATATATGTGAGGGGAAGATAGGCTATACATAAGAAGTGTTTTGGGTGTTGAGAGTAGAGTAAGTGAGGGGGTGTGTTTTTAGGCGGGATTTGTGTGTTTGTGGAAGAAAATAGAGAGAGTATAGTGTGTGTATGTGTGAGGACGTTTTTGGGGATGGGGAAGTGTGTGGGAGGTCCTATTTATAGTGGAGAATGAGGGTAGAAGGCAAGACTTGGGGACCAAGGTTTAATAAATGCAAATCTTTCCATTTAATGCAAATCTCCCAACTAGGCATAGAATTAAATGCCAAATTAAATAAAATCTTCCACCTCCCTCCTCTATTCTAGCCTTGGTGTAACCCTAATCCATGAGTCATGAATCTAGATGAATGGAAGACCACACAAATGCACAATTTCTAGAAGAAATTCATCTTATATTAGTGTAGGATATTTTAATAAAATATTAACACAAAATCAAATAAAATCAAATAAAATCTAATAAAATCTGATTTTGATTGTCCTCATCTTATAAAATCTGAAATCATATCTTTATTTTATTAAAAATTCGAATTTGTATTTATTTATTTTTGTAAAAACTGAAAATTAGGGTTTTTGGGCATAAAATCCGAAAATTCATAATTAATTTAGAAAAATTCCAAAATTATGAAATTTAATGTTTATAAATCTGAAATTATATGTATATTTTCCAGAAATTGAAAATGTTTTAGTTATATTTTCGAAAATTGACACTTTACCGTTCAAATTGTAAGTTAATCGCAAAAGCAGACGAAAATTTGAAAACAACAAGTAATAATAACATTTACAAGAAGCAAAAGATTTTAAATCAATTATTTAAATATTACAGATTACCGGGTCGTCACAGATATAATGACTAATAATCTATATATATAAATAACTTCTTAGAACAGCCTGCCGGTAGGACTCTCTCGTAGGAGATTGGGCCGGGGTCCAAAACCCAGCACGCACAAAATATACTTACTTTCTTAGCACATGCAACTATGCTACATGAGGGTGCGTCCTCGGAATCGTGGTAGGGCTCTTCGGCGGTAGTTCGGTGGACCTACTAGTAGCGGTCAAAAACTGATAATATATAGTTGTTTCGGTGAAATCTCCATTGGACTTTGGCCGAAAATGGTTGCTTTTTTTTGTAGTGATAATAATCGCCCGTAGAGTCTCCTTGAATCAGTTTTTTTGCAACAGGATGTTGATATCATCTGCTCAATCCCACTAGGGAAAGTCCCACGCAAAGGCTCTATCGTTTAGCATTTTGAGAAGCATGCGAGGTACTCTGTGTGTAGCATATCACGTGGCTACTAATGACCCCATGTGTATGGTTAATCGAATAGACGGACACGTGTCGCGTTAGGATCCATGCCAGATATGAGCTGGAAATTTTTGTGGTCGGCAAGGGTCCCTCCAAAGGTTAAAATTTGTGTTTGGAAGCTATGCAAAGGGGCCTTACCGACGGCATGTAACCTGCGGTGCCGTCGAACTGGCGAGTTCGTGGCGTGCCCATGGTGTGGCTATGAAACAGAAGATGAACGCCATGCCTTACTCACCTGTGACTTCACTAGAAAAGTTTGGGCACTAACTTATTTGCCTTATAACCTGATCTCGTGGTGGGATGCATCAGCAGAAGAGTGGCTGTGCAAGGTAAGGGAAAACTTGGACCATGAACTTTTAATACCTTCCTCATAATTTGGTGGGCTTTATGGTCAAATCGGAACCATAAATTGATGGAGGGGAAGGCACTAACACCTTTGGAGGTGGTCCGGCTCGCTTTAAATTTCTTCCAAGTTTTCTCGACCGCAAATCTCTCATTAACGAACGTATCTAGCTTCGAGAGCTTGGTGCGATGGTGTCCACCTCAACAAGGGACTGCAAAGATCAATTTTGATGCTGCTCTTTTCGCATCATCGGACGAGTCTGGTGAGGGACTTTGTGCACGGGACTATCGTGGGCAATGCTTAGGTTAGTTGATGACGCGTGATGGGGTTCTTTAAACCTAAAGTGGCGGAGGCTTGGGGGCGTTTGAAGTAGCATCTTTTGCTTTACAACGTGGATAGCGCAAGGTGGTTCTTGAAGGGGATTGCTAGCTACAGACACCGGAATGCGATGAGCCAGAGATAGGAAATATGATTCATGATATCCGTGAGGTTTTGTCACATATCCCTAAAGCCACTACACTGTTTGTAAGACGGGAAGGAAATAAATTTGCTCACTACTTAGCAATGTAGTAAATTTTATACTCAATTACTAAAGTTTTTAGCAATGTAAGCCACTAAGCTACTCGTTGTTATACTCAATTACTAAAGTTTTTAGCAATGTAAGATGTAAGAAATAAAAAATTTATAATTTTAATAGTGTAAGATGCGTACAGGACAAGATTTTTATTTCTTTTTCCTTTATTTTTCTAAAGTTTCATTTTCGGATTTTCAACTTCAAAATTTTTTCAAATTCGAAGATTTATCATTTATGTCAAGACAAGCGAGATATATTTTAAATTAAATAGCATATATTTTGCCCGAGGCAAGGCACACAAAATAAATGTTTTTATTATATATTTTTATAAATGTTTAGTAAAAAGGTAATTTGATAAAAATAAATTAACTTCTATTGTGACATAAATAGATAAATGACTGTATTAAAAAAATGTTGGAAAGTAGAAAATGTGTGATTTCCAAATAGTATAGGCTAAGGTAAGAATTGTACTATTTGTCTTTAAAACAAATTTACCTGTACATGTTGTAGACAAATAAAAGTTTTGTCCAATTAAATGGTGAGACGTGACAAATAAATATATTAAATATCGAAATTCAATTTTCTATTTTTATTTTTGGAATTTACTTAAATTTAATTCCAAAATAAAATAGTTAATAAATTGATATTTTAATGTATAGTTCCTTGGTCAATTGAATGATGCCAAGTGTCAAATTACAATATCTGGCAATAAATATAATATCTTACAAACAAATAGGCTAGATATTATTATTTTGGGCAATTCAAATTACATTTTTTCATTAAGGGAATGAATTACTAGCAAATATGAGTGGACCAATCAAATTGAGGCTCCGCATCAAGCAAACATTGTTTGAGACTCTCTCTTACACCTATAAATAAAGGTCTTCTCCACAAGACAAACACACATCAAAGCACAAAAAGTCTTCAAAGCATGAGAAGTGAAGGAAATCCCGCAATTCTCTCAAGAAGATTCAAGGTGATCAAGTCCAAGTTCCCGGCATTCTTCACGAAAATCATCAAATCCAGGCATTTGATCCGTAATCAAGGTGCGGAGCCAGCGAATCAAAGTCAAATACCCAACGATCAAGGAGAAGTTCCCGGCCTTCTTCACCAAGACCAACCAAATCAAGGCGTTCAATTTGTAGATAAAGTGCGAAGCTAACAAATCAGCATTCTTTCCAAATATACATCAAATCAAGTCAACGGTGTTCACGGCGTTTATTGAAAATCTCAATATTTAATTTGTAATCAAGCTGCGAAGCCTACGAATTGCGTTATTGAAGATCAAATCAAGTTCCAAGAAGATCAAACCACCAAATCCAAAAAGTTTAGAGGGTCAAGTTTAGAGGTTGTACCCACATTAGTTTGATTAAATTCAATTTGTCCAATTTTTCTTGTCTTTTAATTCTATACACTCGTAATTTGTGTTACACATGTACTCACAGGTTTTTGGTCATCGTCTTCCAGATCTTTCTTTTTTAAGACAATTTTGTCCTGTAAAGTGCTCATAAATTTCTAGCAATCGTGTCCCAAGATACATCGGTCGACTTTCTTGAAATAGCAACACTACAAATTTCAAGAACTCTTGAATTTCAAGTATTTAAATATCTCGAAGTTAAATGAGATGAGAGAAATTATAAAATGATTTTTTGGTGTAGTGATTATGGTGGAATGAGGGGTCGTTTATAATAGTCGAAAAGTCGTGGCTTTTCATAGAATAAATATGAACTTTGTGGTCGTGTCCATTCATTGAATCACTTCATAGATTTGTTGAACCTGGACGAACACATTCAACGTGTCAAGTTGCCTAATTCGTTGAACGTAGACATACCCTTTCAACAAGTCACCCATTCATACCATTAATTAAAACATTTAATTTCCATTCATATAAAAATTTAATTATATGAATTAAATTTTCCAACAAACATTCTTTCAATAATAGAATATTCTCATGTTCAATATTAATTTTAATTTGATACAAATAATGTATAGTAATTTAAACCATTATGTAGAAATAAGTCATAAATGATTTTAGTTATTTAAATCAAAGTAAACCCTAAACATTGTAAGTAAAGAATTAATTTTATGATTTAATTTGAATTAAAATTAATCACTTACATTAAAAATAATCAAAGTAAACCCTAAACATTGTAAGTAAAGAATTAATTTTATGATTTAATTTGAATTAAAATTAATCACTTACATTAAACATTGAGATAAATATTGAATTTTTTTCGAATAAACAGGAATAGTAAACTATTTATTAAATTCATATAAAAAAATATTTTTAGATTGCAACTGATAAGGTAGAGTTAAATAAGACAATCTAGCTATGTGTATATTTGATCACAATAATTTTGAACTATATATTTACATATCAGACCATTATCTCATCACTCCAACCTATATAGATCAGATCATTATCTCATCACTCCTACCTATGAGAAAATTAAATGCTGAATCTAGTTTTTCTACATTGCTGAATTACTTGATTAATTTGGCCCGTGAAGTATACATGGAGAACAATTTTGCAGATATTGTTTGCAACACGCCACCGACGCAGATTCGTGGAAAAGTATAAGCTTTGCTACATGGCTACGCGTCGTTAATATTTGAAGACTTGTGATTTAATTCATCAATTAATTAGTTAAAAGAAACAAAGAAAGTTGGAAAACGAATATCCTCTTGTAAGTTGTAATTCGGGCAACAGCCAAATACATAAGCCAAAGCAAGAATTTTATAATCCTTAAATACTAGAACGTATCTTTGGTTTTTGGGTTATTATACAATTTTCTTTCATTCGTGTTAATGGTAATAGTTGATTTTCTTGGAGAGAAAGTTGAATGTCTATTTTTAATAAAAATAAAATGTTATATGAACCGTAATATTGTATAGATCCAAATATTTTTCATTGTGTTTGGACATAAAAATAATTTTTTATATTTTTTCAAAGTAAGCTAATTTTTTACTATACCGATAGGGGAAAAGGGCCCAAGTCATTTCAATGTAGTCCGAGGTCGGCCTATGTTGAAGGCCAAGGCTGAAATTTCTTAATAAATATCCATTGCCCAATGGGCCAAAGATAAAAATAAAGTATAAATAATAAAGTCAAATTACACCCTTATCTTTAAGGTTTGTTAGGCCAAAGAATAACAAAATGATTAAACATCGGCATTGACATAACTAAAAGTACCAAAAATATTGGCTATGCGGTGCTGAGAATTCAAATTTCAAAATTCAAATGAGTAGCATAACTGCCGTGATAAGAAGCAAGAAATTCCATCTGCTCAAAATGAGCGGTTTTGAATAAGTCATCCACCTCCAAATGAAGAGGAAGATCGGTTGAAACCTCAAACCTATAAAAAGGAGTCGGAATCACCAAGTTACGCAGTCTACACTCAACAACAACAACCACAATTACAACTTTAATCAAAGAGTCTATACTTCTTTGATTTTTAGGTCAAATGAACAAAGATTAGCTTAGCTCATAGGTAGAAAACCGTTATGCGAGGGTTCATAGCCATGCCCACTTGATTCGAGATGGGATTTTCAATGCGTTCATATCATTGCGTCGCTAGGTCATAGCCATCACTTGCCCAATTGTGATGAGATATTAATGTGGCTTAGTGGTGTCCTATATTCATGTTGAGCACATGCATGAGGGGTTGTAGTTAAAGTCATCAATGTTTGTAGGATAGTGCAATTCTTTTATTGCACTCATGGGTAGGCATTATATGGATTCATCAATGTGTCCACTTGAGATAAAGTCCCTAGTAGTCTTTTAACGCACTTGGTCATAGATATGACCCGTGTCATCAATGCACACGTTTATAGATAAAGTTTGTAATGTCTATTGTGAATAGCTTTCATCTTTCAATGCAATCCCTTGTTTTATATTTTAGACCCTTTTCGAAATCCTTTTAGCACTAAATTTTAAGTAATACATTCAATTGTAGATGTGTATAACCTTAGGGATAATGTTTGCCTACTCTAGTGTAATCGTTTTTGAATTAGAAATCAAAGGCGCAATCAATAAAAAATCATATCAAAAAGACTTTCACATCATTTGTTCATTGCACAATGGCATGCATGCACTCATCATAAACTTACTTCAAAGTCGATGCTTTCTCCTCGAATTTAGTGGCTTCAAACTCTAAGTAAACATTGAAATTGACATAGTGCCGATTTAGCAAATAAAGCAGCGTTGCTAATTTTTTATGCAAACATATAAAAGCTGCACGCTCAGTATAACTTCTAATTTTTTTAGTAGACTAGTGGGGAAGTGCTAATTTTTAACGTACATAGGCAAGATATCAATTTTATTTGCAAACATATAAAAATAGCATGCTTGGTGAGACTGTATGTGACGGCCCGAAACCATTGGCTAGTTATGGGAATATGCTATGAATACTTTTATTATAGAAAGTAAATTTTTTTTTTCTAAAAGTCTTTTATTACATAGCAAAACACCAAGTACATAATAAGAGTCCTAAATACATGATACAATTACAAAGACTCGTCTATGACTTCTCCTAGCCAAAAGCTTCAAATCATCCCTCGCTATCCTCCTCCTTGATACCTTCGTTCCCATGTCGGGCTAAAACATTAAATATTAACAACGTCAACAATCACGTTGAGTAGCAATTTCACTTAACACATAAGGTGCGCGTGTGTGACTTGGGCATGCATATGTTCACATACTTGCATCAATATAAACCATATAAAATTTCAGATTCATAAGAATCATAAATTGCACATTTTTCTACCATTTTCCACCTCGATGGGCGGCTACCTTATCTCGCCGTGCCGTAATTCAATTCCAACCAATACTCCCACCCAACCAAACACTCCAGTGGTCATATCCCGGGCATATGCCGAATTTCCTACGACCCACTTCAGTACATGGAACACTCCGTCCATGCAAGGTGGGATTAGGCAACGATGGATGGCGAGAACGTTTAAGACCGGCAAGCCCGTTGCCGCCCAGCCGAACTCAGCCCCATCCACCCCTATCACTTTTTGGGCCCATATACACACAATTTCCAGTATAATCAGTACAATTCCCAGCACAATACACACTGATTTTCAGCACGTTGCACAAAATTTCAGCATAGAACATAATTTTCAGCTTACATGTTTCAGGTTGCGAATATAATTTTCAGTTTGCGAAACACTCGAATTGCAGCTTAAAACATACTGAAATTACACACTGTAATTTCCAGCCTTTCAAAAATAAATTTTCAGTTTGTAAAATTCGAAATTCCAGCCTTGAAAAACAAGATTTTCAGTTGCTGGAACAGTAATTCCAGTTTTGAGGGCAGAATTTCCAGCTTTGAAAACAACTCCAATTTTCAGTTTTAAACACTGAATTTGCAACTTCTAACACATGAATAAAACCCTAAATACATATATAAACCCTAGACAAGCATAAATCATAATTTTCCAGCACATAAATCGAGCAGAAATGCCCAAATTTCCAGCACAATTGTTCATGAACATACAACATGCATTTAGCTAAATTGTCGTGAAATCCTTTCGGACTAAGATAGTAACCAACTTGTGGTTACATCCCATGTCCTAATAGGAGAATAATAAGTTAACTCTATAAGAAAACTAGCTCATGTATTAAGAGAAATCACTACCTTGTATCAAATATGAAGTATTCACTTCTTTAAGGTATAATATCTATGAATTAAAGTAGAACCTTTACTTATGATATTAAGTAAGGTCCCTACTTTAATTAAATATTCTTATACCGTTTTCAAGAGGCTTTTATGGGGTTATAAGTATGTAAAATGAAGGGTTTATGTATATATATATGTGGGTAGAAGATTTACTATAAATATGAAGTGTTTTGTGTGTTTAGGGTAAGGTGAGTGTGAGTGGGGTGTTTTAGGCGAGATTCTGTGTGTGTGGATGTGTTTGTGTGTGTTATGTGATGAAAAATGAAGTGATAAATCCCCAATTTATCCCCTATTTATAGTAGTTGTGCTTAAGAAATAAGATTATTAAATAATTAAGTCATTTTCTAATTATTGTTATCTTTCCACCTAAGGTTACAACTAAGGGTTATAATAAATGAAATCTTCCAAGTCAATGCCCAACTCAATACCTAATTATAGCTTAAGTGTGAGTCTAAATGCACACTTCATAATCTAGTTTAATCTAAGCCTTACATGTATAAACATATCTAGAAGAATTCTTACATATGTGAATATTCATTTAATGCAAGGAGAATTGGGGAGCAAGTAATAATATACACCATATATTTATATTATATATATATATACATAAAATTTCGTTCACCCCCTCCTCTTTTTATATTTTTAAGATATTTTTACACAAAATATAATTTTTCCAATGTTTATGATGAAAAATGCCTAAAGAAATGAAAATATAATCTTATACCTTTATGTATATGAATTTTCTTTAAAATATATACATATAAAGTGTAAGATATTTATATATATATAAATCATAATCTTATGACCTAGTATTTAAAAATAATTTTCAAAATAATTATTATAGTGTGAAATGACACATTTTAGTGAAAATGGCAATATCAAGAAAAATAATATAACCCTTATTTATATAACTATATAAATTCGTGTATATGCCTATATACATGTATATATGTGTGTGTGTTTGAATTTTATGCATTTTATAATTACTAAATGAAGTAGAAAATAATTCCAATAATTATGCGTTTTGTAAATAAAAATTGGTATATATTGCAAAGTATATATTGCAATAGAAATTAATCATATAACATTTAAATAATACATATTTAAGCATCAATTAGTATATATATATATATATCTACATCATCTAAAATACAAAAATGACCTAGGATATATACATATTTTTGAAAATATACAAATTTATTTATATATACTTCAACATATAAAAATACTATGACTTTATTACAAATAATTCCTATCATTATAATTTTGAAAAATGTATGTATAAAATTATATATGTATATATTGATTTATATGAATATACGTCGAATCAAATGGGTGGTATGCAAACATAATAGTTATTGCACATTTCCCATATAAGATAATAAAACATTAATTTAATCACATAGTTCACATATAAACTAATAATCACATAAAAACTAAATAATTTAATCATATGATTAACTTTTAAAATACCTAGAAATACCGGGTCATTACACTGTATCTAAGGTGTTGAAACAGTTTTGTTTGCATGTAGATCTTAGGAAGCATGTTTTATTTCGTTCTGTTGCATGTTTGAATTCTTTATTAAATAACCACAAAAAAAAGAGTCAGTATGGCACCGTGTTTGTAAAGCCAAACTAGAAGCGAGCCAGATGATACAGTGAGCAAAACCGAAATAGAACATGATGCTGAAGAGAGAGGTAGAAATGATCCCCTTCCCGACGTTCAGACAACTATTCAAAGGCTTGAACATAATCAAAGTGCGCCTATAGAGGTGCCAATTGAAGACGATCCCACTTTTTTGGCAGAGTAGCCAAATGTGGGGAGGATGCACTGTACATCATGGTGAAATGGATCGAGGAGTCTAATCATAGATTCGATGAGTTTTGGGAGAGACAACAAAAAGAAGAGAGTGAGAGGGCCCAACTCATGCCCTCCATGCCAGAGTCACTCTGAAATGTTCGTTGCACATTACAAAGTGAATATGGCAGTAAAGATAAATTCCGTTGGTAAGGGAAACTCCACTACAAAGTGAGATCAAACAATGTTATAGACCAAAACAGGCTAATGCATGGCCAGAAAGACTGAATCTTGGAGGTAACCATTGCCATAGAGGAATTGAGCTACAGTTTGATCATGGAAAACCTACCATTTCCAATGCAATGCCATACGGAATGGATAGGGGCTAGCATGTCTTGATACAAAATGACAATACAACCATGTCTCATCACGAGATATAGGAAAAGTCACGACAAGAGCTTGCAAGGCATAAGCGATCAGCATCGCCTCCCTAATATTCTCGTCGATATCCAAAGAAATTAATCTTATTCCTTTTCCTCCAAGATTCAGGGTTCCTATTTTCACATTGTTTAATACGCATGGGTCACAAACCACAATCGAACACATTGCTAAATTCACTACACAATGTGGGAAGACGGAATGAATGGTAATTTAAAATTATATTTATTTTCTAATTCTCTGACTGGTAAAGCTTTTTTGTAGTATATTAACTTAAACCAGGTTTTGCTCCAAAATAGAAAGTCTAATCCATAGTCACTTCTATCGACTACTTCCTTAGGTATCCATATCGGAATTAACCAATATAAGGCAAATGCCCGAGGAGTTAGTCGAGGAGTGCATAGGTGGATTTGTCCAGACCAAGCACTTTTGTCCAGTTATCATACCAAAGGAGAGTTACATTAATTTGACCATAAGGGATATGCATCTCGAATTGAGAACAAAAATATTTAGCCAAAGATTTGCTTCTATATTTGACCTCATCAAACATGTAACTGAATATGAATAGTTGTTAAGGGATGAAAACTGTAGAGGTCACCACGGCAAGGCCATTCACTATCAAGTAGGCCTAGCCAATAGGAAAATGCAGTAGGCTTAGTCCAGGTTGTTTGCCAAAAGAACACAGTTTGTTAATTCTTGGTAAAACCTAGGGCAATATAGCCTTATATTAAAAGGCCTTCTAATATGTTAAACAAGCCAAAATTTCATTCCAAGATGAAAAGACATTATGCTTTCGACGTATCAAAAATTGAGGCTATTTTTGATCAGTTATTGAGTGATGGAAAAATTAAAATTCCTAGTGATCATTGAATGCCATTGGCTAAAGAGCTGGAGGATAAGTTATGCTGCAAATTTCACAATACTTGGACCACAATACTAATGAATGTTTAGTTTTTAGGTGATTGATCTAGAACTGTATAGAAAATGGCACTTTATGTTTCTTATTAGAATGGATGAATAAAAAGCAAATGAGAATCAACAAGGATCCATTAAGAGAGGAGTAAACATGGTCAACATGCAAGCTGGAGCAATCAAAAAAGAAGATCAACAAGATAAACAGACAACAGTACTGTGACACCCCTCTCGCTAGGATCATCCTATACGAGTAGGGCTCACTTAACGATCTTGCTGAGTACAAATTTTAATACTCGCAACTTATTCAGTACTGCTCAATAATAAAAATCGTGATAAAATTAACACACAATTGACTTACATAGAACTGTAATGTACAACTATCCAAGTACAACACTTTAACTAGTGAGCTTCTATTTCCCATTAAACCAGCGAATCTTTTATACAGAATAAAGGACTATATACTAATGACTTGTAATGTACTGATCGCCTTAACCGAGTCCCCTCAACCTATGTTCCTGAAACTGAGGCAGTGAACAGAAAGAACTTGGGGTGGTAAGTCCAAATGACTTAGTGAGACGGGAAATATACATATAGATATATAAATTGAAAATAAGAGTTATAAACCAACAAATAATGAATCATAAAAAGGTGTGTATACACAAACTTGAACAAGACAGATGGTGAGCCATGAACGGAATCTCCAACCTTATTACTACCCAAAATAGATAAACATATCATAAAATCCTTATGCCTCCCCTTTGTGTCAAGGAGCGACCTTGACAACAGTAAACGGTAATTAACGGTAGGTGCAGCACGTGCACGTGCAATACACCGAGCCAATCCCTACTACAATTAACCTCCAACTGTATGTAGGAATCAGGTCCAACGGAATGGTATCACGTAAGAAGGTTCTATCGACGGTCCGTTCCGTCCGATATACCCTACTCACATGTACCCGGGCCCAACTTCCCAAGGGCGTCCCCAAGGGTATCAATAGATCATATCAAGACAGAATGACTCACAAACTTTCAATAAAACATAGCTTGTTTCCGACACCAGGGATACATAAAACATAATTAAAACATGATATCCCAAGGGTGTCAATAAATCATTTTTGAAACTAATATAACTGACAATCTCGGAAATGAAATACTTTTCGGGTATAACTTGACTTGTAATTCAGAAAAATATTTTGTTCAAACGTAGAGAGTAAGATATAATTCCAAAAGATTTGGATAATCATAAATCAGACGAGGTAGGCCATACGAAGATATTTACTACATATAGTTCAATGCCCCAGCAAGGAAGGTAAAAGGCACTCACCTTAGGAGTTTATCAAGTTTATAGATTTGTTTTGGCTAGATCAACTTGACTTCCTCCTTCAAGAGTGTTTGAGGGAAATAAAGGAGTATATGGAAGGCTACTAGGTATATATGTGTAAAAAAAGAAGGGTGTAATGATATATATATGTGTGTGGAAGATATGCTATGAGTTGAGAGTGTTTTGTGTGTTGAGAGTGGAGTAAGTGTGGGTGTGTGTTTCTAGGCGGGATTATTGTGTGTGTGGGAGAAGAATGAAGACAATGACCCCTTTATATAGAGTTTAGGGTAAGAAATAGGATTTTTATAATATAAGGTCAATTTATAATAAATGCATAGAAGATAAGATAAAATAAGATAAGATAAGATAAAATAGGATAAGATAAGATAAGATAGGATAATATAGGATAAAATTGGATAGGATAAGATAAGATAGGATAGGATAAGATAGGATAGGATAAGATAAGATAAGATAAGATAAGATAAGATAGGATAAAGATAAGATAAGATAAGATATTTTATTAAAATATGAACACAAAATCAAATAAAAACAAATAAAATCTGATATTTATTGGTCTAATGTTATAAAATCTGAAATTATATCCTTATTTAATTAATATTTCGAATTTGTATTAATTTATGTTTGTAAAAACTGAAAATTAGGGTTTTAGGGCATAAAATTAGGGTTTTAAGGCCTAAAATTCGAAAATTCATAATTAATTTAAAAAAATTCCAAAATGATGAAATTTGATCTTAATAAATCTGAAATTATATGTATATTTCCCAGAAATCAAAAAATGTTTTAGTTATATTTTCGAAAATTGCAATTTAGGACATAAGATTTCGAAAATTGTGTTAGAATGTCAAATTCATTTAAAATTAGAAAAATCATGTAATTATCACCTCAAATAATTCACATATAAAAGAAGGGTCATACAAAACATGAAATATTAGTAAGCATGTGCGTATATTATAAGAACCGGTTTATATCATTGTTAGACCAAAAATCGGGATGTCAGAAGTACGACCAGAGTTGCAACTAGGATTCTGTGTGAGATGTCATTCTAAAGGGTGACAGTACCACAAGATCAATGAGCCAATATTATCCTCTGGTCAATCCCATGGTCGAGTTTTCTATGATTCCATAGTCGTCTATGGTACCATATTCTCCTTCTCAGACATTTGAGAGGCATTGTGCCAATTGCGAATCATCGAGGTATGTACAGAATAAGAGAGATCAAAGTCCACTCTGAAGAGGTGATAGGGAAGTAAGTGATAAAGGGGGATGTAAGCCACAAAAATAGCCTCTTCAACGAATGTTCGAAAAAGTCTGTGTCCTAATTAAAGAGGAAATTCAGAGACTTCTTAAGGCAGGCTTCATCGAAGTGGCCAAATACCCCAAATGGGTAGCCAATATTGTGCCATTCATCAAAATAAATGGCAAACTTAGAATATGCATAGATTTTAGGGATTTAAATTTGGTGTCCCCAAAAAATGAATACACAATGCTAATAGCTGACATGATGATTGATGTCGTAGCAGGACATGAGTTCTTGACTGTAAGGACCCGTATTCTCACTCTCATTATGTATAGATATAATTATATGTGTTTATTTTATATTTATAGGTATATGTTTTCATAATGTTAATACTTTGTGTCTCATGTTCGTTTTTCGCAAATGTACAAGTTAGGATTAGTTCTTGTCCTAGTTAAGCATCATATAAACTATATAATTCATGAAAATATATGTATACACATATAGATATGTATATGCTTAGTTTGTGTAATAAGATTTAGAAGATTTTCGGAAAAACCCCTAAAGAATGGATAAATTGCATTTTCGACCCCTAGACATTTTTCTTCCCTATTATGCCTAATTATACATAAAATAAGAAAAAACCTACAAGTTTTCAGAAAAATAAAGAAGGGTGGACGAAATTTTTCTGAATATATACATATATATTTTAATTACTTAGTATATACTAGTCTTATTCTCAATTCTTCTACACATACTGTAATGACCCGGTATTTCTACATATTTTAAAAGTTAATTATATGATTAAATTATCTAGTGTTTTATGTGATTATTATTTTGTATGTGAAATAAGTGATTCTATCTCAAATATGTGATTTTATTATGAATAATGTATAATATTCTCTAATATATTATGTATTTTCATATCTATACTTTGAATTTATAATTGTTACTATACTAATATATTAATTGTTAAACATAATTTTTAGTATATTATATATATTCGAAAATTATATATATATATATATAAGTTCGTATATATATCTATGCACTAAGAACTAAGTTAATACATATTAATCCTAACCACTTTATAGGATTAACAATATTTAATTATATATTTTAAATATAGATATATATGCATGTTCTAAGTACATAGAGCACGAGCACACTATATCATATATGTATATATATCCGAAACATGATATAGATATATAATATGACTTTTTCTAATTTATTTTTGATAATCCTAATATTTGTTCTTGATAATTCCTAGCATTAAATGATTGTTTTTACACTTGTTATAACTCTTCTAGAAATTGGAACACTTGTATTATTTACATTAACATAGACTTCCATTCATCAATTTTAGAGCACACCTAATAACATTTAGGCTTATTACTAAGCATGTATGTAATTATTAATATTGATGAGTAAGATGAATCTAATTATGAAAAATTGACATAATTCATTTTTAATAATGTGTCTTAACCAACCTCTATAAATAGAGGCTTGAGTTATATTTTCCATTAATCACACACACACATACACGGATTATACACACACAATAAATACTATTCTCATCAACAAACACACACGGTACATACATATATCCATATATATATAATATATATATAGTACACACAACACAAAGACAACACAAACACACACGTTACATACACACATACACTTGACACTATTATCTCTACACATAATCACACACCACACACAACATAAACACACACTTCACGTCACACACACAATTCTCTCTCACACAAACATAGATATATAAATATCAAGAAGGTTAGTTAAGGTAGGAATTTCCTTAATTACATAAGTTAATTTCTAATGCTAGTTTATCATTTTATTATCATGATATTATGCTTTATTATGCTACTACAAGTTATTAAAAAGTATGTTTCTAGTTATATTTATATTTTATGTTCATAGAATTAATATGAAAGCATGTATGTGTATTATTCCAAAATATGCTATTTGTATGCTTTTATATTTAAAGTGATAAGTATGAAAGTATGTTCCTTATGTGAAATTATGGGAGAATATGTTTATGTGAAAATCTTTATTTGTGCATGCCGGGCCCAAATGTGTTTTCGGTGTGGATGGGGCTAGAGTTCGGCCGGGCGGCAGTGGGCTTGCCGGTCTTAAAACAGTTCTCGCCATCCATGTCCTAATCCCATCTTGCATGGACGGAGTGCTCCATGTATTGGTTGTGGGTCGTAGGAAATTGGCATAGTCTCGAGATATGGCCACCGATGTGAACGGATGGAATCGATGTGGACGGATGGAATATTGGGGTTAAAGATGTGAACGGTTGAAATATTGTACTGTGGGAGACATAAGGGAGTCACTAATAAGTGACTCAAAAAGGTAATATTATGTGAGATATCATGACTATGTGCACATACTATACACACGAGCACCTTATGTGATTAAGTGAAATTTCTACTCAACCGTCGTGTTGATTCTTCTTAATATGACTATTTTTAGAAAGAAATGAGATAGCGGATCAGAGTGGCGCAGCAGAAGCATTTGGAGGCCTATTACAATAAAGTTATTTTGTATTCTTTTTGGAAAATTGTAACTCTTGTATTTTGTACGAATTTTATGTGAAAGTAATTATTTATACAACTATGAAAATATTATCTTTACGCGTTTCGGTCCAACATATTTTAATAAAATAAAAGGGTATTTTTCCGGGTCGTGACACATACACTTGTACCTACACTTGGACAAACATTTCTAGATGAATGCATACATGTGTGGTCAAGAATAACATAGACTCACACTTAGGACACTAGACTCACACTTGGGTCTTGAGTTGTAAAGAAAATAATCATGAGATTAAGACTCAGGTATATTATAACCTTCCCTCTACATAATAACTATAAGTAAGTAATTATACTAGACAAAACCAACCCCACCCACTCACATAAACCAAGCTGCACGACCACACACACTCACACACTCTTTTACCTTCATTTTTGTCCAAATAACCAAAAATTTCAGCCTACTTCCATCCTCACACTTTGCACCCCCTTAAAACTACAAGAACAACCACTACTACTAGAAGGTAGAAACCTTGCCTATGGCATGAGTTAGCTTAGGTTTTTATGAAAGTATTAGCTTCATATCTTCCCTATTAGACCTTAAGAGGTAACCACAAGTTGGTTTCCATCTTGGGTCTTAGGGAATACAAGAAAATTTGGGTATGTGCTTATAGTGACATTATGTGCATCTTGCCCTTGAATGTCTTGAAACCATGCTGAAATTTTGCTTGCAATAGGTCCAAATGATGCTTAAGTTATGTATTATGATGTTTGATACTTTTTATTACTTCAATCATGTGTTAGAAGCTGAAATTTCGTGTTTGTCAAGATGAAATTCTAGTTCAACACTTGCTCGAAACACTATTCACAGTGCTGAAAATTTTGTTACAAGGCTGAAAACTCTTATTTTTGCACAACTGAAAAATCCGATTTTTCCAAACTTAAAACCTGTTTTATATGTTGTAATTCCAGTGGACAATAAGCTGGAAAAACAGTTTTTTCAAACTTGTAAAGTTCGGCTTCGAGGGCTGGAAATTTCAGTAGGCGCGCACTTGAGCATTTTGCGTCGCAGTCTGAGAATTCCAAGTCTTGTGGGCTGGAAACTCGAAATTTTATCAACCAAAACTTTATTTTACAATATTAGAAACATATTTGTGAAATCCCAGCAGGTTTTAGGCTAGAAATTCCATACTTGCAAACTGAAATTTTCTGCTCGTCGCAAATATTTGCAGACTGCGAATTTTCAGTTCATAAAGGTTGAAATATGTGTTCATTTATGTAAGATCAGTGTGAAAGCATACTGAAATTTTGTAAAACTATGTGTTATACATGAAGTTTATGTGTGCATGTTGGGCCCCAATGTGAATAGGGGTGGATGTGGTCGAGTTCGGCCGGGCGGCGTCGGGCTTGCCGGTCTTAAATTAGTTCTCGACCCTCCATCGTTGCCTAATCCCTCCTTGCATGGACGAAGTGTCTATGTACTGAAGTGGGTCGTAGGAAAATTGGCATATGCCCGGGATATGACCACCGGAGTGATTGGTAAGGAATTGGAGTGTTTGGTTGGAAAATTCGGCACGAAGTGATAAGGTAGCCACCCGTCGAGGTGGAAGAAATCAAATGTGAAATTATGTGATTTATGTTCATAAATTTCTGTGATATGGTGCACAAACCTCACACGATCACCTTATGTTATATGCAAAGTTTCTACTCAACGTGTTGTTGACGTGTTTCATGTAATGTTTTAGCCGATCTTGAGACGAACGGAGTCGCTAGCGAAGGAGACATAGGAAGGCGGTTCGAAGAATTTGGCTAGTTATGCATGTTATAGGATCGAGGTTATTTTGTAGTCACGATCATGTAATAATAAACTTATGTGTACTTTTGGATTTTCGAATAAAAGTATGGGTTGGTTTTACTATTGTTTTGAAAAAGTGGCATGTTTGTGCAAAAATTATAAATCGGGTATTTTCATAATTAGCTAGAAGTTTCGGGTCGTCACATTGACTCTTGTCGACAGCAATGCAAGTTACAATCAAATCTTTGTGGCCGAATAGAACATTCCAAAACTGGCATTCCAAGTCCTAGGGGCATTGGTATCTTTCAATTGAAGGTTATGCCATTTTGGTCTTAAAAATGATGGGCCACATATCAAAGAGTCATGAATCGTATTTTTCATGACTACATGAATGACTTCGTCAAGATCTACATTGCCAATCTCATCATTAAGTCTAAAGGCTTTGCTCAACATTTAGACCATTTGACTAAGGCTATTGAGAGAGTGAGAAAGTTTGAGTTGAAATTAATCCGGCTAAAGTGTGTAATTGGAGTGGCTGCATGCCAGTTTATCTTGTTTTTCTTACATAATAAGGGTATCGAAGTGGAATCCAACAAGACAAAGGCCATTTTGGTAGTCGGCTACCTCGAACAAAGAAAGAACTTCAGCAGTTTCTCGAAAAGGTAAATTATTTGAGGGTATTCATTTTTAATCTTGAAGGTAAGACTAAAATTTTCTCACTTTTGTTAAAATTGAAAGACCATGATGAATTTGAATGGCCTGAAGAGTACGAGTAGACGTTTGAAACTATGAAGGATTCCTTAACTTCCCTTCCTGTGATAATGTCGCCGTGGAAAGGAGTGCTACTTAAGCTATACATTCTAGCAGCCAATAAGACTGTTGGGCCTTTCCTAGCCCAAGACGATGAAAATGGCTTTGAAAAAGCTGTATACTATTTAAGTAGACACTCTATTTTTCATAAATCAAGATTTAGCATTATTTGTTGCTAGTCGAAGTTCTTGTTATAAGTAGTGTCAGTGTGATTAAGAACAAGCTTTCAAGATCGATAGTGTGGGGTCGGATAGGCCAAAGATGGTACAAGATTGATATTGGCTGGCTAAAGGATTGAAAAGTGCCAATCGTATGGCCCTGTACAAAGAGTTCCTTTTGAAGAAATGAACCTCATAGTAAAAACATAGCCATTTTGATGTTGGGCCCATTGACCTTATAGGGGCCATCTTTGCACCTTTTTCGAAGCAGCACATGCATATCATTATGGCCACTTATTACTTTACTAACTAGGTGGAGGTCATTCCATTTAATCATACTGATCAATGAGTCATCGTCAATTTTATCAAGGAGAACCTCGTCCATAAATGTGAAATCCCTCAAACATTGTGATGGATAGGGTTACTATGTTCACAGGGTCTAAAATGCAGGCCTTTGCCAAAGAGTATGTCATTCAGCTTACACATTCCATTTCGTACTACATGTAGGGGAATAGTCAAGTCAAATTCAAAAATAAAACCCTAAAGAGCATCATTTCAAAAATGGTGGAGGATAACCCTAGAGCATGTCATCTACTACTTTACAAAATGTTGAGGCCATATCGACCTAGCAAGCGCACCAACATGGGAACCACACCTTTTCGACTAACTTATGGCCATGACGCAGTTCTACTTATGGAAATCAATGTGAGATCTACTCGAGTTGCTCAACAAAATAATCTATCTACTGATGAATTTTACTGCCAAATGGTAGATGAACTCGAAATTGTAAAAGACTTTAGGATATAGGCGTTGGATTATATTGAAACCTATAAGAAATAAGCTGCCAAAGCATATGATAGAAAGGTTAAGGCCAAGCGACTTTAGCCTGGTGACCTTGTGTGGAAATTAATCTTTCTCTTAAAAAAGAAAGACGTTGTTTAGAAAAATGGAACCCTAATTGGGAGGGACTGTTCACAGTCCATGCTGTCACAAAAGAGAATGCTTACTTACTAAAAATTTTAGACGGCGATATACTTAGGGAACCCATATATGGAAGGTATCTCAAAATATATGTCCCTATGATCTAGGAAACATTTCTGTCAAAAAGAAGAAGAGATCTAGAAAGGGAAGTTGCTGACGAAGTGGGATTTAGGTAATTCAATTTGTTTTATCTTATTAATAATGTGGCTTAATTTTCAAATATTATTATGGCGATTGGTGACGTGGTATTCACTAATTAGTTAAATCTTTTCTTTTGTTTATTTTATTTTATTCGTGCCAACGGAAAGAGCTAAGTTGCTAAATCATGTTTGGTGATTTGAATTAAAGAGTCTCCAATTTAATGGCGCAAGAGGCACAAATGGAGTTTTGAATCACAACTTGCGAGGGGCATTGTTTGGGCCCAAAATTGAATTTTTGTATAATTTCTTAATGGACCAATCCTGTCCATGCCAAAAATAAAATGAAAGGGCTCAGGTCGCTCCAACACGATATGAGGCTGGTCTATGTCAAAGGCCAAGGTCGAAGTAACTACGTATACCCCAATTGGCCAAATATAGGGGAAAAAAATAGATCAAGTCAAAGTTAGCCCTTATTTTTAGGGGCTATTAGGCTAAAGAATAACAAGTGGCTAAAAATAGGTAATGTTATAAGTAAAGTGCCTAAATTAATGGCCATGTGGGTTTGAAGAGTTCAAATTTTGGATAAAGTGGCATAACTACCATGACAAGAAATAACGTGTTCCATCCATTTTGAATGATCAAGCTGAATGAATCATCCAGCTCCAAGAATGAAGGAGAAGTGGTTGAATCCTGAAGCTTATAAAAGGGAGCTGGATTCATCAAGTTTCAACAAGTCTAACACTTCAACAAGAACAATAACACTTCAATCAAGAATTTTACGCGTCTTTGATTATTTAGCTAAAATGAACCAAGATTAGCTTAGTTCAGTAAATAGAAAATCGTTATGCCAGTGCTCGTAACCATGCCCATTTGACTCGAGATGAGGTTATCCATGCGTTCACTCCGTAACATCACGAGATCGTAACCATCACTTGCATATTTTGGGTCCGATTCCGGATGAGATATCAATGCGACTGAGTGGTATTCATATCGAGCGCATGCATGAGGAGTTGTAGCCAAAGTCATCAATGCTCGTGGGATAGTGCAATTCTTTCATGCACTCATGTGCATCTATTGTACGAAAGTCATTAATGCGTCTTATTTGTAGGCAAAGTCCCTGTTAGTCTTTCAATGCACTTGGGTTGTAGATATGGCCCAAGTCATCAATGAACGTGTTTATAAATAAAGTTTGTATTATCCATGGCAAGTAGCCATCATCTTTCAGTGTATCTTTTCAATTGATATTTTTAGACCCTTTTCGATCCTTTGAGCATTAAATTTTATGTCCTACATTAAATTGTAGGCACATAGAACCTTAGGGACAGTGTTTGCCTATTCCAATGCATTTGTCTTTTGGATTAGGAGTCAAGGCGCAATCAAATGAAATCAAATCCAAAAGACTTCATTTTATATGTTCTTTACACATTGGCACACCTGCACTCAACACAAACTCATTTTGAAGTTGCTGATTTCACATTGAATTCAACTATTTTGAATCTTGAGTAAACAGTAGGAGTAGTAGCCCTAATTAATTGAAGCATTAAACTTGCATGACCTAATTAAAAAAAATTACAATAATAGTAATAAAGTATTGAGACAGAGAAATATAACTAAAGAAGGATAGGGGATGAAATAGGTCACAACTCTTACTCTATTGAAGAATGGACTAAGCAGAAATTGATCTCGAGTACTTAAAAAAATATTATATTTGGAGACATATTACTTGGATGCAAAATGAGTTACGAAAACTCTTTATTTTTAATAGTCTCCGCTAGCCCCTAAATTAATAAGTTTTTAGAGGTAAATTTAAATGAGCCTCAAAATTTTACAATTTGAAATAAGTGCCTCCATTTTTTTTAGCAATCGTGGCTATGGATGTTATTTTTTGAAAAGTCTTCTTATATATTAAAGGGGGCATTTTCATAATATTTAGAGGTAAAAAATAGTCAATAGATATCGCAATTGTTGTGGTGAGCTTGTAATATTTCTTGTTGAATCGATGAAGTGCTGACAAAGTGTGGTTAAAATATTGGGGTAACAATCAAATCAAAAGAGGCAATGCAAACATCGGCTCGAAAGAGCTAGTTTAATACCTTTGGAGTGACATTTTCTATAATGCCCCGGTACTTCCTAGTATTTTAAAGTCAATTTTATATGATTTCATGTTTTATGTGATCATTATATTATGTGAAATCTTTATTGTAAAAAAGATTTTGTGATACATGCATATGGTTGCATAATTATAACAATTGAAATTATTTTCTTCCTCATTCATTTATTAATCATAAAATACAAAATTTTCAAAAATATATATATACATATATATATGAAAATTTTGAAATGTATATATATATATATAAGGATTGGATATTTTTGTATAAAAACCTAGTTATTAAACTATCATCCTTATCCAAAATGTCATTTTTTATCCAAAATGACATCCTTATCCAAAATGTCATCCTAACCCAAAATGTCATCTTTATCCAAAATATCATCCTTATCGAAACTGTTATCCTTATTGAAAATGTCATTTTCATTATTAATAATTAAATAATTCTATGTTTTTCCCTAAACTTTATAAATAGGCATAAAACAGACACACATATACACAAACACACTCAATCACGTTCATACACCCACACACTCATAAAACCACTTTCTTCATCTTACTACTCCATTATATATAGTATATCTATAGTTATAAAAGGAAGAAGTTTCGCTTAATTGCATAAGCCTTAATTTTCTATGCTTATGCATTCATAGGTTTAGTTTTATTTATGTTTTTACTTATCTAATTACAATTATGTTGAGAACAAATTTGGTGTTACTCTACTTTGAATTATATGCCACCATGTGCATATGCTTTATGTTAGGAAGTAATATATTTTCCTAGGATATATACTTGCCTCTATAATTGATATGCAAAGTTATATTATTGTATAAAATTTGAAAGCATGTTATTTATGTGAAAATCTTTATTTGTGCATGCTGGGCCCAAATGTGTTCAGGGGTAGATGAGGTTGAGTTCGGCCGAGTGGCAACGGACTTGCCGGTTTTAAAAGAGTTCACAATCCTCCATCGTTGTCTAATCGCTCCTTGCATGGACAGAGGGTTCCATGTATTGAAGTGGGTCATAGGAAATTCGGCACATGCTCGAGATATGACCACTGATGTGAACGGATGAAATTAGGTGTGAATGGATGAAATATTGGAATTAATGATATGTACGGTTGAAATGTTAGTATATGGGAGATATAAGGGAGACTTGATTTTTTTTTCTTTTTTTATCTCCTTAAGTACTTTCACTTTGAGACACCTCCCTAGATGTGACATCTTTCATGTGAGCTTCATTTTAAAGTTACACTTTGAATTCACTCCCAAACCCCATGAAAGGACTAAAATACCATTACTTTATAGGTCTTCTTAATTAATTTTTTAATCCACATCATCTTCTCCCTCCAATCTACTTTTTTCTCATTTCTCAAACATGGAGAAAAGATGCGTTGTGATGGAAAACTTTAGAACAATGATTACTATTACTAAAAATAAAGAGATACATCAATTCACGGGCCCTCCTCTTCTATCAAATAAGTTTTTTTCCTCTTTCTTTATTCTTGTCTTTCAGTGGAAGCTAAGTAAACCTGACTTTCTTTTCTCATATATTCTTAATTTTTTTCTATAGGTTGTCTACTTTCCTGAACATTTTTTTAGTTTCGAACTGGTTTGTGCTCCCATTTGCTCTATTTATTTAGATTTTAGTATTTTCACTTTTCTTTTTTGGTTAGATCTTTTAGGTTGATCATGTTGGTTGAAATAAGATGCAGTTTGGGGGTGGATTTTTTTGTGGGTTATATTTGTTTTTCTTGAGATACACCTATGTTTGTGTTTATTTAGAAATAGAGGGTTAAATATATTGAGGATTTTTATTCGTTAAATTAAGTTTTGAGTTAGTTATGTGTTTGTGTTTATTTAGAATCTAGGGTTTTTATTTATTTAATTAAGTTTTTATGTTCATTATGTGTTTGTATTTATTTGCAAATGAAAGGATGTATATCATGAAATTAAGTATTCTGTTTGTTTGGTCTTTGTGTTTTTACAAATGGAGGATTTTTTCATTAGGATGGATAAATTACGCCGTTGGACCTTTGAAGAAAGAAAAGATTATTGATTGATCTTATTGCTCATGAAAACGTGATTATATAATGAGTTATATCAAGCGAGGGCCTTTTAAGTTGAGGAAGTATTACTAGATCCTTTACAATGGGGCATTTAAGTATACATTTGATGTCCTTTGAAAAAAGTATATATTTGATGAGTTTCTTGGGTTAAAAAGATATTTAAATACACAACAAATGATTTTGAGGCTAAGTTTCGGTGTCTAATTGTACCGAATTATTTGAAGGGTGGTAGTACTATTTTTTAAGGTGTTGAGGATTACAAACTATGAAAATGTCGGATACACTTGATATTCTTGTATAGGCCTCTGTTTTGTTGTCTATAAAAGCCTCTATTTTGTTATATTTGTAAAGATTCTGTTTGGATATTTTTGTAAAGGATTTTATGTGGCTAGTGAAATATTTATTCTTTTGTTTACTTACCTATATGTTTTTTTGTATCTGAAGGCATGTTTAACATAAATAGATGATGACACATGGATTAAACATGAAGAAAGAGCACTACTTTTGTTCTTGTCAAGTACAAAGTGTATCTCAATTGTGCAATTCTACAATATAAAGGCAAATGGGTTCCATTTGAAATGAAGCATGAACTGAGATGTGCTTGGGAAATTGTTTTTGGATAACATGGTTTTTTATTTCATATGAGTGATATGTAGGCCACCTAAGGAAGATAATATATTGTACATTCTCTATTTCACATATTTTAAATGAAATAGGTTCTTATAAACTTGCTGTAAAATGATAATTTTTTGCGGAATTAAATGACTGTATCATATGTATTCTTACAAACTTACTTCAGAATGTTTAATGTTTTATAGAATTGGAACGAGCAGATTAAGTATATTATCATAAGGTTGCAATACAATGATCATTCTTTGTAAAACTAAAATGAGAATATGATGTATATTCTAAGAAACTTGCATTAAAATGTTTAATGTTTGAAAATTGTGGGATGAGCATATAAAGCATATTTCATAAGGTTGCAGTACAATGATCAATCTTTCTAGAACTCGTGTGAGTATATGATGTATTTTCTAATAAAGTTACTTTACAATGTTCAATGTTTGCAGAATTGGGATGTGTATGTGAAATATAATATCACAAGGTTACAATATAATGATCAACCTTTGCAAGAATTGGTGTGAGTGTATGATGTATTTGCTAATAAAGTTGCTTTAGAATGTCCACTATTTGTAGAATGGGGATGAATAAATAAAGCATATTATCACAAGGTTGTAGTATAATGATCGATTTTTGTAGAATTGGTGTGAATATATGATATATTTTCTAATAAAGTACGTTGATTTAGCATGTCTAATGTTTGTAGAATTGTGATGATTATATCAAGAATATTATCATAAAGTTGCAGTACAATGACTAATTTTTCTAGAATTGGTTTGAGTATATGACATATTCAAACGTTTCAACCAACTTAATTGATGAAACATGATTTTTCCCCCTCAATTGATGAAATTGGACATTCCCCCTTATTTAATTAAATGGGACACTTCCTTGGAGTCAATTGAACAAATTGGACATTTCACCTAAATTAATTGATGAAATTAGAAAGTTCCTCCACTTCGATGGATGAAATCGGATTTTTTTGCAAATCATGTAATGAATATTCACCATTTTCCCCAATTCAATTGATGAGCTTCGATATATCTCCTAAGTCAAATGACCAAACTGGTTATTTCTCTCAATTTAATTGATGAAGTTAGACATTTTATCCAATTCAACTGATGAAATCGTACATTATTTACTTTAATTCAATAAATGAAATTGAAATTTTGGGTAGAATTAGATCCAAGCGTTGACTAGGTAAGCGCTCTGTAGTAATCAAATGAGTAGTTATGAACCCTGTAGACTATCCCATGGGGGTGGTGAAAGGAAAGCCCTAGTTGGTTGTCCCAAAAAAAAAAAAAGGAAACCCCCACAACCTCTTGGGGTATATCCTACACTTGGAAGAACAAGTAGAAAAAGGAATAAATATAGTGATAATTTGATTTTTTGTCACGTAGTAAATAGCGGTCATTTTACCAATTCAATTGATGAAATAAGAAAATTTTCCCTATTCAAAAAATGAAATTAGGCATTTCCTCAACTGAATTGATGAAATTGAACATTTCCCTCAATTCAATTAATGGATTTGACAATGCCTCCAATTTTATTTATCAAACAAGGCATTTACACCAATGCAATTGATAAAATTTGACATTTAACCTGTTCAATTGATCAAATTAAACATTTCTTCCAACTTAATTGATGAAATTGAACATTTTTTCTAACTTTTTTTGTGTGATAAATAACATTTTTCCCAATTTAATTGATCAAATTGGACCATTCCATAAGTTCAATTGAAGAAATTAGACATTTTCCCCAATTCATTTGATGAAATTGGACATTTACCCTAACTGAATTGATGAAATTTGACATTTTCCCGTTGAATTGATCAATTTGGACACCATACCTAAGTCAGTTGATAAAATCAAACATGCCTCCCAAGTCAATTGACCAAATTTTAGAATTTGAACCACTTAACACAATTATGTAGTACTTTACAATAATTATATAGAACTTATTCACATAATTGCAAAACTCTAATATTGAAAATCCAACTTATTAGAGAATTTCTCGGATTTTGCAACTTCATTAGAGAGTACTTGCAAGAAGTGAACATAATTCCGCAACATTATTAAGAAATACTTCATATTCTCATCAAAATTCTGTAAAATTGAACATAATTATGCAATTTTATCAAAAAAAAATTCTCATTCTTTTCCAAGTTCCTCAAAGTTGAACTTAATTTTGTAATTTATTCATTAGACAATGTTCACACCCAAATACTGTAAAAGGTTAACATGATTCAGTAACTTTATTAGAACAAAACTTCATATTCTCATTCAAATTCTACACACCATGAATGTGATACTTCAACGTTCAGTTTTGGTTTACTTCAAATATTGAACAACATACTTAAACTATACGTACAAATTTTGCAATTTCACTTCACAATTCTACAAATTATTAGAATATCTCATATTTTGCAACTTCATTAGAGAATATTTCATATTCCCATTCAAATTCTGAAAAATTCAAACTAATTCTACAATTTGTTTTACAAAAATAATTCACATTCTTTTCCAAATTCTGCAAAACTTGAACATAGTTTTGCAATTTCTTCATTAGAAAATGTTCACACCAAATACTTTATGTCCTCATCCGAATTCTGCACACATGAAGTGATGCTGCAGCATTCAGTTAAACATACTTCAATTACTCAACAATATACTTAAACTATATGTTCAAATGCTGCAATGTCGTTAAATATTCCTCAATTGGTGATAATTAAAACAAAAAACAAATACACATCTGTAGTGATCATATGCTTAAATGAAGTACTAGACCGTATGCATATGTTCATCCAACTTAACAAATACATATATATATATATATGATACATACATGCAATACTCATATGCTCCAATGAAGTTCCGAAGTTTAAATATATAATAGATCTGTCCACATGAAGTATTAGAATCCAAAATTACCAATTTTCAACCAACTCAGGAAGCATAAAAAAGTGTACACATGGTTAATTCATGTACTACCGAAGTGATTTGGGATTTTTTTGTGTAATTGTATTCCAACACTCTCATGAAAGGCTATTCATTCATTAACAAAATATAATTTCTACAAAATATTATCTTAATTTAACAACATACATGTTTTAGATCGTAAAACCTACCACCACCAGTACATTGAACCAGATAGGTCCAACCTTGTAATGTGGAATTTCCCACACTGGACCAATGAAGGTTCATAACCGATGATGCACGGATACGGACACGGGGACACGGACACGACGACACGAAAAATTTCAAAATTTTAGGACACGACACGGCTCTGACACGGTTATTAAAAAATATTTTATATTATATTATCTATTTATAATTTATTAAATTAAAATATGTGAAAGATGAATAATAATATTCATCATTAAAACAAACACCTCTTAATTGAGTTATAAGATTTAAAGATTAAAAAAATTATTTGTTATTTTTAGTGTTTCCACTAAATTTTTTAAAATTTTAAAAAAGACCTCATTTAAATTTTGTAATATATCAAAAAAGCCCCAGCCGTGTTGGACACGTCCTTCAGCCGTGTCCGACACCGTGTCAAATTTTTTTCTTTTTTTTTTTTAATTTTCGGACACGTTTTGTTGTGTCGGACACGTGTTGGAGCCGTGTCCGACACGTGTCCGACACTGCACGAGGTCATTTTTAGGCGTGTCCGTGCATCATAGTTCATAACTAATAATGGTCTTGTTATATTTGAAAATGACATTAATCAATAGATATTTTGAAGTGTGGGGCTATTTGGTTAAAGTAGAAGTACTTAAACCTAAAAAAATCAAATTGAGGCCAAAAGTAAACCACTTAAAAGTGTGAATCGTTTAAATTTGAACAATGTAAGAAGTTAAAAAGTTCTCAATCCACATTGTTGTGGAAATATAAAAATATAGCCATTCTTATAGCTTATACTAGACACATAAGTATAGGTCCCCAATGGTATACCATAAGACTTTAAATGGGGTGAAACTTATCTTTAGCCAAGTTAGACAAAGATTGTGACGACCTGGAAAAATCCTTTATTTAATATTTTATATTATACATCGGGTGTCCAGTATTTTGATGAATAATTGTTTATAGAATTGTTTTGTGAATTATTGTTTTTATAGAGATTATTCTTCAAAAATATGATTTTATTTGTGCACAAATGTGCATTTCCCCACATGTATTTTTATAAAAATATTATAAATTTCAAATATTCTTAACATTTATACATTTACTCTTTTCCAAACTTCCAGAATTTATTTACTAATTTAGTGTCAAAATTTTCCTATTTTTTTCCGAGAATTTTCAAATTTTCCGGAAAAAAAAATTATTTTAAGTTATTAATTTGAAATCTAATATTTAAAATCATTAATTATTATATAAAACAAAAATTGATTTTCACTTCTCCAATCCCAAATTTTGATTTTGTTTTAAAATTAAAATAATAAATAAATAAGTATTTTTAGATTTTATAAGATTTTTATTTGATTTTATTTTATATTTTATTAAAATATCATTGCTAATACACAACTTGAATCCTCTAGACCTTGTGCACTTGTGTTGTCTTCATTTATGTAGCTCAATGACTCATGGTTAGACTCACACCAAGGCTTGAATTAGGATGGAGAAGTGGAAGATCCCATTTAATGTATGAGCTTAGGTGGGAAAATACATTAATGGCCAAAAATTAACCACCTCTCTCACACCCTCTTTATTATAAATACATAAGACGACACACATCCTTCCCCTTTTCACCCCTAAAAACCGGCCCCTTGTACAAACACACACACTCTCACTCTTCTCCCAAAAATACTACTCATTCTTACCTTTTCCCTACACTTAAGTAGAGGTTTCTTTCTTCTTTCTTGAGTCGAGTATTCCTACTAGGCAAGCTTCCATACTCTTGTGCCCAAGCTATGAATGGCCTTGAATGATAGCTTTTGCCAAACATGCCTCCAAGTTGAGGGTTTTAGTTATTTCGCTACTATCATGCTATTTTCAAGTTTCATGATTAATCTTGCATGTTATGATTCTTAGTGGAAAGTAGCTTTATTATAGCTTAATATTTTCGTTGTGTTTGGGAGGAAGTTGCGAAGTAGTTAAAAATTGTTAATATGTTCTTGATCATTTCTATGAAGTTTTATGGTTATGTGGTGATATATGCTTTATTTGAAGTATTATGTGACTATTCTATGCCTAGGGAGACTTGACAGTTGATTATAGTGTTTAAATTCCTACAACTTGGTGTAGAATGGGAATAGTAATTTCGTCTTACTTGATAACTTGCAATCCACATAAATATGTTGTTTTTTTGGAAAGATTTAGTAAAGAAAGCTTCACACAACCATCTACTATTTTAATAAGTAAAAATTTTACTATAGATTTATACTACAGATTTATGCTTATTTTAGTAATTTAAAATCTAACTTTAAAGAAGGAAATTTCATAAAATATACTTAGTTTATATACAAAAAGTATTTTGTAAACTCATGACTTTAAACGTGATTTTTTTTCACTTGTAGCTAGTGATGGAAGTATATTTTAGAGACTCACTTGAATAAGTGCATGTTTATATTTTTGTTTAGCTAAGAAATGTTTAAAATCACTATAAAGATAATAAATCCTACTATCTAAGTACGAGAAGTTACTTTCTTACAAAAATAGTACTTTTGTTAAGAAGAGTTGTTAATCTTGAGAGTATCCTAATTTATAAAATTACTCAGTTTACTATTAAAATGTGTTAAGGGTCGTTTTCTAAATATACTTTTACTACAATATATATATATATACACATATTTTAACATTTTTTGTTATATGTAAGTATACTTAATAAAGAGATATAAAAATCTTTCATTAATGATAGTGGAGCTTACTTACTTAAAAGTTGGAAACTATTGTTTTTCTCAAAAGAGCTTGGTAAAAGTTTCTTAAATATATATATAAGAGAACTTTATCTTACTTGTAACAACTTTAATACTTAATAAAGACTTATAAATATGGGAGTAAACTTCCATGATTATGTGATGCATGAGTATTACATAAATGGGCCCAAATGTGCCGAAGTGGCCTAAAGTGTGTTCCGCCTGGACATACTATTGAGTAGCCTGGTTATAAGAGTCCACACTCCTTCCATCTCCTAACCCCCCTTAGGTAGATGGAGTGATCTACTCAAGAGAGAGGGCTGTAGAAAAATATTAGGCGTATGCCCGGGGTACGACCACCGGAGGATAAGGCAAGCGGGAGAAATGTGCTGGTTGTATATGTCGGCCTAGGTAGTCATAAGGGTCACTGTCAGGTGACAACAAAGGTAGAAAGTGCAAAAATATGTGTTTTGTGTGTAACTAATGTGCAATTGACACCCGAGCACCTTAAGTGTGTGTAAAGAAATATTTCTACTCAACATATATTGATTCCGTGTTGCTTGATGATTTAGATGCTACTGAAGCTAGCAATAATGATGTGGAAGAGAAGGAGCCTTTCGAAGCTTTCTATTGAAAAAAAAAAAAGAAAGATGTAGAATTTCATTGCGTACTTGTACTTAGAGATTTTGCATTTGATAAGTAGTTTGCACATTAGGAACTGTAATCTCACTAGACTACTTTTGGGATGTGTCATCACCATTATGTAGCCTAGTATGTTTTGTAATAACGATGTATGCATGTATGTAACCAATAAAAATAGTAATAATAATATGGGGTTACCGGGGCCGTCATAAAGGTTATACTTTGTTTGCGCGTGACTAATGAGGCTTGGGCTAGACCCAACAGAGTATAAATTCCTTTGTGTGAGATGAATTAAGAAGTTTTCGAAGTCTAGTACATTTTGGTCCAACTAACTTCAACATGTGGATTTGCCCAACAAGCGAAACACACGAAGTGTGTTGGCCAAACAAATGCGTGCGTCTAGTTACCAATTTGAGAAGCTTCATAATTTCTTAGAGGTTATTATTTATTGACGTAAGTTAGTGCCATCAGTTGTAATACATTGTAACAACAAATGAATAATTGCAAGGGTATCAGGTGAAATGTACAATGGTAAGTTAAGACCTATGCATCTAAAATATAATGCTATTAGACAATTGATTTCAAATGGTGTCATCTTTATTGATTATGTGAAATCACATGAGAATATAACGGGTTCGTTGACTAAAGGCCTACAAAGAGATCAAGCTTACAACTTATCAAGAGGAATGAGATTAAAATCCACAAACTTAGATGATAATGGGAGATGCAAATAGCTTGGTTCAATAGGACAACTAAGTTATGAAAGTTCAAACGAGCATCTAATAGATATCTCCTAGCCATTCACATGAATGATAGATGCCACCTGCTGAATAGTTACTATGTTAAGTTATACAGTTTAATGTTTCTTATGACTTAAAATTCGAGTATGATGCAATACTATGAAATATGAGATCACCTATATAAATGTGAAGACAAGCCACTTTTATAGTAAATGGTTATAAATTCAAGATGGTGTATATGGCAAAAACAGACAAATCCATGAGAACTATAATGTATTAAAAAATGTATTGTGAGAATACTATTGTCTAGGTTTATACTAACAACTAAATAGTTTGAGACGTTGCGTTCACTAGTTAGCTAAGTAAATCTAGTGATATTTCTGTGAGGAAGGTTCAAAACTAAAAGCTACATATCCTGATACAATAAGTTCCTGCCAAAACTCTCAAAAGTGTTTGTATAATCATATGTATTAATTTCATTCATGTGAGGTACTGTTGGAAAATTTAATTGATATAATTAAATTTTTACATGAATAGCAATTAAATGTTTTGAATTAATCTAATGAAAGGCTAGGACTCATCGAACAAGTATGTCCAAGGTTAACGAATTAAGTGAATGGATATATTGCATGGGTGCGTCCAGGTTGAACGAATCAATGAAGGGATTTAATAAATGAATGAGACCTAAAGTTTATGTTTGTTTTGCAAAAAGCCATGATTTTTTTTACTATTATAATAACCTCTCACTCTACCATAATCATTTCATGATTTCTCTCATCTTGTTGAGTTTTGAGAGTTCTAAAGAGTTCGATAGTTCTTGACTTTTGTAGTGTTGTTTTCTCAAGAAAGTCGGTTGTTATATCTTGAAAGACGATTGCCAAAAACCAATTAGCATTTATATCGGACAAATTCGTCTTAAAGACAAAGACTACCATTCTTATTTGTACATATCTATTACTATTTTGATATCATGCTTTTTATAGTTACTAACAATTTATTATATATGTGAAACGATTATTATGTTAGTGAATTAAATTTGCTATCTTTTTTTCTTTTTAATTTGTATGGTTTGGAGGCCTATTCATATTAGGGTTAATTGCAGCAACCTCCCCAACGTTTGGAGGAGTTTGCAGGTTGCCCTTACTCATCCTTTTAAAATGTGTTCCTTTACCCCATTTTCTAAAATTCGGTTGAAATTGTGGAGTATTGCATCCTCTCCACTAACTAATGAGGGTAATATTGTCTTTTCAATGAGAAAACCCCTGCACATTGGGGTTTTGGGGGCTAAAGTATGGTCCGCCCCATACGTTGAGAGGTTTGCTACAAACTAATTTCCCATAAATAATATCAATAGTTAATACAAATTAAAAAATAAAATTCAAGCCATAATAGAAAATAACAGAAAAATTATTGACCCTTATGAGAATATCATTATAAGGCCTGAAGGATAGCATTTGGATATCTAAAGACCAAAAGCGAGAGAAAGAGACGAAGTAAGTGCAAAATCAATACAGTAGAAATTCATATTGAAAACTATAAATTAAACTATCTCATTATTACTAAAGTTTAAAAACCCTATGTAATTTTTTCCATCCAAGCATTTCGAATCTCCATATTTTCCATCAATTGCCATTTCAAGCCCTTTCTTTCTTTAGTCTCTCGGCAGAGAAATCCTCCATTTCCAAAAGCTTAAACCCTAGACAATTTTGCGAAATGGAGGTGCATGTGTTTGATAATTTTCCGATGCAATATTGTCTTGAGTTATTTGTCTTCTCCATGTTGTTGCCAAAAATTAGACAAAAAAATAGAGAAAACAAATTTCTCCCTTCTTAATGCCATTGAAAAAAATTAGAAGAGAAAATGGAGAAGAAGAGTTTAACGGTAATGTGTTGTGAAATGCCCCCTCATACCCAAATAAAAAGAGGGTGTTTGTGGGGAAATTATTTTCTCATTGAAAATACAACATTACCCTTCCTAGTTTGTGGGGAGGATGAAATATTATACAATATTCCGCCAAATTTCAAAAACTAGGGTGAAGGAGCTAACTTTAAAAGGTTGGGTGGTGGTAGAGCATAAAAGCAACAGTTGGGGGGATAAAGTGCATACACCCCAAATGTTTAGGGGTTTGCTGCAATTAAAACTATATATTATCTATTTAATTTTTAGTTATTTCAAGATACTTCTCATACAATTGTTGAAAGAGTGTTGATACTCTTTATTCAATTTTTGAAAAAAAGCTAGTAAATTTGTTTTTCCTTTTACACATGCTTAGATCCTTTTTTCTCAAATTAATGTTACTAATTCTATTAATTGTGATTGTTCGCAAAAGGTTCGTGTAAATATAATATGCTAAAATCAAGGAACAATAAATTAAGAAAAAAATTTCAATTAAATAAAATATATAGGATACAACTCTGATTTATTTTTAATTTTAAATTACAAAATACATTCCTTGATTCTTAACTCCTTTTCATTATTCATCTCGTATGTTTGAAAAATGTGTTTATCGATTGAGGAAGTAGTTGAGATTTGAAGGGTTGGTGGATGGATGCCGGAAAATTTGAATGACTTGAGGAAAGATGTCTCTTAATTTACTCTTTTTCTTGAGCACAAGGATTTGTTGAACTTAATGGATTTGATTGCAAGACTTGTGCAGTTGGCTTGGAGGTTTGGCGACTACATCTTTGGGTTGTGGATTTGATTATGAAGTCTTTTTTTTGATACAATATCTCAGGACACCCTATAGATTTGGTTATGAAGTTGGTTTAAAAGGTTGACAACCACATTTGGAGATTTGTAGAGCTTTGAAGAACACTTATGGATACTCTTGGTGATTCTCCTTCTTCAATTTTGTGGAATTCTGGTGAGAGATTTCTCCTTGTTTCTCATTTTTTTCCCAGTGTCTTTTATGCGGAACTTATGACCCCTTTATATAGGTGGCGAAAGGAGAGTAACGATAAATTCAAACATTCTTAATGTTTATCTTTTTTGATAGATATAAACATACAATAACAAGATAATATAATAATTTTATTTGAATTTGATATAGATTTAATTTTTGATAATTATCCCATAAATATATAATTAAAAAAAGATAATTTCACATTTCCATGTTAATAATGATATTATTTATAAATAATTAAGAAAGTCCTATTAAACATAAATAATTAATAAAAGTGTATTTTTACTATTTAGCCTCTCCATTTACATTTAGAATATACTTATTTATTGCACGATACTGTTGAGATATTTTTAACCTACTTAGGATATTTAGGATACCATGTAAATTAAGAAATCAAATATTTGTTTTATTGTATTTATAGTAGATGCCATTAGATTAGCTTTTAATCTTGTAACCAAAAGCCTATATCTACGTCCTATACAGATTTCATTGAGACAGGTGACTAACAAAAAATATTCTTCTCAATTCAACTTTGTATCATAGCCGAGTAAAATTTAGAACCATGGGTAAATCAAATATTGAAGCTTGTGAGACTAAGTCTACCCTAATTATTATTCAATCCAAAAGTTCATCTTTCATTGCAGGGATTGTAATTAATGGAACAAATTATGATATGTGGTCTCAATATGCATATTGTTGAAAAGGAGAAATTCTCGTTTATTTGGGGAAATAAACAACCTCCAATAGAAAAGGATGATGGATATGACAAGTGGCATTCCAATAATCAAAAAGTCCACAGATGACTATTTATGTCGATGTCCCCAGATATTATGAAGTGATACATTTGCTTACCCATTGCTCAAGATATTTGGAAAGCTTTGTCAAAAGCTTTTTGTGATGGAGTCGATAAACAATAGGTTTTCACTTTGCATCAAAAGGCATTCTCTGCGAACAAAGTTGTAGGCCACTTTTTATCTATTATAGAGAATTAATTGAAATTTTTAGTGAACCGGATCATTGTGATAAGGTAATAAAGGAAACAAAGAATGTTATCGCATCTTACAGCAAATCAGTTCGACGACAAAGGCTGCACATTTTCCTTGCTTGTCTACATGGTGAATTCGAATAGATCTGTGGTAAAATCTTTAGGAATGACCCAATTCTGGAGTTAAAAGAATGCTACATGATGGTTCGCCATGAATCTGTACGTTACATGACAATGAATGGGGTTCTTGAAAAATCTTAAGCTTTAGCCATCGTGAGCAAGAATAGATCTAATCACTCTAAAACTCCTTTGAGTGCTAGTAAATCCACCCACAATTGTACTCAATGTTGTGAGCCTGGCAGCACAAAAGATTGTTGTTATGAAATAGTGGGTTCAAAAAAAAATTTTACTTTGACATTTACCCACGGATATTTCTGTGGCTACACATGTAACAAATTTAGCAATGAAAAAATCCATGGCTAAATACAAAAATTACAAAAAAAAAAGTTGACTTTATCTATGGCTAAAACATAAAAATTACTAAAAAAAGTTTAATTTGACTTTCCGTGGCCAAAAATACAAAGAAATTTAACTGTTGAAAAATCTATGGCTGAATATAAAAATTAAAAAGGAAGTTTATTTTTGACATTTAGACATTTATTTTTCCGTGGTTAAAGTTTATTTTGATTTTTAGATCTACATGTATTTCTTCATAGGTTTTTTCATGGCTAAAAATGCTAAGAAATTTCGACAATAATCCTCAATAAATTTAAATGTATAAGTCTAATATATAGGTTGATTTTATCAAATTATGAATTTGTTCCCCAAAAAGTTAGTCAAATTGATTTTTCTTATCCAATTAACTCAACTAATTAATCACATTCACTTGAAAAATATGTAGTTTATCCCCATGTAACAAATTTGTCAGTCTGCAATTGTAAAAATTTGAATGTATTGATCGGACAATTGCGCTAGATTTTCAAATTTGATTGATAATTTCACAATAATAAATAAGTTCACTTAAATTTCATAAATTAAGTCAAAATAATTTATGAAAACTTTCAAATTTTGATAAGGTCAAAGTTACAATTTTTTTTTTGATTTTTTGTCGCTAATTTATCAGTGGCTTAAAGTAAAATTAGAAAGAAATTATAATTTGCAAAAATTAATATTTTTTAATTAAATTATAATAAGTATAAATTAATAAAATGTGTTCACTTATAATAGGTATAAATTAATAAAATTTGTTCACAAATTTAATATATATATATATATAATGACACATGCATAGTACTTTAACTATTAAAAAACCATCTTCTAATCAAGAAACACTTAACGGCTTAGTGCTAGGACCTCAGACAATGTTTCTAGGGGTCTCGAGGCTGAGTCCCTCATGTAATGCTGAAACGCAAATAATATGATATAGTTGTAGCAACAAGTCGGCTGGCCTTGAAGGGTGGTATGGTTGCGGGGTGGGTCAAGGGCGAGTGGTGGGCATGGGTGGCTATGGATTTGGTTGCATTTTTTTTAATTAATAATCGTTTTAGCCACGGATTTCTCCGTCGCTAAGTTTGGCCATGGAAAAAATCCGTGGCTAAATATATTTTTTTGAAGAAAGTAATATTTAGCCATGGAAACACTTGTGCTAAAGTTTGGCCATGGAAAAATCCATGGCTAAAATCAAAATTTAGCCACGAAAAAATCCATGGCCAACTTCAAACTTAGCCATTGATTTAGCCACAGATATTTCATGGCCATAAATCCATGGCTAAATCATTAAGCATCCTAGCAAAACCGCTATAGCTATAACTATGGAAACGACGATTGAGGAAGATGTTACTGAAAAATTCTGAGCTTTTATCACAGCAGGATGTAATGATGGTAAGGCTTTAAATTCATGTACACTTGTTTCTAATAGTGCATAGATAATTGATTCTGGCACGACGAATCATATGACATTTGATTCTAGACAGGTTTCATTTTTTTAAACCTTCCTCACAAATATTTATTTCTACTGCTAATAGTTGATTGATAGCTATCTTTGGGGAAGGATCGTTGCCTCTCATTGATACTTTGAACTTAGATTCTGTTATAGTTGTCCCATCCCTGGATTATAACCTTTTGCTTGTTTGTCAAATTTGCAACTACTTTTATCTTGTCTTGTAATTTTTTAGTTTGAATATTATGTGTTTAAGGACATCTAAATGAGGTAGTAATTGATTATGGTACTAGAAGAGGGAAGTTGTATTATACAGACCTGGAGTTGAAGAGTTCAAAGAAATTGCATCATGCCTTCACAATGGGCAATTCCAAATAGAAATGAGGGAAATATAATGTTTGGTTATGGCATCGACAATTAGGATATCCATCTTCTGGCTATCTTAAGAGATTATTTTCAAATATATTTAAAAACTTGATATTTCTTGTTTCCTTTGTGATACTTTTGAACTTGCAAAAAGTCATCGTATGTAATTTACATTGAGTATGAATAAAAGTTCAATTCCTCTTATGGTATACACTTTGATGTTGGGGGTTCATCTAAGGTGGCTAAATTAGGAGGATCTCATTGGTTTGTTACATTTATGGATGAATGTACCAAAATGACATGGGTCCGCTTAATGAAATTCAAAAGTGAAGTCAATTGGTTGTTTCAAAAGTTTCACAAAATGATTTGCACTCAGCATAATGCAAAGTACATAGTGACAATGGTGGGAAGTATTTAAGTTATGAGTTTTAGCATTATTTGGAAGCACAATAAATTATTCATAAAACTATGTTTCCCAACACACCTCAGTAGAACAGAGTAGATGACAGAAAAAACCGCCACTTGCTGGAAGTTGTTCCGGCCTTACTGATAGAGGCTCACATGCCATCGTTTTAATGTGGAGAAACACTCACTTCTGCAACATATTTGATCAATCGGGTACTATCGAGCAATAATGATTTCCAAACACCATCACAAGCTCTTTGTGAAGCCATTGTTGCACCAACAGTCCCAAACTTAACCCCTCATGTCTTTTGTTGTGTGGCATATGTGCATTTTCATAAGCACCAATGCAACAAGTTAGCTTTGTGCGCACTGTGATGTGTCTTTTTGGGGTATGCTACTCATAAAAAAACCGTACCAATGCTATCATATATCCTCCAAATCAACAGATGTTTGTTACACTATATGTAGTCTTTCATGAAAATTCTATATATTTTTCCTATGAGTTAGACCTTTGGGGGGAGTGCCAGAAGGAAGTTCTAACTTTAGATTATAATGTTCATACATATGAAAAAAACTACTTGGGGAGTTGATACATCGGAAGAATTCATTCAGAGTGTTCTAAAATGGGAATTAGTGGCTAAGGGGTATACTCAGACCTATGGAATTGACTATACAAAGACATTTACGCCAATAGCTAAAATCAACATAGTTCGAGTATTGTTATCTTTAGCTTCAAATTGGATTGGCCACTACAACAATTGAATGTGAAGAACGCATTTCTCTATGGCGGATTGTCTGAAGAAGTCTTTATGGACTTTCCTCCTGGGCCTATCATACCAAAAGTACAAAATCAAAAGGTGTGCAAATTAAAAAAATCTTTGTATGGGCTTGAATAATTTTCAAGAGCACAGTTTGGAAGATTCACAAAATCAATGAAGGCGTTTGGCTATAGTCAAAACAATGCAGATCACATTTTATTCTTGAAAACACAAGAAGGTAAGATCAATTTACTTATTGTATATTTTGATGACATGGTGGTGAATTGGAAATGATACGGAAGAAATAAAACCTCTTCAAAGCTACTTGTCTAAGGAATTTGATATGAAAGACCTCGGCCTACTAAAATTCTTCCTCGGGATCAAAGTGTCTAGATCAATTAAAGAAATTTTCTTGTCGCAAAGAAAATATACTTTAGATTTTTTGGATGAAACCAATATATTAGCTTGTCAACCAGTTGATACGCTTGTTGAAGAAGGATTGAAGTTATCTATTGAACCTAATCAAGCTCCAATTGACAAAGTGAGATACTAGAGACTTGTTAAGAGGTTGATGTACCTAGCACACACAATGCCAGACTTGGCCTATGCCTTGAGTGTAGTAAGCCAATATATGCATAATTTAGGAGAGCAACATATCCATGCAGTTATGCGTATTTTGAGGTATCTCAAATCTGCTCCCAGGAAAGAATTTCTTTCACAAAAAATGCAAATCCTCAAAGCTTGATCGTGTATACTGATGCTGATTGGGCTGGAGCAATAGACAATAGAAGGTCTACTTCAGGTTATTTCACCTTTGTAGGAAATAATCTTGTTATATGGAGAAGCCAAAAACAAAACATTGTTGCACGTTCAAGTGCACAAGCTGAATTTAGAAGTATGACACTCAGACTGTTTGAGGCATTATTGCTAAAACTTCTTCTATTGGATTTGGGCTATCCGCCTAAGCAACCAATTCAACAGTATTGTGGCGATAAAGCTGCATGTGATATTGTTCATAATCCAATTCAACACGATTGTACAAAACTTGTGAAAATGGATGGATTTTTTGTTAAGGAGAAATTAGATGAACAAATAATAGAACTACGTAAGGTTCGATCAGAGTATCAGTTGGCCGACATCCTTACTAAAGCAGTTTCAATCAAGTGTTCTTAAAGTTTGTTGAGATATTTTTCATTAGGTGTTGAGAATTTTTTTTTACCTAGTTTAGGAAATCTAGGATATCTTGTAAATTAAGAAAATAAAATTTGTTTTAATATATTTAAGGTAGATCCATTAGATTAGTCTTTAACCTCGTAACCAAAAGTCTATATGTACGTTTTGTATAAATTTCATTGATACAAGTGAATAAGAAAAACTATTCATTTAATTCAATTGATACATTAGTTATTAACCTTAAAACAATCAGCATTGACAACACTTTGCATAAATAATATAGAATAGATATATATAAGTGAGGTTGGCAAGCTATTACAATATCTTACAAGAGTTTACATATTAGTTAATAACATGAACGTTTTGTGTCAGTTAGAATTACTACATATGGTTTGGATAATGGTGGCAATTTGGCAGATTGGGTTGGATTATATTGAGTTGGGTTGAAAATAAATTTGGTTAGAGATGGGTTTGAAAAAATAGATTAGAGATGAGTTGGGTTGTAAATAGGTTGAAGATGGATTGTAGATGTATTTGAAATGATTTTTAATGGGTTAAATACATCATTTTTGTGTGTTTAATCAATACTAAAAAATGATAAATTAAAATCACTAATTCCTATACACTTTAAATGATTTTAAAATATTAAAATGAATTATAATCAAATAAAAAATATATTTTTTGTTTATAGAAAAACTCATTTATGATCAATATAAATTCAATATCATCCTATTTTCAACTCATCTAAAACTCAGTATCAATACCAACCCTAACTGAAAACCATATAGGCTGAGGCTGGCCCAATGTCTTGAAACCCAACCCGGACTGGCCGGTTAGACCGATCGGACCGCCACCCAGACCAGAAAACGGCTCGGTCAGACCCTCAAAACCGAAAGGCCTTCAAAATTGGTGTATTTTGAGAGTCAACCGGTGACCCGGTCGAACCGGTGTCGAGTCAATAAAACCGACCGAGTTAATTACACCATAAATTAAATCCCACACCAATCAAATCCTAGTTTTTTTTATCTCCTTCTATTACTGACTTGTTGTTAGTGTTACTATTGCTATTAATGTATGGTATCAACAAAAAAAAAATGAAGGAAAATGTTATATTTATTAAAAGCATGGAAGGTTTTTGTTATATGAACTAATCGTAAAGGATGCAATTGTTATATGCTAATTATTTTAATTCACCAAATCCCTTTAATTAAAAAATCACTTACACTAATTATTTTTAATGAATAAAATTGCATTAGAACAATATGACATTATATTGTTAATAGATACTAAACTGACATATTACATTGCAAAAAGTAATATAAGTTGGTAGAACATATAAATTGCTAGTTTTATTAATAGTTAGTTTCAATAATTCATGCACAAGTTTTGTTTTGTTTTTGTTTTTTTTATGTCATTTTTTTCTATTAATCTCTTTAAATACAATTCTCATTACCATATTTCAAACCTTTAATATTAGAAGGAAGCGTATTTCATTTGAAAAATATATGATTGTGTATGTTGAAAAGCTAAAACTATATTATTTGTATTTTTTTTGCTTAAAATAATAATTTTAAATAAAAAAATACTTGAATTTTTTTTAGTATTTATTATTTTTGATTTTTTTTATATATTAAATATTATTTATGACATAATTATGATATCACCAATTCAACCGTGGTTAATCCGACGGTCGAATCGATGACCGTTAATCCAGTTAATTTTCCTGTTCGATGAACGATCAGAATTTTAAAACATTGGTCTGGCCAGATGGACGGACGGACTGGTTTCAAGACAAATGTCGACCCATCGATTAACGGATAAGGATACGTGGACCATATAAAAATCACGTAGAATTTTGCAATTCCTGCTCAATAATTGATTTTACGGATATGCGCTTATCAACCCGCTAGCACTATTTCAATTTCTTTACATTCATCAATCCATAATAGAACCCCAGGAAAAACACCCCACTACCAAAATGGCCGAAAACGAGAATCCAATTCGTTTTGGAATCATGGGATGCGCTGAGATCGCCAGAAAAGTTTCTCGAGCCATAAAGTTATCCCCCAACGCCATCCTCGTCGCAGTAGCCAGTCGTTCGATCGACAAGGCCAAACAATTCGCAGCACGAAACAAATTATCAGAAAATGTGAAGCTTTATGGAAGTTACGACGAATTGCTGGATGACCCATTGGTGGATGTAGTCTACATGCCACTTCCCACCAGCCTTCATGCGAAATGGGGGGTGATGGCAGCTCAAAAGGGCAAGCATTTGCTGCTGGAGAAACCCACTGCTCTTGACGTTAAGATGTTCGATGAAATGCTTAGGACTTGTGAGTCTAATGGGCTGCAGTTTATGGACGCCAGCATGTGGTATCATCACCCCAGGACTGCGAAAATGAAGGAGCTGATATCGAATTTGCAGCTTTTTGGACGTGTTAAAGCTGTGAGTGTCTCTTGTGGATTGTGTTTTCTTGTTTCTAGTTTGTGTTTGCTTTCTTTATTTCCTGTGATTTTTATGTTTGGTAGCATAATTTCGGAAAGCATTTCTTAGTTGGGCTTTCATGGTGGTGCATTCACAGAGCTTGATTTGAGCACAGGGATACTGATTGTAGTTTAAAGCTTAGTTTTTATTGTCGAGATAGCTCTTTACTGGGGTTTTATCATCAGAAAGTTTTAATTGGGTGTTACTTAGTTCGAATCAAACTTATATGATGAAACAGAGGCCACATTTCTATTTATTAGTTTTGGTGAAGTTGAGATCTTCTTTTGTTTCTACCACTATTTTATTGACTTAGAGGGTATTTGGGATTGTTTTGCTTTAGAGAAAGTGAAGTTATTGAGAAAATTAAAGAAAAATTGAGCAGTAAAAGTGGAGAGTATCTGAAAATAAAAGCGAGAAGTAATTAACAATTGGTATTTGATAGTTAGAAAAATTCAATTTATGTACCAAAATATCATTCTGATAGAAGTTACTTTCAGCTCTTCCAAACTTCTCTACTTCTATTTTTTCTTCGCTTAATTTAAACAGAAATTTCTCAATCAAGCATTCAAAACTGATTTTTTTTTTTTAACCAAAAGTACCAAAAAGTGCTTATTTGTAACTATCCCAAAATCCCTCTCAGTCTCTGTTATACCCTATGTAGACTCTATGACCTTTTTGGTTAAAGATTGAAAAACGAAGTTGGATTCCTTCATCATCCATGCTATGGTACTGGTACATGACCTGAGAAAGAGACAAATGGCAATGGCTTTGACGTGTACTCTTCTAATGTATTAGAATAACTAACTGGCAAATTATTGTCGAGTACGCATTTTGCTTTGCTAACTGGCTTAAGCTTCTTTCAGACCAATATCTGAAGAGAATTGATCTATTACTTAAGATTCTCTATAATAAACGTTCATAATTTATTATTCTGAATTATGTAAATATACTAATGGGAAAAGATTGAGAATAAGTTGTGGATTATATATGAGTCTAAGGGGGCCTTGTAGTTTTAGGTTTGGCAATTTTGGTGCAATTGGACTTCCAATTTGCAGCTGAGTCCTACAATTTTTTAAAATTCACGTGTAATAAATAAAATACTAAGTTTAGGCTGGTTTCGCAGAACAATGTCGATTGAGGTTAAATTTCATCTGAAGTTATGAATTCACTGGAAATGGTCACACTACTCTCACGTGACCTTTCTTGATTGGTTTACCATGCATTTTTTTCCTGCATGTTTGCCAAAGTGGGAGCTTAAAATGCCACCTTAGCATTTTGCTAGGTTAGCACCTGAATCAAGTAGTACATTTATTTAAATAGATGAGAATCAGTTGTTGATAAAACAAACGGAAATTTAAATGACATGATATTTTCGTGGTTCGGTTAATAACAAGCCTATGTCCACGAACGAGAAGCGATTCCATTATAATTAAATTTTACACAAAGTTAAAACAATTAGAGAAAATATTCTCTAATTATACCCTACGCCCCAAAAAACATGTGCCACTCACATGACTTTGCCTAGTGGATTTTGTAATTTCCAGTTAGATTTGTCCTCAATCTGCGAACATCGAAAATTTATAGGACTTAAAATGCAAATTCAGAATCTTATCCTACCAAAACTGCAAGACCCCCAGAGCCACGGGATTAAAATTGCAACTTGTCCTTGACTAAGTGATACCAAATTTTGTGTAACAATTGCTGATCAGTCATATATATGGAATGTTATACAAATTATATTCTGACTGGGCTAGTTTTCCATGCTTTTGCAGATCCACAGTTCTTCATCGTATGCTGGAACAACACAGTTTCTTGAGAACGACATCAGAGTAAAACCAGACCTAGACGCCCTAGGCGCACTAGGAGACGCGGGATGGTATTGTATTGGTGCCATATTGTGGACCATGAACCAAAAACTACCAACAACCGTGACTGCCCTGCCTACCACCATGCGAAACTCAGCTGGAGTCATCTTATCTTGCAGTGCCTCTTTGTACTGGGAAGAAGATGAAACCATCGCGACATTTTACTGTTCCTTTATATCGCATGAAACCATGGACTTAGCAGTTTGTGGTTCAAACGGGACACTTCATGTCGAAGATTTTATAATCCCATACGAGGAGAACTCTGCATCATTCCGCTTCACTTCCGGTGCTAAGTTTCTGGAACTGCACATCGGGTGGAACGTGAAACCTCAACAAGTTCAAGTGGATACGCCGTTACCACAAGAATCTATGATGATTCAAGAGTTTGCCGGGCTAGTAAAGGGCATCAAAGATCTCGGGCTTCGACCAGATAATAAGTGGGCTCAGACCAGCAGAATTACTCAGCTGGTGCTGGATGCAGTGAAGAGTTCTATAGATAATGGTCATCAAGTTGTTCAGATGTAAGTATGTATGTGTAGACTGGGTACATACTAGCAAATTTTGATTATTAATATGCTTTTCACTATCAATCTTTCCTAGTTAATAAGCCTATTTAAAGTAACCTATAATCGGCATTTTATATATCCTCTTCAATCTAGAACAAACACTAGGGATGTGGATGCTACAAGTACTGCACACATTAGATTTCTCTGCAGATACCTAGCGCCATGTATTCTACGGCTATATATCTTGGTGAGTAAAGAAAAAGGAAAAGCATGCTAGAAACTACAATTCTGGCTGTTTGGTTTTTTGCTAAAGAGGAAATCCTTGGCACGATGATAGTGGATCGGGTTGTACTCATACCCACGTAGGATGGTATTGGGATGGGTTCGCTTATATTCAAACCCCATTCAAGATGATTTATTGGAGTTAGGACATATCTCGATTCCAATTCCGGATTCGATAGGTTGGACTTGTTAGACCCAACTTGTATGTTAAAAGTATTTTTGAAAAAAAAAATGATGTCATTATAATTTCTAATGATGAAAAAGAAATTATAGTATTGCTAAAGATTTAATTATTAATAAATTTATATGTGATTATTTTAATTTTGAGATGTTAAACGGTTTTATTTCATAACTTATTTTTAGACATATTAAGTATAAATTTCTTGGTAGCGTAATATATAACATTGCATTCTTATATTTTACGTGTAACTATATTATACTAAACATATATGTTTTAATCCTAAAATTTTCATGTAGACATCATAACAAATATGCATAGACATACTAGTTACGACAGATCTCAATAAAATTCCGTACCGATAAGGCCTTGCACGCTCACCTTCCTCGCCACTTTGGCTTAGTCTTCTTCGTTGTCCTTTCCCCTTCGGATAGAGTGATGGACATTTGAACGTAAGGTTTCCTCTAGGTACTCTCTCTTTAAGTTTCAGTCTAGTGCATCGAACAAAGCAAATGCCATATGATAAATTTCATAATTTAAAAATGTCACTACTTTAAAGTAAAATTACTGTATGAAAGTTGGTGTAATTACAAAATTAATTGAGGAAAATTGTTAGGCTTAATGAGATGCATCTTTTAGGTGGTTGGGGTGACTATTATGATTGCGGGAAACTAATCTTTTGGCCATCTTTATTAATATTTACAGAAAGGTCCTAAATTTCAAGTAGGTATTTGTAATTTTTAAAGTAAGGTGGACTAATTTATAGTTACACTGTATTTTAAAAGAGTTGTAGATGTAATTGCCCAAAAATTTATTTCTGTATCACTATAAAATGCGACAATAGATTATTAAGACACTCAATTGTGCGAAATCTTAACTAACTAATGTTTGAAAATTAAAAGTGACACAATATATCATGTTATAAATAATAACACTTTGTAGTGTTGAATATTATCAATATTCTTTAAAAAAAAAAACAAAATCAGCAGTGCATATAGCTAGGGATGTTCACAATTTGACAAATTAATCGAACTAAATCGAAATTGAAATTTCAGTTTACAAAAATTGAACTGAAAATTTTGATTGGGCATTCAGTAATAATCTTTTAGAAAAATCGATATTCGGTTCAATATTGGTTTTAGACTTTGGTTCACCATATGAACTGAATACTGAATACCTATTTTTTATTTTTTATTATTAACCAAATCAATCAATTCCGAATTTTCCATCCTTTCATGACTAATTTGCCTCCCCATCTCAACATTGAAGGCCTTCCCCTTTTCCCAAAATTTCAAATTCTTTCAAATGTTAATATAGTAGTGAAATCAAAAAAACACATTGGTATATGAATATTTTTTTTTTGTTTTTTTTTTTTTTTGTTTAGATGGCAGGTGGATATTTGGTTCATGAGCTCTCGCCAATTGATTGAAAACATCCTCACTTCACCACCCACCATTGGCATCAACACAACTTTACTCAAAGTGGCAAATTCTTTGACTTTATTTTTTCTTAGGTACTTTTATGGTAGGGGATTTGGAGATATAATTCACTACGTAGTCTCCAACATTTCAATGCTTTGATATATTTTGACCAATTAAATTTAACTACATGTGCAAATAAAAGTCTTCTAAATTCAATATATATGACATTTCTGTTATCCCATATCCTCGCATTGTAATTATCTTTTATCTAGATTACTTTCTCTTAATCAACTCCTATTTTTTGTTTCTATACATTATGTAGTATCTATATATAATTATCTTTTATCTAGATTACTTTCTCTTAATCAACTCCTATTTTTTGTTTCTATACATTATGTAGTATCTATATACATACAATATCAGATATATAAATGAGTGAAGTCATTATCATTTTGAAATTATAATATTGGTAAGGATCCAATATTCTCTAACATTTTAGATTTTAAATATGTATTATTTGATGTTTAAAAGATTATTCTACATATATTACGTGAAATCTTTCTTTTAAATAAACACTTTGTGATACATGCATATTTTTATTTACAAAAATGCATAATTATAACAATTGAAATTATTTTCTTCTTTATTCATTTATTAATCATAAAATACATAATTTTCAAATATATATATATACATAAAATTTTCGAAATATATATATGCACATATTAGGATTGGATTATTTGATAAAAGTCTAGTTATTCAAATGTCATTTTTACAATAATAAATGCTATTAAATGATAAGATCATGAGAAAATACTAGATAAGATTAATCAATATTATATAGGATATATATAAATATATATATATACACCAAAAATATCTTGAAAAATATAAATGTATATACATATAATTTTCGAAAATTGTATTTATATAAATAAGATTATATGAAATTGTTTCTTTCAATATTATGTCATAATAAAATTGGAATAGCTATAAAATTTGTAAAATATCTCAAAAATATACATTAGGATATATATATATATGTGTGTGTGTGTGTGTGTGTGTGTGTGTATGGTCCAAAATTATCTATATACATATAATGGCCTCGTTTGCTTTCCCAGATTAGCCGAGAAAATGCCTTCACATCTCAGCTAATCTCGGCTAATTTATTGTTTGGTTGCCAAGATTATAATTGCGGGCCTTTACCTAATCTCGCAAAGCCCGCAATGTAATGGTCTAATCTCGAGATTATAATCTCAGGGGAGGAGGTGAGATTGAGTCTTGGCTTCCCGAGATTAACTATTCAATCACTTTGAATTGACCATTTTGTCCTTTGTTTTACCCTTATTTTTACAAATTTGTTATTATTAATTATTTTTATACTTTATAATATATAATTTTATTAAATAATAATAATAATTAATTATTTATTTTTATACTTTACAATATGTAATTTTATTAAATAATAATAATTAATATTATTATTATTATTATTATTAATTATCAATAATAATAATAATTAAATAATTTTATACTTTACAATATGTGTTTTTAATTTATTTTTTTCTTAATTTATGTGGCACCAAGGTTTAAAAAACTTTAACAATGAAGGGTAAATATGTAATTGTACTCTAATCTTACTTTGAATCTTATTTAGTTGTGGATACCAAACCACCACATGCGTAATATGTACAATCATCATACTCAGTTAATCTTGGACACCAAACAACCATTATAATTAATCTAAATCTCGGCTAATCTTGAGCCAGGAGACAAGCTCCAATTAACGAATCTCGCAAAGCACACGGAGCCATAAGTATATATTGAATATAAATGTCTTATTCTTTGAAATATTAATCTTCCTAAGCATTAAATGACCTCCAAACTTGTAGAAATTCTTCAAGAAAATTTACACATGGCCTAATCATCTTAATATAGAGTATGACTCAGAAAAATGTAGGATAACACTTAAGCTAATTAGAGTAGCACCTATGCATATGAGTTGAAAATTTTCATTAATTAACCTACTTAGTTGTATTATTACAAATTGACCTTATTAATTAAATAATCCTATTTTTTACCCTAAAAATTATAAGTAGGCATTTAACCATCACCCAACACAAACACACACATATACACGACCACACACACTCACACTCACAAACCCACTTTTCTTCATCTCGCTACTCTATATATAGTCTATAGAAACAAAATTATAGTTATACAAGGTAGAAGTTTTACTTAATTACATAAGTTTTAGTTTTATTTGTTCTAGTTCTATATTTGCTATCATGGAATAATACTAGACTCTATTTTGCTACTACAAGTTATTTGCAATCACGCTTTTAGTTATATTCATAAATTTTTATGTTCAAGCTCAAGAAGGCATGTATGTTTTATTATTTCAAAATATGCCATTAGTTATGCCTTTACGTTGTAAAGTTATAAGCATGAAAGCATGTTCCTTTTGTGAAATATGTGAAAAACTTTATTATGTATGCCGGGCCCAAATATGTTCGGGGTGGATGAGGTAGAGTTCAGCTTGGCCGCTATTAGAGTAGCTGGTCTTAAAAGATTTCTCACCCTCCATCGTTGCATAGTCCCTATTTGCATGGACGGAGAGTTCCATGCTTTGAAGTGGGTCGTAGGAATTTGGCATATGCCCAAGATATGACCACCGATGTGTTTCGGTTGGGATTTGGTGTGATTCGGTTGGAAGTATAAATGACGGCACGGGAGATATAAGGAAGTCACAAATAAGTGTAAAAAAGGTAGTATTATGTGTACATACACCACATACTCACCTCATGTTATTAAGTGAAATTTCTACTCAACATGTATGTTGATTTCTCTTTATATGATGATTTTAGTCGGAGATGAGACGGAGAATACAAAAGAAGATAGCAAGGAGCGATTTTGAGCCTTTAGTTAGCATAATTTAAAATTGTTGTATTGTATTTGTAGTAGAAGCCCTAGAATTGTTATAATGTAATAAAGTTTACTATCATGTTATTATGTATTTTATATAAAGTAGTCGGATGTATTTTAATAAGTTTAGAGGCTCGGGTCGTTTCAATTCCAAGACTTTATTCAACGTAAAATGTCCACAAACAAAAGAGATAACGCAAGCATCAAAACATTAGAATTGCCCTCACAAGGGACCTTATTCCCTGATCTTTTAATGAAGGAAAAAAAATATTTTCTAAGGGAGCAAGCTGTAGTCTGAATGTCATGAACAAGCAATCCTAAGGAAAAATGATCATCGACTAGATTATTAATTCTATCAATGAGCACCTTACAATCCTCCTCAAACCAAATATCGTTCCAGTGGTGGCGGTGTGCAAATTAAACAACTCTGAGACACGCCATGGCCTTCGCGTGCTTAATGTCAAGCAATCCCTTGTTGCCAGCCGATGTAGTGCTCGGAACTGTTGCCCGCGATCACGCCCATCCCCGTTTGTGGCTGCATCTGAAAGGTTGCTGCATTGAAGTTGATCTTGACCGTGCTATAGTTCGGAGGATGCCATGAAATTGGAATCACCGGTTGTCCCCTATTCAGCTCGATATCTGCTGCATGAAGGAAAGCATGATGGAATGATCTGGCAAAGAAGACAATATCCAACGGAGATTGGGCGTGTGATGACCCGAAACTATTGGCTAGTTATAGAGATACACTACGAATACTTGTATTATAGAAAGCTGAATTTTTTTATAAAAGTCGCTTAATAAGAGTCCTAAATACATGATACAACTACAAGGATTTGTCTATGACATCTTCTAGCCAAAAGCTCCAAATCGCCTCTCGCTATCCTCCTCGTTGATAACTTCATTCTCATGTTTTGCTAAAACATTAAATATTAACAACATCAACAATCACGTTGAGTAGCAATTTCACTTAACACATAAGGTGCGCGTGTATGACTTGAATATGCATATGTTCACATACTTGCATTAATATAAACCATATAAAATTTCAGATTCATAAGAATCATAAATTGCACACTTTTCTACTATTTTCCACCTCGACGGGCGGCTACCTTATCTCGCTATGCCGTAATTCAATTCCAACCAATACTCTCACCCAACCAAACACTCCAGTGGTCATATCCCGGGCATATACCGAATTTCCTATGACCCACAACCAATACATGGAACACTCCGTCCATGCAAGATGGGAGTAGGCATGGATGGCGAGAACTGTTTTAAGACCGGCAAGTCCATTGCCACCCGGCCGAACTCTAGCCCCATCCACACTGAACACATATAGGGCCCTTTAACACATAATTCCAACACATAAAAATCACAATTTCATCACAAACTAACTGTTTTAGCTCAAAATCAACACAAAGTATCAAAATTTCTAGTTTTGCGAAATCGTCAATTACAATTTCGAACTGAAATTTCTAACCTGCAAACTACCAAAATTCCTACTTAAAACCTACTGGAAATCCACACATATATTCCCAAGGTTTTAAAATAGACTTTTAGTTGATAAATTTTTGGATTTTCAGTTCACGAAACTTGAAATTTTTAGGCTGCGACGCAAAACGTTTTAGCGCGCAACTTCTAAAATTTCCAGTTTTCATAACCCAAACTTCTAGCTTTGAAAAACCTGTAGATACAACTTATTCTACACTAAATTTAAAGTTTAAAACCCAGGTTTTTAGTTGGGAATTTTTGGATTTCCAGCCTTATAAAAATTGAAGTTTTTCAGCTCCGAAAACAAGTCTTCTAGCACATATATAAGACTCTAAAAAGGTATAAAATATAATAACATAGCATAATTACAACAATTTCAGCATGCTTATTCTAGAATTTAACCCAACATGCTCAAAGCAACATCATAATCATCATATTCACATATAACCAACACATCTTGAAATCCCTTAAACCCAAGATGGAAACCAACTTGTGGTGACCTCCTAGGTCTTATAGGGAAGATAACATGTTAACAGATTAAGAAAAACCTAGGCCTAGCTCATGCCATAGGCAAATTTCAACATAATCTTGCACAAACACACAACATACGTCTAGCTAAACTACTATGGAATCCCTTAGGACTAAGATAGTAAGTAACTGGTAGTTACATCCTATAACGATCCCGGTAACCAAGTTTATAATAATTTTATATTCAAAAGCAAGTAATAGAAAACATACTTAAATATATAACAAAATGTCAAGATAATACAACCAGTTCAAAACGTCGAACACAAAGGTACGGTCACAACATACATAAATTCAACAATTGCAAAATAATAAGTACGCAGCAGAATTTCGTCGCTCTCTTTCTACCAAAAGGCTTCAAAGGGTTCTTGCTCCTCGCTTTTATTTAAGCTAGTATCGGCCTCATCTAAAAATATATCATATGAACACGATCAACACACAGTTGAGTAAAAACATTACTTAAGCACATAAGGTGCTCGTGTGTGTGATTTGCACATAGGCACATATGGTTACTTTACACATAAAAATGTAGGTTTTCATTTCAAACATTTCTCGTCACCTACAGTGACCCTTATGACTCCCCCGGCCGAAATAACAACCAGCACATTACTCCCGCCTGCCTTATCCTCCAATGGTCGTACCCCGGGTGTTACGCCAAATATTTCCTACGACCCTCTCTCTTGAGTAGATCTCTCCGTCTACCCAAGGGGGGATTAGGAGATGGAGGGAGTGAGAACTCTTACAGCCGGCTACCCCATTGGTATGTCCCGGCGGAACTCAACCAAACCACTCCGATATATTTCGGGCCCGTTTCACATTCACAATTTATGCACATAGTATAATCTTGGAAGTCTTGCTTCCATATTTCAACATATTATTCCAACATCTTAAAAGAATATCATTAATATAAAATAAAATTAATAGAAAAGAATATTTTAAACCAAATATCTAGTCAAAACATAATAGCAATTTAGATTAAACACCTAATTAAGATTAAACACCTAATTAAGCCATAAATCTAGATTAACCATATAATTACCCATAACTATAGTTATATATATATACGTACATCATATATATATATACTTATATAATATCAACCACTCAACATGATTATATGTATATGTACGAATTATATATATATATATCTTTACAATATACCACTATATATATTTACGTATGATATATATATATATACGTGTGATATATATACACAATATAAAACCAATATAATTTGGTATCTATTGCTATATACGTATGACATATATATCTATAATATAAAAACAATATAGTTTGGTAACTTTAAATAATATATTTTTGTGAAAATAGCATATCTTTTCCAAAAACTCATACTTTTCCTAAAAACATATTAAAATTTTCAAATAAAATGAACATAATGTCAAATATACTATATTACCCTAAACTTGTAATATAGTAAATATTCATGAATATCTAAGCACATAATGATCATATAATATTTCATAAAATGAAATAATATTTGCAAGACCATATTTTAGCACATAATTCTAATAAGAATGCACAAAGTAGTGATACTAATTTCATGAATTCATGGAACATCCTTCAAGAAAAACCTCTACTTATATGATTAAGTAAGGTTTCTACCTTTGTTCTTTTCTTTTGTTTTGAGGGTATAGTGTAGTGTAGTTTTGGAAAGATAGGAAATTAGTGGATTTTGGAAGAAAATAAAGAAAGTGTGAGGGTGTGTGTGTAATGGCCGATTGTAGTGAGAAAAAAAATGAAGCTTTTGGTCTTGTTTATAGGATGAAGAAAGCAAGTATTTTATTATTAGGTCATTTTCTTCATAATTACAATCTTTCCACCTATTAATACATTAAATGAATTCTTCCATGTGGAAGACTAATTAGGCTTGGGTGTACATGCTATAATATGATTCATAGGCTAGGTAAATGTGAGCCATGTATCAATATTTATTTATGGTATATTAGAGAAGATTTTTCTTGTTAAATATCATGAAATATGTTAATATCTAGCATTTACAATTTTCCTTTAAGTAAAATCCGAAAATCAGGTTTTAATTTATTAAAATTCGAAATTTACACTTATAATTTTATGAAATATATTCTGCTAATTAAAAATTCGAAATTTATATTTTTATTTGGAAATTTATAATTTTATTGGCAATTTATGCTTTAATTTGAGCAAAATTCAAAAATTAAGGAAATTAAATTCTAATTTTGAAAAATATATTTTTCCAATTCATAATAGTCTAAGATAAGTAATTATTAATTATTAAGGAATAAAATACAATTTTTGAAAAAAATATTATGTGTAGAGAAAGCAAATTTATAAATTGTTATAAATAAGAAAACAATTTTTAAAAAAAACATAATGATTTTAGGAAATTATTTTTCCTAAATATATATATATATATATATAATAGTAGGAGAGATAGCTAATAAATAATTATATATGAATGGTAGAGATTAATACACATTTTGTTAAGTAAAATACTAAGAGTGAAATTGTACAAGTAGTGTTTCTTTTTACCACATCTTACATGAAAGTGACATAAATAGGTAATTAAACTAATAGAAAACATATTTAACTAATTATATGTATTATTTTTAGGGTATTTTCGGATTTTATATATATATATATATATATATATATTTTGATAACATTATTTCAAAAATGTTAAAATTGTGAAGTAAATAATTAATTCTAGTAAATGTATAGTTTTTAAAATAATTTTTAGTATTAATTTCGAAATTATGAAGGAAAAGGAAACTTTAATTTTATGATATAAAAACAATTGTACCAATAAGAAAATTAAAACCGACAGTTTAGGTTTGTGGGTAGTTTTCGAAAAATTGAGGAGAAATTCGCAGGTTTCAATTTTACTAAGAACAAGTTACATTTTTAACAAATGCATGTAATGCAATCCACATTTGTTCAAAATAAAAGGATTTATTCATAAAATAGTAAAATATTTCATAATTCCAAAAAAAAAATAATGCGGTTTACCGGGTCGTCACACATCCTAGGTCCAAATAGGGCAATAAATGTGCTAACACTATAAGAAAAATAGCTCATGTCTTAAGTAAAATCACTACCTTGTATTAAACATGAAGCATTCACTTCTATAAAGTATAATATCTATGAATTAAAGGAGAACCTTTACTTATGAAATTAAGTATGGTCCATACTTTAATTAAATATTCTTCTACCCTTTTCAAAAGTGTTTTATGGAGTTATAAGTATGTAAAATGAAGGGTTTATGTATATATATATATATATATATATGTGGGTAGAAGATTTCCTATAAATATGAAGTGTTTTGTGTGTTTAGGGTATGATGAGTGTGAGTAGGGTGTTTTTGTGTGTTATGTGATGAAAAATGAAGTGATAAATTCCCAATTTATCCCCTATTTATAGTAGTTGTGCTTAAGAAATAAGATTATTAAATAATTAAGTCATTTTCTAATAATTGTCATCTTTCCACCTAAGGTTACAACTAAGGGTTATAATAAATGAAATCTTCCAACTCAATGCCCAACTCAATACTACATGTATAAACATATCTAGAAGAATTCTTACATGTGTGAGTATTCATTTAATGCAAAGAGAATTGAGGAGCAAGTAATAATATACACCATATATTTATGTTATACATATATATACATAAAATTTCGTCCCCCCCCCACCCCTCTTTTTATATTTTTAAGATATTTTTACACATAATATAATTATTCCAATGTTTATGATGAAACAAATACCTAAAGAAATGAAAATATAATGCTATACATTTATGTATATAAATTTTCTTTAAAATATATACATATATAGTGTAAGATATTTATATATATATGAATCATAGTCCTATGACCTAGCATTTAAAAATAATTTTCAAAATAATTATTATAGTGTGAAATGACACATTTTAGTGAAAATGGCAATATCAAGAAAAATAATCTAACCCTTATTTATGTAAATATATAAATTCGTGTATATGCATATATATATATATGTATATATGTGTGTGTGTTTGAATTTTATGCATTTTATAATTACTAAATGAAGTAGAAAATAATTCCAATAATTATGCGTTTTGTAAATAAAAATAGGTATATATTTCAATAGAAATTAATCATATAACATTTAAATAATACATATTTAAGCATCAATTAGTATGTCTATATATATATCTACGTCATCTAAAATACAAAAATGACCTAGGATATATATATATTTTCGAAAATATACAAATTTATTTATATATACTTCAACATATTAAAATACTATATTTATAACTTTATTACAAATAATTCCTATCATAATTTTGAAAAATGTATGTGTAGAATTATATATGTATATATTGATTTATATGCATATACATCGAATCCAATGGTTCGCATGCAAACATAATTGTTATTACACATTACGTATAAGATAATAAAACACTAAACAATTTAATCACATAGTTCACATATAAACTAAGAATCACATACAAACTAAATAATCTAATCATATAATTAACTTTTAATATACCTAGAAATACCAGGTCATTACAGGGCCTTCCCCTCAAACAATTTGTGATTTCGATTCCACCAAATAGACCACCCAATAATAGCAAAAAGAGTAAATCCCGCAACATCCAATTCCCGTCTAGCTGTATTAATCCAATCCCAAGCACAAGTACCAGGGCATTGTGGTAAAAGACGAAACCTACCGTAATATCAGGCAAAAGACCAAAGCATGAACTATATCCTCATCCTCATAACCACAAAAAGGACAAACCATAGACACACCAGAGTGGCTATGCCAAAGATTGACAGATGTGGGAAGCAAATTATAGCATAAATGCCAAAGGAACACACGTACCTTGGGAGGAATCGTCACTCTCCAAAGCCGACACCAATCCCGCCTACCTGTAAGGTTTGATGAACTGATCTCTTCCGCATTAGCTAAGTGATTGGCACTACGGACTTGATATTAACCGTGCCTAGCTGGGTGCCAAACTAGTCTATCCTTGTGATCGTAGTTGCTTAGCGGGATGCGCAATATGACTTCGTCATCATCGTGAAGGAAAAGTTGTTGGATCAAATGTGTATCCCATATGCGGGCTCCCAGAAAAAAATAATTGATTAACCTTTGTTACCATGCAAGACTCTGGTCGAGGTGTAACAAGCTGAAAGGTACTAGGCCAGGGTATCCATTTATCCTGCCAGATGTCAATCCCTTCACCCATCCCAACACGCCACGTAGTGCCTTGCTACAAAAATGCCTTAGCTCCGAGAATACTCCGTCATTTATATGACAGTCGATATCCCAACCGAGCTTGAAAAAAATTAGTATCATGAAAGTACTTGCCTCGAAGCACCCCGCTTCACAGACAATCCAACTCCGTGACAAGGCAGCAAGCTTACTTAACCAACGCCGTATTAAAAGCACGAAGATTTCCTGAAACCCAAACCGCCATGTCGCTTACTTTTGCACAAAACCAACCAAGGCAATCAATGAGTTTTTCAGGAATCCCCCCCACTCCACCAACACCTAGTGATCATTCCCCCAGTCTTGTGGAGAAATCTATCGGGGAGTTTAAAGCACGACATAGCATATGTGGGTATGGCCTGTAAGACTTCCTTGACAAGAATTTCCTGACCTGCAAGGGAATTATGCTTCGAGGACTAGCCTTGGATCCATTCCCAACTTTGGTCCCGGATGGAACTAAACACTGTGCATCTCAATCTTCTAATGATAGAAGTGAGTCCCAAATAAATTTCGTACCTTTGGGCCAGTCGAACCCTCAAACTTGCCGCAAGCCTCACATTTAATTCGTCATCCTATTCTGATTGAACACAACTGCAGACTTCTGAATATTGACTTCCTATCCAGAAACAAAAGCTTATTTACCTGGCACTTGCAATATACTCTCAACGGTCCTTTTTGACGCTTGGTAACAGATAAGTGTATCATTCGCAAAAGGAAGATCGGAAACTCTTGGACTATGCTTCCCGACTACAATACCAATCAAATTATGCTTTTGTTCTTCCACCTGAATGAAGTAACTAAGCATTTTTGCACAAAAAAGAAAAAGATAAGGGGAGAGGGGGTCGCCTTGATGAATTCCCCTTTTCCGAATAGAGGAACCCAAATTGATAGAAAAAGAAAAAGATGTATAAGTGACACATGACATCATAAGACTTACGAAATGAGGTGGGAAACCTAACCTAACCAAGACCCGCTCAAGGAACAACCACTCAACTTTATCATATGCTTTGCTAATATCTAGTTTTAAAACCATAAAGCCTTGTTTGCCTTTCGTTGTACACTTTAGAAAATGATTGATCTCAAAAGCGATAAGAACATTGTACGTGATTAAACGGCAAGGAATAAAAGCAGACTGAGCATTAGAAATAACTGAGTTCAAGAGTTGTTTTATTCGATTATCAATATGTTTCGATATAAGATTGTAGACCACATTACACAGACTGATTGGGTGGAATTGCGACATAGACTCGGGAGCATTAGTTTTTGGGATAAGGACAATGTGTGTGTAACTAATAGAAGTAAGATCCAAATTTTGATTCAAGCAATTAAACACAAAAAACAACACATCCGATCTGATAATACGCCAAAATTTTTGAAAGAAAAGGGGAGGGAACCCGTCCTGCCCCGGTGATTTGAGCGGGGCCATTTGGTGAAGGGCTGTGATTACCTCATTGTCCATAAATGATGCCAAAAGGTTCCGTCTCTTTGGGTCATTCAGCCGGGGTTGAAGCTCCTCCAGCACATTCTCATCTCCGGGAGCAGTGGGTATTCAGATGAATGTTTTACCATATCTTCTAATATTATGTCTTTACAAAGGAATATTAATTGAACTAATAAAATCCGTCCATTAGGTCAATGTTATTGGGGAAATCAAACAATTTGACCAATTGGATTAATTAAGTTGGAAAAAGGCACCAGTTGGATCACTTGAACTGAGAAAGAATCAATCAATTAGATTTTTTTTTGGAAAACCCATATTTATTCACTTAATCGGAAAATGATAAAAAGTCATCAATCCAAATCGTAATGTAAAACTTGGAATATTCGCAGGCCCTTCAATTGAGCTATTAGCATTTCTAGCAAGAGTGAGCACTCTATGGCCTAGTCAACCAACATATAGGATGCCGACCCGCCCCCACTGAGGTATTAATGACCTAACATTAGTCACACTATTGCCAAGGAGTGATAGATCCTCTTCTATTGATTGCAAACTGTTTAGAACATTGCAACTCTCTCCCTCTAGTTGGAAATCACACCAGCAATGTCTAACAACAACCATTGTTGTTAAAAGTTCTACCAAATCAGGTTCCATGTGTCCTTGTGTTCGATCCATACACCATCCCACACATTTGTGCTCAACGTTTCAGACCACAATGCCATCCCAATCTCATTCTGATTGTTAAATAAGGCACCATCAAAATTCAGTTGGATCCGGCTTCTCTCCAATATAGTGTCTCTCCAATTGCATTCAATTCACATTTAAAAGAATGCCACCTAAAAAAAAGCTTAATCCAATGGTGGAGATTTATTTTCCTTAACTTCAATACTAACCTAAGCTAAATTGAGTTATTTAAGCTTACATATTTAACTAGGAAAAATCAATAATTATTTATAAATCTCACACATATTTCTATGTTTAAGTTTTTGGAAATAAAATTAAAAATTTCTTATAAATAATATTCATACAATTAAATTTCCACCTAAAATTAAAAACAATAACAAATTAGAATTTCCCTTGTTGCTACCTTTTGGTCGTTCTTGGAAAAAAAAAATATTATTGCAACATAATTAAAACAATTTTTCTTTTTCCCCAGTAAACGGTGCGACCAAGGGAAGTGTATCAATAAAATATAATTATTTCCAAAAAAATGGTAAAAAATTTAGAAAATGGAATATGAGGAATGACAAATAATCTTAACTTTATTTTTCAGTAATTTAGCATGAAAATGTGAGAGATTTGTGGATGTTTATTGTGAAAAATTTAGGAAATGATGAGAGAAAAATTGAATAATAAGGAATGAAAAAAATTGTAATTTTATTTTCCAAAAAATTGAACATAAAAAGATGTGTGTGACTTATGATAAATTATTGACTTTCCCTAGTTAAATATGTAAGGTTAAACAACTTAATTTAACTTAGGTTAGTGTTGATGTTAAGGAAAACAAATCTCCACCATTGAATTAAACTTTTTATTAGGTGGAATTCATCTACATGTGTACTGGATGTAATTGAAAAACACTATGTTGGAGAGGGTCGGATCCAATAGAGTTTTAGTTTACCTCTTGGTGGCGGTCGCCAACTTGCCGTGCCCTATTTTGCCTCACCTCCTCTATTCCCAGTTGAGATTTTTGGAAGTTGTTCAAATAACTGCTAGCAAAATTCACCAATTCTTGTGCCGATAGGTAAGTGTTCGCCATAATTGCTTGATTCCTATTCCACCACAATGACCAAGCCATTGTTACCATCCATCCAAATTCATCCGATGATAACTCGTCGAAGGCTACATTCAACCAATCAATTGGTTCCAAGCCTCAATTCAAAACTATCCTTCACGACACACAAGACAGACACCATACTTGACGGGCAAAGGTAAAGTCAAGTAGGGCATGTCTTGTGTCTTCATCATCCCGAAAACAAAATGGGCACTTACTTTCGATTGGAACATTTGTAAGTTGAGTAAGGTGAATAAAGCATTCATGCACACTCACCAGATGAACATCTTGATCTTTGGTGGAACTTTTAAGTGCGAAAGAGTTCTCCACCATCTTGTTTACACTAGCAAAGATGGGCTTGTTGTGTGACGAACCCGAAAACCCTTTATTATTATTATATTATTATTATTAGTATTATCGTTATTATTATGATTATTATTATGATTAGTGGTTACATACATGCGTGCATTGTTAATTACAAAACGTACAAGGTACATTACATAACATAAGGGTACAACCAAAAGGAGAGTATCGACTTGCTAGTTCTACTATATTTACATAGCAAATGCAAAAACCATCAAATATAGGTACGCAGTGGTAATCCTACATCTTTCTTTCTAGTAAAACGTTTCAAAAGGTTCCTCCTCCTCATCGTCGTAAAGGCTAGCTTCGGAAGTATCTAAATCATTATGTAACACGGAATTAACATACGTTGAGTAGAAACATTTCTTTATACACATAAGGTGCTCGGGTGTCAAGCGCACATCAGTTACACATAGCACACACTTAATTTCACACTTTCTACCTTTTGTCACCTGACAGTGACCCTTCTAACTACCTGGGCCGAAATAACAACCAGCACATTTCTCCCGCCAGCCTTATCCTCCAATGGTCGTATCCCGGGCATACGCCTAGTATTGTCCTACGACCCTCTCTCTTGAGCAGATCCCTCCGTCTACCCAAAGGGGGATTAGGAGATGGTAGGGTTGTGAACTCTTCCTGCTACTCAATAGTATGTCCCGGAGGAACACCCCTAAACCATTCCAGCACATATGGGCCCATTCACAGAATTGCAATTTGTTCACACATGCACATAATCTTTGGAAGTTTATATTATAGTTTAGTAAAGTAAGCTCCACACTTATAAATGAAAGCTTTATATTTGCTTATTAAGCATATTTACTTAGAAATGTTAAATATGTAAATAGCTAGTAGCAAAAATATGTAAATAGACAAATATAAATATAAATATATAAATATAACTAGTATGAATATATAAATATAAAGATTAAAATATAATTAGTATAAATATATAAATATATAGATTAAAATATAACTAGTATAAATATATATAAATATATAGATTAAAATATAAGATATATAAATATATGAATACTACATATATATATATATATACCTATATAAAATATAGATAACTATATATATAGATATGACAAGAATCATCTACATATACATATAAAACTAATAAAATGAATATAAGTATATATATACATATACGTAACATTTATATATATATATAAAAGTAGTTTATAACACATACCTATACGTACATATAACTATATGTATAATGAAGCTATCATTAACATATAATGAAATTAGTTAAATGAATATATAATGACACTTTAAATATTTATATATATATATATAATCATCTAATCACTTACTAAAACCTTGAATAGGTTTATATATATATGTAAGAACTAAAGTAGGCATAAATCTATAGTATAAAGAATAATAAAAGTTCTATTTATCAAATAATAGATATGTGGAGCTTTCTTTACTAATTAAGACTTTCAAGAACAACATAGGATATTCCCTTAATAGCTCAAATAAAGTATCGTGGGCTCATACTACTTCATATTAAGCATAGAACTCACATATTAGTTCAAATAAAGCATAAGAATTCCATATTACTACAAAAAGGGCACAATAATCACATAGTATTTCCAATAAAGCATAGTAAACACATAGCACTCCAAATAAGCATATTAATCACATAATATCTTTAAGATCATGCTCACAAGTCTATCCATCTTTCAACTTCCTCTCAACCAGAGTTATAATATGAAAAACTAACCATAAAGCTTTAAAGTAACATGAATATGACAAAATAACTAAAATCCTCAACTTGGAGGCATGTTTGGCAAAAGCTCTCATTCTAGGCCATTCAAGCTTGATCTTTTATATTGCTTGGGCACAAGAGTATGGAAGCTTGCCTATTCTTCACAAGAAAGAAGAAGAAAACCTCTACTTAAGGCATAAAGAAGTGTTCCTACCTTAGTTTCTTCATGTAGTGTAGTGTTTTGAGAGAAAATGATAGTGTTTTGAGAGAAAATGAGAGAGTGTATGTGTGTGAGCAAGGGGGCACGGTTTTTGGGGCTGTAAAAGGGCTGAAAATGAGCATTGTGGGTGTGTAAGGTCTTGTGTATTGATCCTAGAAGGTATTAGACACAAATAGCTAAATATTAAAATCATCAAAATACCTCTTCCATACAATTATACACGGTTGTCTATACATACACCTCACTTTACTAACCACCATGTATATGTATTTGGGTATGTGTGTGTGTATATGTAGCTATGTATATCACCACTAATATATAATTATATATGTATATGGGTTCAAGAGTGTATTAGTAGAGATATTTTGCTAAAATATAGAATAAAATCAACTAAAATCAAACAAAAACCTATAAAATCTGAAAAATCTTATTTATTAAGTAGCTTTATTGTTTATTTCTCAGAAAAATCGAAATTTGGGGTTGGAGAAGTGAAAGGACCAAAATACCCCTTGTTTTGCCCATTTTTCGAAACTTGCCCAAAAATAGAAATAAAATTCTAAAAATTCAAAAATTAATTTTTATAAGTCAAATAAAATCTAAAATATTTATTTATATTATTATTTTCATTCTTTGATAATAATTAAGCATTTTAAAAATTAGATTTCAAATTAAGAACTTAAAGACAATGTTTTTCGAAAATTACTAAAAATTCTCGGAAAAAAGGTAAAAGTTGAAAATAATTTATTGAATAAATTCTGGGAGTTTAGAAAGAGTAAATGTATAAAATTTTAAGAACATTTGCAATTTATAATATTTTCTAAAAATTTATGTAGTAAATGCGCATTTGTTCGAAAATAAAAAAACATAATAGTTTTGAAGAATAATTTCTATAAAACAATGCTTCACTAAATAGTTCTAAAAGAAAATTATTCATCAAAATAATAGACACCCAATATATAATATAAAATATTTAAATAAAGGATTTTACCGGGTCGTTACATGTTGGCATGAGCAATGATCTCACTACATAGTATGCAATGTAGACAAGAAACTGGCCACGTTTAGGATAGTGCTAGACTATCTTATCTGGGTAGTCTCCCCTTGCTAATGGGATTCAAATGATTTCTTTTACATCCTCTGCATCAAATTTCTCATGGGCGAGGTCCACTCGCTACTGCTTAGTGTCTAGGAGTATAAGGTCACTGGCAAGCTCCTGTTAACCTACAAGGATTGATTTTGAGATTGGATTAAAAGTAATCGGCCTAAGTAGCCATAGGTTATTCCTGTGACGGCCCTGAAACCATTGGCCATTATGCCAATATAGCTATGATTCTTTTATTTCAAAATCTGCCAATTTTTGCTAAAAGTTTTATTACATAGCAAAACTACCTAAGTACAAAATAAAAGTTCAAAACATGATACAATTACAAAGACTCGTATGAATTCTCCTACCAAAATGCTAAATCATCCCTCGCTTCCTCCCCCTTAGATAATTCGTTCCATGTCAGGCTAGTGAATCTAAATATTAACAAGTCAACAAACGTTCTTAGTTTCACTTAAACATAAGGTGCGAGGGTGTGACTTGGGCATGCATATGTTCACAACTTGCATCAAAACAACCATATAAAATTTTAGCCCATACCAATCATAAATTGCACACTATTCTACGTTTTACACCTCGACTTGGCTTGCTACATTATTTCGCCTGCCGTAATAGCAATTCCAACCAATGTCCACTCCAACCAAACACTGGGTGGTCTATCGGCATATAGAGAATTTCCTAGACCCAAACCTTACATGGAATCACTACCGTCCATGCAAGATGGAATAATACATGAGATGGCGAGAACTGTTTTAAACCCAGCAAGCCCATTTCCGGCGCCGCCCGGCCGAACATCTAGTCCCCATCCATACCGAACACATATTTTGCCCTTAAACATAGATCCAACATAGAAATCACATTTCATCGATACACCTTTTCAGCTCCAAATCAGCATAGAGACCAAATTTCCAGCATATAAACCTAACTTGGCAGGCTGCGACAGCAGATTTCGGCGTGAAATTCTAAAATTTCATTTGTCGATATACTGAGATTCACCTTGCAATTTCCAGTTTTGTAAAATGGTTTTCAGCTTTGTAAATTATTCTAATTTTCACCTTGAATAATAGGATTTTTGTGATGTTGAAGGCATTTCAGTTTTGCAAACAGAATTTTCAGTTTTGAAACAATTATAGATTTTCAACCTTAAACATCTGAATTTTTGGCTTCTAATACATCAATCAAGACCTAAACACATAAATGAATCCATAAACAAGCATAAACCATAATTTTCAGCAACATCAAATCCAGCAAAATGTAAAATTTATAGAACAATGTCATTAACGTATGACTTGCGTGTAAATAAATTGTCGTGAAATCCTTTCGACTAAGATAGTAACCAACTTGGGTTACATCCCATGTATAATAGGAAATAATTATTGCTAATTCTATTAAAAAACTATTCTCTATATTAAGAGAAATCCCTCCTTGTATAATGATGAAGTATTCACTTCTTTAAGGTGAAATATCTATATCAATTAAAGTTGAACCTTTACTTATGATATTAAGTAAGGTCCAATTTAATAAATATTCTTCTAACCTGTTCAAGAGGCTTTTATGGGGATATAAATGTAAAATGAAGGGTCTATGTATATATGTAATGATAGACATTTCTATAAATATGAATTTTTGTGGTTAGGGTTAAGGTGAGTGTGAGTGGGGTGTTTTACCTATTTTGTGTGTATGGATTATTTGTGTGTTTATTTTTATGTGTGAATGAAGTGTAAATCCAATTTATTTTATTTATAGTCTTGGTTTAAGAAATAAGATTATTAAATAATTAAGTCATTATTACTAATTATTGATTATTTTCACCTAAGGTTATTGAATATTATTATAATAAATGAAATCTTTAAGTCATATCAAATCAATATTAATTATAGCTTAAGTGTGAGTCTAAATGTATTCTTGAAATCTAGTTTAATCTAAGCTTAATTATAAAATATCTAGAAAATTTTTAATATGTGATAATTATTTAACAATGAGAATAAAATAATAATATATAAGATATATTTATATTAAAAAATATATAATATAATTATTCACACCCTTCTATTTTTATAAATTTTACAAATTTTTATAAAATAAATTTTCTTTAATAAAACTGTCTAAAAAAATGTAAAATACATTGTACATACTATATATATATGCACGAAAATTTATACATATATATGATGATTTCAATATATATAATTATTGTATGATTTCATACAAAGATATTTTCTAAGATTATTCTTCAACTTTTACACTTGCATGGTTCTTGTTAATTCTTGTAGCAATATTTCTAGAAAATGTACACTTGCATGGCTCATATTTACTTAGGGGATGATTCATACAATTTTAGGGTACACTTAAGTATATTTAGGATGCCACTTAAGTCCATGAGTGGACCATTTCATTAATACCCAACCAAGGTGTAAAATTTGCATTAAATGAAAATTGACCTAATATTAAATAAATCTATTTCAAATGCTCAACACTATAAATAGGGGAGGCATCTTTTCATTTTTTCATCACACACACAAACACTTCGACACACACTAAATCCTGCCTAAAACACTCCACTCACACTTACCTTATTCTAAAACAGTCAAAACAGTCTATATTTATAGATATCTCCTACCCATATATATATATATAAACCCTTCGTTTTACCTACATATATATATATATTAACCCTCTATATATCCCCTTAATTCCATAAAACACTCTTGAAAGGTAGGAGTTCCTCAATACATAAGTTAGTTTCTAGTTCTAGTTTTACAGTTGTTATCCGATATTATGCTAAATATTATGTGACTATGTGCACATATTATACACACTCACCTTCTGTGATTAAGTGAAATTTCTACTCAACCGTCATATTGACGTATGTTATGAATATTTTTTTTAGGCAAAAAATGCTATGGTCCACTAAGAGGAATGCACTACCAGGTATTATGGAGCTTTGATTAGATAGAGTTACTTACTTATGATTTTTCTATGTTGTATAAATCTTATTCTTGTTATAAAAATACAAGGGTATTTATACTATATTAAATTAAATTTTGTTATTTTGTTTAAGAAGGTATTATTTTATGAAAATTATGTACTCTTATTTTTGGAAAGGATATTTTATTGTTAATAAAAAGAAGGGTATTTTTCTAGGTCGTGACAGTTTCAGGTTACTATCAGGTCTTCTAGCTCCTTAATTCCTCCTGATACTTTAGCTATGGCTATTCGGGGGTCTTGGCCGTAGCTATGGCTCCACTCTTGGTCGTATGCCAAGGGGACGCCACAATCATGTCTTTGATCTATAAAAAAGCCAGCGTCTTTGCAGTCGTTGTGGTTGGACCAATCATTTAACTACCAACTTTAGGGAAAAATATGGCAAGGCTTGATTGGGCTAATGCTCTCACCAATGATCTTGAGCCTTTTGTGCAGGATTCTGGTACTGTCACACTAAGTCATGATGAATATGAGAAATTAGTACAACATCCTATAGAGTTTTAGCTTTCTCAAATTCTTAAAATTAACAATTTACTACGATGAGATGGTAACATTATAACAAGGACTTGACCTTTGCTATGATGAGAAATGGAATTGTTCGAGTGATAGATCAAGGTGTTTGCATAAGAAGAAGAATTACGACATTTACATGTTCCTAGCATGTGTAAATCAAGAATTGAATGAAGTAAAGATAGGATTTTAGGCTGTAATCCTCTACCGAATACGTGGGAAGTTTTTATAGAAATATAATGCGAAAAGGCAAGGCAAAATATTATGCTAAACAAATCAAATTTGTTCATCATCAAGAACTGAGAGCTTTGCCTTAGCAGCACGAAGATCTGGACTTGATATAGAGTGGAGAAATTTAAAATGGTGTGATATTTGCAAGAAGCCTTCACACACCTGCGAAACATGTTAGAAATTACACAGAAAGCCCCCAAATTAGAAGAAAAAAGGTGAGAATAGAGCATTTCAAGTCTCAAATGAGAATAAGGGACAACAACCTACTTCTAGAGAACTTTTCTTCACTAAGAAAGGAACAGATAGACACTCTAATCAACCTCCTTCAATTCTCAAATGCGCCAATAAGTCTTATCCACCCTATTCTTTAGCTCAAAGAGGTAATTGCCTGAATGTTGCGTTTGTTAATTTTAATCCCACCAATACTTGGACTATTGACTGGGTCCATCTAGAGGAAAAAATAAAGCTATAACTTTCCATATGTACGCAACATATTTTACGTACATACACAAAGTCCACGTCAGCAGTTAAGACTTTCCATCTTCAAGTAAGACTCAAATTAGGAAAGAGATTCTAGGCGGTTTTGTACCCTTTTTAAAGCTGAGAATCAGAACACAATGGGATCATCATGTATTGTTTTTCTAGGTCTCAGACATTGGAAAAACATACTCTTTCAGTTTTGAGATCTAGTTTTCATCTTTTGAAGGCGGAGATCGAAGAGGGATTGAAGTGCAAATCAACAACACAAAAGGAGGGAAGCTAATACCTAGAATTTTTTGACATTCTAGTTCTTATTTCGTTCACTTATAAACTCTTTTACATTCTTTGTTGTTGTCTTTAAATTCAGCATGAACTAATTTACTTGTCAAGTATAAGGGATGGTGATATTTTCTTAGTACATATTCTATGAAGATCCTTTAGATGTAATGATTTCTTGTGCTTTGTATGTAAATCTTGTTTAATGTTTGTAATATGATTGATTAGGGTTTGGCCCCCTCTAATCATTGAATTTGAGAATTCATGACGAAGTCAAGAGACAAGTCATGATTATTGTTCTAGTAAACAAGATCAACTGATATTAGATTGAATGAAAATTGGTTTAATATTAATTGAGCATTTAAGGCGATGGTGAATTTTATGCAAATACTTTCTAGTGCTTGGATTGATTGAGTGAGAACTAATTAATTTTAGGCCTAGATAAGGTTGTATGAGATAATTTTGTGATGCTTGAGAGAGATTATAGATATATTAGTTCCTTGCTTCACACAATAATGAAATCATTGAGTTTAGGGATAGAATAGGGGTGAGGTTAACGAACCTACCTTCCACTTGAGCTTAGTCATATTGAATACTTGTTACAATTTTGGATTGCTAGTAGTAAATAAATATATTTAGTACTCAATCTGATGTTAGGTTTAAATTAGAAAAATCCCTCGATAATCGATCAATTTAGCTAAGTATCAACAAGTCACTTTCCCGAGTTAAATCATAACCCATGTGGGATCAATACTCTATTCATCATATATTACTTGTATGTGATTGCATGCACTTGTGCAACCCCAACAAGTATTTGGCGTCGTTGCTAGGGATTGGTGCATTTGAATATGATATTAGGTTGTGTTATTTAGACTGAATTTCTTTATTTTTGTTGAATAGTTTTTTTTTTTAACTTTTTGTAGGTTTCTTTCAGTGTATGATTTTACAAGGCGTGCGAGTTCACAAGTTGAACTAGTGCCCATTGATCCAAAAATTGAAAAAACTAACAAAAAGAGGAATGGAAAAAGAAGAACCAAAATAGCTTGGGAACAAAAACATGGCGGATAATCTAAACAATGGAGATAACAATGCCAACATTCAAAATGCTATTCTGGTTGGTCAAGACGAGAGAATATTGTGTGATTTCAATGCACCTCAAGCCGAAGGAGCTAGAACGGGGATACAAAGACCACGTATTGAAGCAAACCATTTCAAGATTGAACTGACTTTGCTGAACATGGTGACAAACAATGTTCAGTTTCATGGCTTGTCGAACGAAGATCCTCATCAACATTTAAATGACTTGCTAGAGCTTTATGACATGATCAAGATTAATGGAGCATTGGAAGATGCAATAAGATTAAGGATCTTTCCTTTTTCTTTGAGGCATAAAGCTAAAGTTTGGCTCAACTCAGTCCCCAGTGGTTCAATCCCAAATTGGGATTAGCTGATATAAGCTTTCATGACCAAGTATTTTCCTCCCACCAAGACTGCCATGTTAAGAACTAATATCTCCACCTGTTCACAAAAATAGTGGAGAGTCATTACATGAAGCATGGGAGACATACAAAAAGCTACTAAGGAGTTTCATAATGGTTTAGATGCAAACACCAAGAGCGCTATAGACTCAACTGCATGAGGTTCTTTGATGACAAGAACCATGGATGATGCCTATAATTTAATTGTGGAGATGGCAAATAGCAACTACCAATAGTCGGTGGAAATGACTTACAAACAAAACCAAGGTGGTAGGTTAGAGCTTAATGCCAACGCATCTTTGTAGGCTCAGATAAATGCTCTAACTCACAAGTTGGATTCTTCAAATGGTAATGCTTTAAAAGTTATCCCTAAATTGCCTTGGAACTTATGTGGCGATATTAATCATGTTTCCACTGATTGTGTTTTTAGGAGTCCATTTCCTATTGTTTCTACTGAATAGAGTAACTTTGTAGGAGCAAACGGCCATGAAAATATGCAATTAATAAAGACAAGCGAATAATCCATATCTAACACGTACAATCCAAGGTGGAGAAATCACCCCAACTTCTCATGGGGTGGTCAGAATATAAACAGACCATAATTTCCACGTAGATTCCAGCAGAACCACCTACTTCAACAAGAGAATGCAAGCTCCCTAGAAACAAAAATGGACAAATTCATTGATGCCTTGGGGATGACGATCGCGTCGCAAGAGGAGAGTTTGAAAAGGATCAAAAGAAAGTTTAATCAAATTGACAAGAACCACTCCTCATCCATTCACAATTTGGAGGTTCAAATGGGACAATTGGCTAATACGTTGACTAGTAAGACCCATGGGAATCTTCCAAGAAACACGAAAGTCAATCCCAATTAGCAATGCAATGCAATCACACTGAGGTGTGGGAAAGAATTGGAGCCACCAAAAGAATCAAAAGATGAGAGGAAGGAAGAGGAGGGTGCTAAAGGACGTGAGGATGCAAAACACATTGAAAAAGAAGAAGTGGGAAAGCAGGTTGATCAAGCTCTAATTGTGCGAAAAGCAAATCCTTACGAGACTAAAGTGTCATTTCCATAATGTTTGAGGCAAACTCAATAGGAACCCCAAAGGAACAAGTTTCTGGACATTTTTAAGAAGTTACACATCAATATCCCTTTTGCTAAAGCATTAGCGAACATGCCACACTACACCAATTTCTTAAAAGAGATCATTCCAAATAAGAGAAAGCTCAAAGAATTCCAGACTGTGGCGTAGACGGAGGAGTGCAGCATCATTATCTCTCAGACACTTCCTTTGAAATTGAAGGATCCAGGGAGTTTTACTATCCTTGTGTTATTGGTGATTTTGAGTTTTTTAATTGTCTATGTGATTTAGGTTTCAATGTTAACTTGATGCCTCTTTCCGGTTTTTAAAAAATTAGAAAGACTTTTCCCCTACGATTGTTTCCTTGCAACTTGTGGATAGATTGTCACGACCCAGAAAAATACCCTTTTATTTTATTAAAATATGTTGGACTGAAATGCGCAAGGGTAATATTTTTATTGCAAATATATAATAATATAGAAATTTAGTACAACATAATGAAATCATAGTTGCACAAAAGTTGCTATACAAGTGAAAATAATAACTCTGGCTAAATAAAAGCTTTGTAATGCCCTCCCGGTGCCTTCCTTCTGATGGGTTAGAATGTTTTTGCCTAGAAAAATGTGTTCACAACACATGTCAACACAACGGTTGAGTAGAAATTTCGCTTAATCACATAAGGTGCTCGTGTGTATCACATGTGCACATAGTCATAATATCTCACATAATATTTCACATAACATTACCTTTTGAGTCACTTATTGGTGACTCACTTATGTCTCCCACAATACAAGATTCCAACCGTTCACATCATTAACCCTAATATTCCATCCGTCCACATCGATTCCATCCGTTCACAACGATGGCTATACCTCCGTCCATGCAAGATGGGATGGATGGCGAGAACTGTTTTAAGACCGGCAAGCCCATTGCCGCCCGGCCGAACTCAGCCCCATCCACACCGATAACACATTTGGGCCCGGCATGCACAAATAAAGAGTTCCACATATTGTCACATAAAGAACATACTTTCATACTTATAACTTTATATATAAAAGCATACAAATAGCATATTTTGGAATAATAAACATACATGAACATAAGATATAAATATAACTAGAAACATAATTTCTAATAACTTGTAGTACTATAATGAAGCATAATATCATGATAGTGAAATAATAAACTAGCACTAGAAAGTAAACTTATATAATTAAGGAAATTTCTACCTTCAAATGTTTTTAGGGAAAAAAAAGGGTATATAAAGGGCTATATGGAAGGATAATAGGTGTATATGGATGTAAAAAGAAGTGTTTACATATATACATATGTGGGTGGAAGATATTTTATAAATATGGAGTGTTTTTGGTGTTGAGAGTAGAAGTAGAGTGGGGGTGTGTTTTTAGGCGGGATTTTGGATGAAAAATGGGGTTGGAGTTGAGGTCTATTTATAGAGGAAGAAGAGAAGAAATAACTAATATTATAACAAAATAAATAGATAACCATATATTCTATATGGACATTTATATATACACATCACAATATGAATTACCTAGTATATATATATATTTATGTATGTGGACATGTAGGTGTATATGTAGATATATAAATCACCACTAATCTATATATGTGGATGTGTGTGGATATGTAGATGTAGAAATCACCACTAGGTGATATATGGATGTGTGTGTGTATAAGTAGATATATATAAATTACCACTAGTTGATATATGGACATATGTGTGTACATGTAGATATATAAATTACCCCTAATATATACATGGATGTGTGTGTGTACATGTAAAGATATAATTTACCACTAATATATGTATTAGAGGAGATATTTTTGCAAAACAATCACGAAATATACTGAAAATCTAGACTTTATATTTTTCATTTAATTAAAATCCGAAAATTAGGTTTATAAATAATTAAAATTTGAGAATTATGCATATAAAGTCAGAAAATATATTATTGTATTTATAAAATTCAAAAATTGTATAATTTATTTGTAAAATTCGAAAACAAAATAAATGCAGGCCTAAAATACGTATTTAAATAAATTTTGCAAAAAATAATAATCACAATTCAAAATTAATACTTTAAGGTCTAAGTTATAAAGTAATTTTAAAGAATAAAATTTGGAAATCATAAAAATTTCAGGAATTAAAAGATTTTATATCAAATATTTTGCATGAAAGATAATATATAATAAATTCTAAAATAGTAGGAAGTACCGGGGCATTACATAGATCGCTCAAGAGGCCCGTAGGAGTAGTGGAGAATGTCTTGGTGAAAGTTGAGAAGTTTATTTTCCCAGTTGATTTTGTGGTGGTCAACTTTGAGGCTAATAGGGATGTGCGTTTAATCTTAGGGAGACCTTTTATGAATACGGGGAGAGCACTGGTAGTGTCAATGTGGAAAAATTAACTCTTAGACTTGGGGATGAGAGAATTAATGTTAACATGGTCAAATCTATTAAGTGTCATAATAGGGATGATTCTTGTGTAAGACTGGAGGAAATATGTCACGATCCGGAAAAATACCCTTTTATTTTATTAAAATATGTTGGACCGAAACGCGCAACGGCAAATATTTTTATTGCAAATATATAATAATATAGAAATCGTAGTTGCACAAAAGTTGCTACACAAGTGAAAATAATAACTTTAGCTAAATAAAAGCTTTGTAATGCCCTCCCGGTGCCTTCCTCCTGATGGGTTAGAATGTTTTTGCCTAGAAAAAATGTGTTCATAACACATGTCAACACAACTGTTGAGTAGAAATTTTACTTAATCACATAAGGTGAAGGTGTGTGTTTAGGTGAACATAATCACATAATTTCACATAAAAATCACTATTTTATGTTTTAGGAGAGCATATACTTGACATAATAAGGCATGAACATAAACTAGAGCATATAAATTACACTTGAGGAGTATTTTAAACATAGATGCAAGCATAAACAACTAGACTTATGGAATCAAGCAAAATTCCTACCTTCAAATGTTTTTAGGAAAAAGTGGGAATATGAAGGGTTACATGGAAGGCTAATAGGTATATATGGATGAAAATAGAAGGGTTTGTATATATATATATATATATATGTGGGTGGAAGATATTTTATAAATATGGAGTGTTTTTGGTGTTGAGAGTAGAAGTAGAGTGGGGGTGTGTTTTTAGGCGGGATTTTGGGATGAAAATGGGGTTGGGGTTGTGATCTATTTATAGAGGAGGAAAGGAGAAATATCTAATATTATAACAAAATAAATAGATAATCATATATTATATATGGATATTTATATGTACACATTACTATATTAATGACCTAGTATATATATATATTTATGTATGTGGACATGCAGGTGTTTATGTAGATGTATAAATTACCACTAGTGTATATATGTGAATATGTGTGTGGATATGTGGATGTAGAAATCACCACTAGGTGATATATGGATGTGTGTGTGTATAAGTAGATATATAAATTACCACTAATTGATATATGAACATATGTGTGTACATGTAGATGTATAAATTACCCCTAATATATATATGGATGTGTGTGTACATGTAGATAGATAAATCACCAAGTATATATATATATATATTGGAGGGTATATTCTTGCAAAACAATTGTAAAATATACTAAAAATCTAGACTTTATATTTATCATTTAATTAAAATCCGAAATTTGGTTTATAAATAATTAAAATTCAAAATTTATGTTTATAAATAATTAAAATTTGAAAAGTATACATATAAAGTCAAAAAATATATTGTTGTATTTATAAAATTCGAAAATTGTATAATTTATTTATAAAATTCGGAAACAAAATAAATGCAAGCCTAAAATATGTATTTAAATAAATTTTCCAAAAAATAATAATCACAATTCAAAATTAATACTTTAAGGTATAAGTTATAAAATAATTTTAAAGAATAAATTTTCAAATTCATAAAAATTTTAGGAATTAAAAGATTTTATATCAAATATTTTGCATGAAGCATAATATATAATAAATTCTAAAATAGTAGGAGGTATTGGGGCATTACAAAATTGATGATTCCTTGGGGAGGGGGGGGGGAAGAAAATGAGAGTGATGAGAAAGAGGAAAACTTAGAGGGTGAGCAGAATGTGGGGAAAAAGAGGACATCTTTATGAACCTTTATTGGAGATTTTGAATCCTATACCTCCCTCGAGTGTTCATCCCGCCAAGTTAGAGTTTAAACCATTACCACCAAATCCAAAGTATGCTTTTCCGAAGGAGCATGAAACCTTACAAATTATTTTAGGCTAGTCAAGAGTAGAACTAAAGCAATGGTCCAAACTTCTAACATTAAGGGTATTAATCCTTCCATATACATGATGAAATTTTGATGCAAGAGCATGCAAAGCCAGTAAAAGAAACAAAGAAGTGGTATGATGCTCATCATGAAGAAGGAGTTTCACGAGGGACAACAAGTGTTGTTATGTAATTTCAGGTTGAGGCTTTTCCCGAGAAGGTTGAAATCTTGTTAGACAGGACCACTTAGAGTGATGAAGGTAGTCCCCCATGAAAAGAATTGAAAATCACCAGGAGGAGCATTTAATGGTGAATAGCCAACGGTTGAATGCGTTTGTGGGTGGAGATGTGAATTGAGCATCATTGACATCATATGTTGACCTATTTCAATAAAGCGTTGAAAGGAGTCAAGCTAAAGGCTATAAACAAGCGCTTTTTGGGAGGGCAACCCAAAGTTTTATGTTTTTATATTATTGAATTCCTTAAAGTTTGTTTTTGTTCATTTAAGGTTACATAACTTGAGGTTGGTGATATATTTTTGTTTGAATTTTGATATGCAGGAAGATTTTCAAGTCTCGATGTTTCTGTAAGTATGTAAAATTTTCGCGTACGTACTCGACCAGTGAAAGATTGAGATATTGAAACTTGGGTACATATATGTGAGAAATTTTACGTTCATACGTAGTTTTGCCCAAGAGGTATAAGTTCGGGGGAGATAGTTTATGTACAACTATTCACTTACACAAAAATTATTAGTAACTTGAAAAAAAAATGTAAAAAAAATAATTTTAGAAAAAAAAATGAGAGTGTGCATGTTTCTCTAAACACGATTTTTTGCCCATGTCTCTCACTTCCTCTCTCTCTCTCTCTCTCTCTCTCGCTCTCTCTCTTATTCTTTTCCTCTGTATTATCTCTCCCCGAAACCATATTCCCCAAATCTCCCTCACTCTTACCTCTCCACCTCACCGACCAATACCACCGCACACCTCCGATCCACCGCTGTTGCACACCTATCGCGACCCTAATCTAACATGCCACCAACCCGGCCACCCTCAATCGCCCTCACTCATCGTGCCCCCAATTTTCGCAGCCCGGCACCAAGCAGCTGCACCTGTGAAATTAGTGTTGAAAAATGGATTTTGATATTTGGGAAATAGTGAAATTAGTGTTGAAAAAGAGATGGTGAGATTTGGGTATTAGTGAAATTAGTGTTGAAAAAAGGATCTTGAGATTTGGGAAAAGGTAGAAGCTTATGTTTTCCCTTTAAAATCAATAGTGTATAGACTAGCCCACTCTAGTAATAATTTTACAGAAGTAACATGACCTTGACAAGATTACATGAAAAAGGGCAAAGTACGAATTTCGAGGACGAAATTCTTTTAAGGGGGGAGAATTGTCACATCCTGATTTTTTTTATGTGAATTGTGCGACATTTTAATTTTTTTTACAAGAAATAGACATAATATCGATTATATGTATACCTATACATGTAAAACCCGTAACTATATACACATATATGTATAAATTCAAATTTTTAACGCTAAAATATATAATTTCAAAATTATTAATAAATAAATATAATTGTAGGCTATTTTATTTGTTACATGTGTTAGGACACTTGTCCATGGCATATGTTAGAAGAGATTTAGGGAACATGTTATTATACACATGTTATGTTTATGAGTTGTAGGAAATATGATCAAGCCACCTCATGACGCACTTGTTCTTATGAAGCTAAGATAAGGTGATCTCCAAGAATTAGAAAACACATGTAGGGACACTTGTTTTCATCATCCTAAACCCTAAGACAATTGTATATGATCCATACAAGCCTTATCTTAATCCAAAGGCTATAGTATTACCCTTAATTCTTAAGAAAAGATCAATGGTCATGATTTAGCCAAAAATGCACATTTAGATATTGAAAAGATAAGATTTGGGACACCTAAACCCTTATCTCATCTTGATTTATACGCTTGGAATTGTCTTGAGATATATTAATAAAATAATGAATGTGTCTTGAATACACACCTATAAATAGGTTGCCTTCCCCCACATTTGGACAGCACAACACACACAACACACACATGAAAACACCAATTGCTGTTGTGTATACACGGTCACACACGCACACACACACTTTCAAACATCTAAAAGAAAAACCTAGAGTATACACACAACTAATTAAGGTAGGAGCTTTACTTATCTTCGTAAGTCATATTTTTTACTTAGATTCATGTGTATTGTGCTTCTAGTCATGTTAAATTGAGAATTCATTATGTGGTATATTATGTGATATATAATATGATTATGTGTCTAAGTGCACTTGAGCCACATGCACATGCACCTTATGTGGCAAGGTAGAGCCTCCTACTCAGCCATCGTGCTAATGCCTCTTACATACAATTATATCAGAGTTGCGCAGTAGAAGCGTAGTGGGCCCTATTCATATAGGGAGATCCTATCGACGAAGAGTTGTTTGGTTAAAAGTTTAGCTAAGGATTTGAGTTGCATGATTTGTAATAGTTTCCTTGTAGCAAGATAAGACTTGCTATGATTGTTATTATAATAATGTCTATTTTGACCTGTTTATGTATGTGTATAAGTTTTTTTTATCGAACCCAAACCGCGGGGCGTCACACACACAGCCTCAAAACGGAACAATCACTGCCTGGTCCGTTGAGTAAAGCATGGTGTGTTACAATCGACAATCAGCAAGCTGTGGTCCGATAAGCATGAATCCCGATGCAAGAGCAAAGCTAAAGGAAACCTTCAAAACCACGCTTCATCTCCAAAACAATAATCTAGCTGCTTGCAAACAATGAAGGGTGATACACGGTTATTGGACCAGGTGAACTGATCACCCCAAAAGCGGAGCTTGTTCAATTCTGATCATCAAAAACATCCCAAAAAAGTCATATTTGCCTGGGGCACCACTCCTGGCCGCCTTCCTTATATACCGATGACAAAATCTCATTGAAATCCCCACAACAGAACCACGGACCATGATTATGCTGGCGAAACCGTCTGATAAGTTGTCAGACCATTTGTCAATGTTCGGCTCTTGGTTCCCTATATATCTGTTGCGAATTTTCCACAAGTGTACGGATCGCTCAAGTAATAAAGTGAAAGTAAGAGTATCGTTCCCACGAGGAACGATCTACTAAGCACCAAACTTATAAGTTTTCTATTGTTTAAGCTTTGAAAATTGATCAAGACAAGGTGAAATAAATATAAACAACTAAATCAAAGTGAACAAATCAATAAAAACAATCTAGGGCCTAAGCATCGTCGATTGAATCCCCCCTTGTGACCAATTAAACCCCCATTGATTTTAATTAATACACCTTCCCACGATCCAACTTACGAAAATATTTGTAATCTTCTTTCGAAAGTAAAACAAACGTGCCAAGGAATGCTATGTCTCTACTTTCGTGATCACATACGGATTCATTGGCCCCTTGCGCACAAAAGTTGTGTTAGTTAAAAAGTCCTCGCAAGTTAACCTAACCGATCGCACAAGAGCATGATTATTTCTAACCTATGCGTTCCTTATGTCTATAATACAAATAGTCAGATTTTATACAGACCCTTTCGTAGTCGAATATAAAATCTCAAAGCTTGTAAAGATTGGCCAAAAATTCACAAGTAATAAAAAACCTTGAATTATAGATAGGAAGTATGTAAAATTAAAATCAAAGAGGTTCAACAAAAATCACAACGGTTTCATCAACGATTAGCCTAGAACCCTATGATTTAATTAGCTAGACATAGCGAAAAGAAAGCAAAACAAGAACATCACAAAAGTAAAAGAAAACATAAAAGCAAACTCGACTTTTGACGCCAAATCTTGAGAGATGGAAGAGCTTGGCTTTTGAATTGTCACCCTTCGTCAGCTTTTGCCTAGATTTCCCCTTGAAATATCAGCTGAAAGTGTCCCCAAAGTCATGCACAAGAAGTCCTTATATAGGCGTAGGGCAACGGTCATCAAAATCCTAATAGGAAACAACTTTCCTTATTGGCGGATCGCATCGGGACGGCTTCGGAGATCAGGACGGCTTTAGCCGTCCTAAATCGAAGACTTTCAAACATTACTGGACTCTTCAGGACGGCTTCACCAAACGGGACGGCCTTGGTCGTCCTAATTCGAATGGTTAGGGCTGTTTCTGGACACGGCGGGACAGGTTCTGCAAATGGGACGGCTTAAGCCTTCCTGTATCGAACCTTCTAGCCGGCTACTGTCTGTGCGGGACGGTTTCTTGGTTTTGGGATGGCTTAAGCCGTCTCGGCGCTCGCACCAAATTTTTCATCTTCACTTCGGCCCGAATTTCCTACAATCAAGTCATGAAATTCTTGCGGGTTGATATAGACATCAAAACTTTAGAAAAATAAAGCTTTAATGGTGTAAAAACACTTTAAATTGATCGAATTAAAGTTTTGTTACATAAAGCACAAATTTCGTCCTTAGAACTTTAAAAACCTTAATAAAAATGCATGAAAAACACACTAAAGCTTGCCCAACAAATGTATACTTTTTAAGCTTTTCAAACTCCCCCACACTTGAACATTTGCTCGTCCTCGAACAAAGGAAAGTTGAATATTCCAGGAGTTGTATATATGGATAATTATACAACTATGACTGTACCTTGCCACACAACTATCTCTCTTGTTCTAACATGTGCATAGTTCAAAACCAGAGTTTGCCAACCTTATACTCCCTTGATTCAACAACAAACATATGCGTCAACATCTAATGAAGAGTGTCGATAGCAAGTTACGAAGCCAACATAACCAACATGCAACTTATAAAGCTGAAAGTCACTTTATACAATAAATTTCAAAGGTTCTCAATTCAAGAGTCGTTTAGATTTTTATCACATATAGCATTTTTTTCTTTTTTTTTTCAAGAGCACATACGTAACCTTTTTATGCGAGGACACACATTTGTGATGCATGTTACTCAGTCAACATATATCTCATCTTTTCTCTCTTCTTTCTTTCTTTGCCATAACCCCTGAATATTAAGAGAACACTAAGAAATTTAGCACGAAACAATCAAGAAAGAAACTACTCTAATCACTTAAAACGTGTTTCGGACTAGGCATAGAAAGATTACTTTGTACGTGACTCACCCTCTTTATAGGCTAGCAGTGACCAAGCCAAACTTGTAACGCCCCGAAACCTCTAGCTCATTATGAAAACATCTATTTATAACCATCTCACAAAAACATGCTATTTTATAACGTAATGAAACCAAACATGCTTACTAATATTCCAAAAGATGAGTTTACAAATGTCTTTTATTACATATACACAACATATACATGAATTAACTATCAAGTTTCTAGCACAACGCATGCATAACTAACTAAAAGCCTCGAAACACCCTCCTAAGTCTTCCTCGTCCCTAACTTCCTGTGTTTCAATTCCGATTAAAACATAATAGAAAGCAACGTCAACATATACACATGTTGAGTAGAAATTCGTATAGACATGAGGTGTTCGTGTGAAATTGCGTATTGTCATAAAAGCACATAAAACCACACATAAAACCATAGAAATTTCAGTTCCTGATCAAATCACATAAATTTAAGCTCTGATAGAGCATCACATTCCAACACATTCTTACCGTTTTTCCACCTCGACGGGCAGCTACCTTGTCTCGCCGTGCCGTAATTCAATTTCAACTGATATCCAACTGAAATCACACCAAAATCCACCAATCCCAACCTATACTGTGACGTCCCGAAACTTCTAGCTAATTATGAAAATACCCAATTTATAATTTTTGCACAAACATGCCACTTTTCTAAAACAATAGTAAAACCAACCCATACTTTTATTCGTAAATTCAAAAGTACGTATAAGTTTATTATTACATGATCGTGACTACAAAATAACCTCGATCCTATAACATGCATAACTAGCCAAATGTTTCGAACCGTCTTCCTATGTCTTCTTCGTTAGCGACTCCGTTCGTCTCAAGATCGGCTAAAACATTACATGAAACACGTCAACAACACGTTGAGTAGAAACTTTGCACATAACATAAGGTGATCGTGTGAGGTTTGTGCACAATATCACAGAAATTTATGAACATAAATCACATAATTTCACATTTGATTTCTTCCACCTCGACGGGTGGCTACCTTATCACTTCGTGCCGATTTTTCCAACCAAACACTCCAATTCCCTACCAATCACTCCGGTGGTCATATCCCGGGCATATGCCGATTTTCCTACGACCCACTTCAGTACATAGACACTCCGTCTATGCAAGGAGGGATTAGGCAACGATGGAGGGTCGAGAACTAATTTAAGACCGGCAAGCCCGACATCGCCCGGCCGAACTGGACCAGATCCACCCCTATTCACATTGGGGCCCATCATGCACGCATAGACTTCATGTATAACACATAGTTTTACAGAATTTCAGTATGCTTTCACACTGATTTCACATAAATGGACATATTTTTCAACCTTTACGAACTGAAAATTCGCTAGTCTGCAAATATTTACGTTGAGCAGAAAATTTCAGTTTGTAAGCATGGAATTTCTAGCCTAAAATCTGCTGGGATTTCACAAATATGTTTCTAATGTTATAAAACAAAGTTTTGGTTAGTAACATTCCGAATTTTCAGCTTACGAGACTTGGAATTTTCAGACTGCGACGCAAAATGCTTAATTGCGCGACTGCTGGAATTTCCAGGCCCCGAAGCCGAACTTTACAGCTTTGAAAAAAAATTTTTTTCCAGCTTATTGTACACTGGAATTACAACATATAAAACAGGTTTTGAGTTTGGAAAAATCTGATTTTTCAGTTGTACAAAAGTAAGAATTTGCAGCCTTGTAACAAATTTTTTCAAGCACTATGAATAGTGTTTCCAGCAAGCTTTGAACTAAAAATTCACCTTGACAAACATGAAGTTTCAGCTTCTAACACATGATTGAAGTATTAATAAAGTTTCAAACATCATAATACATAACTTAAGCATCAATTGAACATATTGCAAGCAAAATTTCAGCATAGTTTCAAGAAATTCAAGGGTAAGATGCACATAAAATCACTATAAGCATAAGACCAAATTCCTTGTGTTCCCTAAGACCCAAGATGGAAATCAACTTGTGATCACCTCTTAGGATCTAATGGGGAAGAAATAAGGCTAATACTTTCATGAAAAACCTAACCCTAACTTATGCCATAGGCAAGGTTTCTACCTTCTAGTTGTAGGGGTTCTTCTTTTTTTTTTTTTTTTTTTTCAAAAAAAACCGGCTCGTGCCCGCCGGAGGGTTTTATGTGGGGATCCCACCCCTTTATTAATTAATCAAATAGCCACATGAATGTGGAATTACAAAGAATCCAAAGTATGCTAAGCAAACACTACACATGCAAAGATCAAACTAACACTATAGAATTACAATGAACCAAAAAATATCAATATCTGCTCTTATATCTAAAATATGGTAACCCAATCTGATCCAAGCGTATGATTCCTCTCAATCTCCCTTGTATCTGCTCTGGCTCAAACACCCAGGATAGGCCCGTGTCGCATGCCATGTTTGCCAATGGATCTGCTGCTTGATTTGCCTCTCTAAATATATGCGTCACGCTAACCTCCATATGTGTCATTATGTTACGTATCCTACAAAGGAGGGACTGTAGCTGCCACGATGTGTGCTCTGCCTCCACAATGAGCCTAATAACAGCTTCTGCATCGAGCTCTAGCCACACCTTTTGAAATCCACGCACATGTGCAAGATGCAAGGCATCATAAACTGCTTGCATTTCAGCAAATATACTTGTCCTGCTGCCCAAATAAGTTTGGAATGCAAAAATTGGCTGCCTGTCATGTGACCTCGCAAGACCACCTGCTTCTGCAATGCCTGTATGTCCTCGTGAAGCCCCATCAGTATTAAGCTTTAGCCATGATGGTTCCGGGCGTAACCACCTTACCAAATAAATCTGTGTACTCCTCTGCTGTAGAAAATTAACCCCAAAAACAGGAGCAATATGTTCAAGCCCCTTTCCACACTTGGGCAGATAAGAGACCGCTGGAATTGAGCAAAAGAATATGTCGCCACACCTTTTGGACAATGTAGCTCGCCACCATTCTTCGCCCCCTGTACTTAGCATTGTTTCTTGCTACCCAAATATACCATAGGATCAAAATAGGCACAACCATCTTCACATGTATTTTAGCTTCAACCATCGAGTTTCGCCAATAGCAAAGGGCCATACCAATATCATCAGTTTCAGCTAAGGGGACTTGAAATAATTCAGAAAAAAATTGCCATACCCGTGAGACCTTAGCACTGTGCAAGAAGAGATGAGCAAAAGTCTCTTCATGAATTTTTTGAAAAACAAAGTCTCTTCATGAAAGCAACATTGGCACTTAGACGCCATAGCAAATCCCTTTCGTCTAATCCTCTCATCCAATGGCAACCAACCCCGTAAGAGTCTCCATATGAAAATAGAAATATTCGGAGTGATCACACGATCCCAAATCTGTGAATATAACACACACACCTGTCCTTTATCTCGAAGCTCATTCCATATTGATGTAGTCGAAAATATCCCTTTAGGCTCCAATTTCCAGATCATGCGATCCTTCCCCAAGTGATCAATCGGGACTGCCACAACCCGTTCCACCAAACTCATTGAGAGCTGCTCATCAAGAAAATCCACATCCCAATCTCGATTATTTATGAAATGATTCACCCCCACCAGTTTCATAAATACGTTTTTCCACCAAACATTTCAAACTCCCATCAGGCATCCACTGGTTATGCCAAAAGCTAACTTCCCCTTTACCAATTTGCCAAAAGATATGAGGTTCCACAAGGTTCCTGATGCGGTATATACGTTTCCAAATAGGGGAATCGTGCACTTTAATTCCAATCTCCATCGGATGAGAGCCACCCACATATTTGCCTTTCACAAATCTAGCCTATAGGGAATCTTGTGATCTATATTTCCACCACAATTTACAAGAAAAACACCTCATCATGTCACCAAGATCACGCACCGCCAGTCCACCTTCTTGGACAGGCTTGCACATCTCCTTCCAAGCACCCCAATCCAATTTCCCTATGCGGCATATGCTTGTAGGGGTTCTTCTTGTAGTTTAAGGGTTGTATGGAAGTAAAAGGATGAAAATGGCTGAAATTTGTGATGAAATTGACAAGAGATGAAGGCAAGAGAGTGTGAGAGGGAGAGTGCACGTTGTTTAGGGGGTGTGTGGTGATTTTTGTGTTTTCTTTTGCCTAATAGTTCTTATAATTAGTAGTGTAACAAATAGCATTAAAATACTGTTGTGTCTTAATCTTCATCATTTCTTACTTTCCAACTAAGTGCCCAACTAACAAGCCTAATTGGCTTAAGTGGTAGTCTAGACTAATATGGGCCATACATGTATAACTACATCTAGAAGGGATTATACAAGTGTATGTACACTTGTACATTGTCATCAATACTTGAGGGATGAAGACTTGAGGGTGATTTTCTACCAAGTATAAAATATTTTTATGTTTCTTACACCTTAAAAACGTCCACCCTTAGTGAAAATCTGAAAATTTATAAGTTGTTTTCTTATTTTACATATTTATGGAAGAAATATCATTTAGGGGTAGAAAATGCAATTTTAGGCTTTCTTTACGGTTTTTTCAAAAATCTTCTAAATCTTATTACACAAAACTAAACATATACATATCTATATGTGTATACATATATTTTCATGAATTATATAGTTTATATGATGCTTAAATACGACAAGAACTAATCCTAACTTGTACATTTGCGAAAAACGAACATGAGACACAAAGTATTAATATTATGAAAACATATACCTATAAATATAAAATAAACACATATAATTATATCTATACATAATGGGAGTGAGAATGGGAGTGAGAATACGGGTCCTTACATATACACACCAGTGGTCATATCTCGAGTATATGCTGAAAACCTACGACCCACAATCAATACATGGAACACTCCGTTCATGCAAGATGGAATAGGCATGGATGGCGAGAACTGGTTTAAGATCGGCAAGCCCATTGCCGCCCGGCCGAACTCTAGCCCCATCCATACCGAACACATATAGGGCCCTTACACACATAATTCCAACACATAAAAATCACAATTTCATCACAATGCACACTGATTCAGCTCAAATTCAGCACAAAGTACCCAAATTTCCAGTTTTTGCGAAATCGACATTTACAACGTCGAACTGAAATTTTTTAGCTTTCAACTACTGAAATTCCAACTTACAACCTCCTGGAAATCCACACATATATTCCCAAGGGTGTGAAATAGACTTTTAGAGTATAAATTTCCGGATTTTCAGTTCACGAAACCTGAAACTTTTAGACTGCGACGCGAAACGATTTAGCGCGCAACTTCTGAAATTTCCGGCTTTCGCAATCCAAACCTCCAGCTTTTAAAAACCTGTTTCTAAAGCTTATTCTACACTGAATTTAAATTATATAAACCAAATTTTTGGTTTGAAATTTTCGTATTTTTCTGTCGTGCAAAAATCGAACTTTTCAGCTTTGAAAACAAGAGTTTATGCATGAACAGTAATTCCAGCATATGCACAACTTGAATTTTCAGCTTTCATAACTTAAAATTTTAGCTTCTAGCACATAAACAAGACTCTAACAAGGTATACAACATGATAACCTAACATGCTCATAGAAATATCATATGCACAATACACACATATATAACTAACACATCTTAAAATCCCTTAAACCCAAGAAGGAAACCAACTTGTGGTGACCTCCTAGGTCTTATAGGGAAGATCACATGCTAAGAAATTAAGAAAAACCTAACTCTAACTCATGCCATAGGCAAATTTCTACCTTAATATGTCTTTCTTTCTTTCTTTGTAGGGTTTGGAGTAGGGAGGGTGTTTGGAGGGGTGAGAGGGTTTTAAGACTTGAAGGATATTAGGAAAGTTGAATGAAAACAAGAGGAATGAAGTGTGTGTGTGTGTGTGTAGCCGGATTTTAGGGTGTGTGTGTGTGGTTTTTGGTATTTTTTTGCTATATTACATAGAAGACTACATAGAAGATGAGTATGAAGTCATTTTCCAATTAATGCCCTAATTGGCCAAGTATTTGGTCTAAGTAGCTTAAGTGTTGCTCTACTTTAACCATGGCCAAACATGTATTCATTCCTCTAGAAGGTGTATGCCAAGTGTATTTATACATTGTATTTGACAAGCTTGGTGGATAAGACTCAGTACAAGCCTAGTATTTAATATTTTCTATTTTCTCTCCCAAAATTCCCCAAAATTTGTCCACCCCTATTTTTAAATCTGAAAATGTAGGTGATTTTCTTGTATTATATATATAATTAGGGAAAGAAAAAATATTTAGGGGTAGAAAATACAATTTACGCATTTCTTAGGGTTTTAGGGCATAAAATCTGAAAATTCATAATTAATTTAGAAAAATTTCAAAATTATGAAATTTAATCTTTATAAATCTGAAATTATATGTATATTTTCCAGAAATTAAAAATGTTTTAGTTATATTTTCAAAAATTGCAATCTAGGACATAGAAAGTTCGAAAATTGTGTTCAAATGTCAAAGCCGTCTAAAATTTGGAAAATTATGTTATTTATTCAAAATCGCATCTTCTCCATGCATAAAAGTCTAGAATACTTATTTATATTATTTTGAAAACTAATGAGTATTTGATAGATGAATTTTCCAGGAATGGTAATCAAAATTCGAAAATTAATACTTTACCGCTCAAATTATACATTAGTCTCAAAATCAAACTAAAATAACAAGTAAGAATAACATTTCCAAGAAGCATGAGATTTCATATCAATTATTTAAATAATAAGGAATACCGGGTCGTCACAAAACTTCAATAACCTATTCTCAACACATGCAAACGTAGAGCCTTGCACACATATGCTATATCCATAATTCACACAACAGGCGAGATAGTTTCTCATATGCACCTATCACAAACAAGTTTAATAGATGCCGGCAAGGCACTTTTCCAAAATAATGCTCAAAGTTAACATCCTGAAAGCTCGACTTCCTATACTCAAAACCACTTTAGCCTTTTAATGCATGTTCCAAGATGATAAAACCTCTCACACAAGCAATATAAAAAGTGAACTCAAAAATCCCTATATACCCCCCCCCCCCACACACTTAAAGCCTGCAATGTCCTCAATGCACAAAAGAGAGATAAAAAAGAAGTAGAAAGAGACACTTCCCTGATGGAGGGAGTGACGTCCATGAAAGCCTGGAATTTGGATATGTTCAAGCTACTACTCAACAAGATGTACCAAAGAAAAATGAGCAAGGAAATAACTGTGATAACGAAGTTAGTCATCCGAATATTCGTAGGAAACAAGCATAAAAGGCAAGTGTGTAGCCTAGAGTGCATAAGTGCATAATACAAGAAAAATGGAAAAGTAGCACAATATCAACACAAGAAGGATAAAATCATGGAGACGGTGGCGGGGATGCGCGTCGTGGCCGGCGAAGCTCCTCAAGGATAGTGCCCTGTATGTGTCGAAGCTGGGCTAACTGAGCCTCCATGCTGCTAACCCGCTCAACAATCTGGGTGATCTCATTGGCCGGCGCAGAAGCCGGGGGTTCATCTTCGATATGTTTTGGTGTACGGCGGGTCTCGGGGCTGGCGCAAGTTGAAAAGCTACGGGATCGGAGGTGGCAACCGGTCGACTGTGGGATCGATGCGGAATGGGCGCTCATGGCGAACAAAGACTCCCATGTGGTTGAGTGTGGTGAAAGAAATCTCATCTTCGCCCTGCAAAATGGGCATACCCCTCGGGATGGCTCGGCCAGTGGACTGAATAATTGCGGTGATATACCCGCCGAAATAAATGGAAGCTGTGGGACGGTTGGAACGTGATGAGAAGTGCCAAATCACCTTATGGGCTCCATTAATCTCGTAGCCCTATACACATAGCCCACAAGATAAATAGCTTGGCCTGATTGACATTGCCATCACTATCTTTGCGTCCAAAAAGTCCCTTGCTAAGACAACGATGGATGTACCGCAATGCGAAGTTCTTCAAATGTGAAGACTTGGAGGTGTTAGGGTTGTAGGGGATATCAGGCTTCTCTGTGATTACTTGCCATTGTTCCTCCGCAGACACTTCGTCAGGTGGGTTGTAATTACTACTGTGGGGGAAACCCAACGCTCTTCCCAGGTCGAATAGAGATAGGGTAAACGAGCGGTTGCGCCATGTGAAAGAAAATTGGTATGCCCTCTCACGGGTGTGGCGATTGGCGTATTGAAGTTCTAAGGAACAAAGGAATTCCCGAATCATCTCCGGGTATATGGGCTCTTGAATAGTGGTGAACGGCTCCCATCCTATCCTTCGCCAATAATACATTACTCTGTCATATTGGCCCAGTTGGCGAAGGCACCGCTCACTCATGTACCGAGTTGTTTTAATGACTTGGTCAAGTGAGTTGAGGTATTTTTCACGGTGAGCATCATCCAAGAATCGTTGGCCGGGGGGAATACGGGCCTCACGTTCCTCCCGGGAGAGGATGGGTTGTGGCAGACGGCGTTGTCGCGGCTGTGGTTGGGCAGCTTCGTCTTCCAAGATCTCGAGGGGTGCATCGGCATGTGACACTCGAACGACCAGCGGCTGTGGTGGCATCTCCCTATCGGAATCATTGGCCTCTCGACCACAGTTATGGTGAGTGCGACGGGAGGCGGCATGAGAGGACTCAGGAATGTCGGTGGGCGTTTCTCGGCCTCGCGTGGACCGCCGAGACCGTGATGCTTGATCGCTTCGTGGCATGGGTACCTATCAAGTGGAAGTATTAGGAACATGGCAAAATATACGTAACCCAAAGGTGTGTGCCATAAGTAAAACGCACTATATGCGTATATCATCAAGAAGAGAGCGATTGCGCAAGGGAGGAGTGTGTAGTAAACATACGGGTGCAAGGTGGCATAGAAATATGTAATGAGTACGAAAATTGCAGAATAAAAATCAAAGCACCGAAGTGTTATGGGTGCCACAAGTCCTCAATTCAAAACAACAGGTGGTTCGCCAACGATACACATGCAAATTGGCAAAGGAAAGCATGGAGGCATTTCATCGAACATGTGGTGTGCAACTATGATGGATTCTCGAAGATGATAGTGAATGTGCATGGGATTGACCCAAAATGTGTATACAACATCTCATGCATGCCACAAAAGATTTTCCCCAAAATTTGACATCAAATTGGAGCTGAAAATTCATTGAGGCATTTCATCAAACACTTAGTATGCATATTTGGGAAAAAGAAACACAAGTCTCACAATGCCCTCAAATTTCCCCTATTTTTAGATGTAATGCTAGGTGTAGGAAGACAAATTAACCAAGAAAGTCAATGATCTCAAGCATTGGCCAAAATTTTCAAGTTGACATTCGAACCCTATTTTGGAGAGAAAAAGAAATTAACAAGCAAACATACCTTGTTGGGCGAGTGAGAAGGGGCGGATTGCACGGGTGAAGGAGGTGAGTGTGTGGTGGTGCTTGTTGTCAGTGGTGGTGCGACGTGGTGGTGAATTTGGGGATGGGGGATGAAGGGGACGGGTTGTGGGGGGGAGGGATGGGTTGGAGGGGTGGATGAGGAATAAACCCGTCCAACCCCTAAAAAAAAAAACTTACCTGGCACTTCGGGATGGCTTCCTGGGGCAGGACGGCTTAAGCCGTCCCGTTTAGCATGATTTTTAGCCTTTCTGGACTGATCGGGACGGGTTCCTAGAATTACGCCGTCCCGAAAATCTTCTCTTTTTTTTAAAAAAAAAAAAACTTGCAAAATAAAAGATACACAAACAAAAAAGAGACAGGGTTAGAGAGAGTAGTTCTAAGTTATAGTCGTTAGCTTGACTTTGTAAGGATTTCTTTTCAAGTGGAGGGCGGGTTTGGTTGTGCGTCTTGCTGAGCAACTTGGTCACTCACATAATATGGCTTAAGGCGCTGTCCATTGACTTTGAAAGATCCAGAACCGTCATTGCCTATCTTAATCGCTCCATGGGGGTAAACTTTGAGGATTGTGTATGGTCCCGTCCATTTTGACTTGAGTTTACCCGGAAAAAGTCAGGAGACGTGAGTTAAAAAGGAGCACTTGTTGGCCTTTGGTGAACTCTCTCCTCTGGATATGCTTATCATGCCATGCTTTGGTCCTTTCTTTGTAGATTTTGGCATTTTCATAGGCATCGCTCCGGAGTTCCTCTAACTCGCTTAATTGCAATAATCGGTGCCCGCTTGACGCCTTGAAATCAAAATTCAATGCCTTGGTGACCCAATATGCCCTATGCTCGAATTCCACCGGTAGATGGCATGCTTTCCCAAAGACCAACCTATATGGCGATATTCCAATAGGTGTTTTATACGCTGTCCTATATGCCCAAAGCGCATCATCCAGCTTCGCCGCCCAATCCTTACGTGTGGTTCCCACTGTTTTTTTGAGGATTTGCTTAATCTCGTGATTTGAGATCTCCACTTGACCACTGGTTTGAGGATGATAAGGGGTGGCAACACGATGATAGACTCCATACTTTCTTAACAGTTTTTCAAGTGGTTTGTTACAAAAGTGTTTCCCCCCATCGCTAATCAGTGCCCTGGGTACCCCAAATCTCATGAAAATATTTTTCTTGAGAAACCTCAAAACTACTTTTAAATCATTTGTAGGACTAGCTATGGCTTCAACCCACTTAGACACGTAATCGACTGCCACTAGGATATATTTGTTGTTGTAGAAATAAGAGAAGGGTCCCATGAAATCAATGCCCCAGACAACAAGATTTGAAAAGTAATGGTTCCTCCCAAAAATAGTGTTTTACATCAAAGAGGAACCTTTTCTTTTGATGAAAATTAAATTCTGATGGTATAACTCCACTAACCAAGTAGTTCACAAAATCGGCGTACCATGGAGTGTTCAAGGCTGCTACGAGGAGTTGTTCATCTGGAAAAGAGTCTTGAATGGGCGCCTCATCCTCTGTGATAGGTGACCCAACATCCATCCGAGAGAGATGATCAGCTACAATGTTCTCTGCCCCCCTTTTGTCCCGAATCTCTAAGTCAAACTCTTGTAGTAAGAGTATCCATCTAATCAAGTGAGGCTTACAGTCCTTCTTGGAGAACAAGAATTTGATTGTTCCGTGATCCGTATAGACAATTGTTTTGGCAACCTATCAAATAGGAACGAAACTTATCAAAAGCAAATACAATCGCAAGCAACTCTTTTCCAGTAGTAGCATAATTAATTTGAGCATCATTTAAGGTTTTGCTTGCATATGCAATGACATGCAAACATTTTTCTTTTTTCTAGCCTAGGACTGTGCCTATAGCGTGGTCACTGGCGTCGCACATGAGCTCGAATGGAAGCTCCCAATCCGATGCCGTCATGATAGGTGCAGAAGTCAATGCCTCCTTTAACCTATCAAAAGCAATTAAACATTCCTCGTCAAAGTCAAATTTAGCATTTTTCAAAAGTAAATTACAAAGAGGTTTAGAAATTTTGGAGAATTCCTTGATAAAGCGGCGATAAAAGCCAGCATGACCAAGGAAACTCCTTACTCCCTTGACCGAATTTGGGGGTGGCAAGCAGGAAAAGACTTCAATCTTTGCTCGATCAACCTCAATTCCTTGCTCCGAAATTTTGTGTCCTAACACAATTCCTTCTTGTACCATAAAGTGGAATTTTTCCCAGTTTAAAACAAGATTAGTCTCTTCACAACACTGTAACACTTGGGAAAGATTAGTCAAGCTAGAATCAAAGGAATCGCCAAACACAGAAAAGTCATCCATGAATACTTCCATTGTTTTTTCTATGAAATCAGAAAATATAGCCATCATACAACATTGAAAAGTTGCTGGAGCATTGCGTAAACCAATGGGCATTCTTCTAAATGCAAAAGTACCATAAGGACAAGTTAAAGTTGTTTTCTCTTGGTCTTCCGGGGCAATCTCAATTTGGTTATACCCGGCGTACCCATCTAGGAAACAATAATATGAATAACCCACAAGTCTCTCTAACATTTGATCAATAAAGGTAATGGAAAATGATCCTTACGAGTTGCACTGTTAAGCTTCCTATAGTCAACACACACACGCCAACCTGTAACTGTCCTTGTGGGTATCAATTCATTATTTTCATTATGTATCACAGTCATCCCACCCTTTTTAGGCACAACTTGCACCGGACTCACCCAAGCACTATCAGAAATTGGATAAATTATCCCTGCATCTAATAGTGTAATAATCTCAGTCTTAACCACTTCTTTCATGTTAGGATTTAACCTACGTTGATGCTCTATGGTCGGCTTGTGATTATCTTCCATTAGAATGCGATGCATGCAAATCGAAGGGCTAATCCCTTTTATATCAGAAATACTCCATCCTATTGCCCCCATATGTTCACGCAATACTCTCAACAATTTATCAACTTGTGCATCAGTCAAGTGTGCAGAGATTATCACAGGCAATGTGTCCTTATCACCCAAGTAAGCATACTTAAGGTGAGTTGGGAGGATCTTGAGCTCAAGAGTAGGTGCTTTTTCAATAGGAAGAAGTCGAGGCTTACCTTCACCTAACTCCTCAAATCTATACCTGTGGCGAAAGAGCACGCGGGAATTGGCCAAACATTGCTGCTATTGTAGCAATTTCTTCATCGTCATCAGAGACGCTAGCCGAACTCCTTATGCACAATTCAAGTGGATCTTGACCTGTACTTCTCTGTGTGGCAGCCCTGGAGGTGTCTTGATATACCTCTACTCTTAGGCATTGCTCTTGAATGTCAGGTTTCTTCATTGTATGGAATAAGTTGAATTCCACTGTCTCTTCCCCAACTTGAAGTGTCAACCGACGATTCTTGACATCGATGAGAGCGCCCGCAGTGGCCAAAAATGGTATTTCCAAAATTAATGGCATTTTTTCCATCCTCTTCCATATCCAAAACCACAAAATCCACAGGGAGATAGAAGTTACCCACTTTAACGAGAGAATTTTCTAGCACCCCTGTTGGATACTTTATGGATCTATCTGCTAGTTGCAATGTCACGGTGGTGGGTTTGAGTTCTCCCAGCCCGAGTCTCCTATACACAGAAAGAGGCATTAAACTCACACTTGCGCCCAAATCACACAAAGCTTTATCAAATTCAGCGTTACCAATAGTACAAGGAATAGAGAAACTCCCTAGATCTTTGAGCTTTGGTGGTAGCTTTTGTTGGATGATAGCGCGACATTCCTCAGTCAAAGCAATGGTGCCATGTTCTTCAATCTTGCATTTGTTGGACAATATCTCCATGAGGAACTTCACATATGTGGGCATCTGCGCCAAAGCATCTGCGAAGGGAATGTTTATGTGCAATTGCTTAAAGATTCCTAGAAACTTCTCAAATTGTTTATCCAACTTCTGCTTTTGATGTCTCTGCGGAAAAGGAACGGGAGGCATATAAGTCCTTGGTGGTGATTCTTCATTTTCCTCAATCTTGCCCTTATCCGTTTCTTCGGACTCTTTTGACTCGTCTTCCTTTCTCTCCACCTTTCGCTCTTTCTTTGGTAGCTCCATCAACTCTCTCCCATTCCTCAATGTAACAGCCTTGCATTGTTCCCTCGGGTTAATCTCCATTTGACTAGGCAATTGTCCTTGTTGCCTAAAGGTGGAAGTACTACCTTGAGATTCAATCCGATTTAGGCGAGAGTCAAAATTTCCCAGCTGCTGCTTAATTTGGCCCAAGTAATCCATGGTGGATTGCATGAATTTCTCAAGGGTGGCTTCTAAGGAAGATTTTTGCTCAGGTTGAGAAGGGTGGTGTGGTTATGAAGAAAAACCTGGAGGTTTCGGCTAAAAATTTTGTCTATACGGCCCAAATTGCTGATTTTGTGCATTTTGACTACCCCCCCCCCAAGAAATGTTTGGGTGATTTCTCCATCCGGGATTGTGGGTGGGTGCATAGAGGGTTGTTTTGGTTCCTGTTATTGACATATTGCACTTGTTCGGATGGGAGTTGCTCCATATGCCCTGTGCACTCATTTATGGCGTGAGGACCTCCACAGGCACCACAACTCAACGGAGGATTAGATACCGCATTAATAGATAATTGATCAAATTTTTGAAACAATGCATCAAATTTAGAATTAATGAATGCCATAGTATCTAACTCAAGCACACCATGCAACTTTTGTGGGTTGCGCGAAAGAAGGGGTGGCCCTACTCGTTCCCCATTGGTAATCATTAGCAGCAATTTTCTCAATCAATTGACATGCGGCCTCGGTGGATTTGGACATCAATGTGCCTCCTGCGGATGCATCAATCATTATGCAAAGAGACTCTGCTAACCCATTGTAGAATCGTTGAACAAGTAACCAATCTGGCAACCCATGATTGGGCACTTCCTCTGCAGCTCCTTGAAACGTTCCCAAGCCTCACTCAAAGACTCTTGATCATATTGTCGAAACGCCATCAATTCTTCACGAATGGCAAAAACCTTCCGGGGTGGAAAATATTTTGCCAAGAAGGCCTTGGAAAGTTCATCCCACGTGGAAATAGAGTTCGGTGGTAGGGAACCTAACCAATCCTTGGCCCTATCCCTTAACGAAAATGGAAACAACTGAAGGCGAATAGCATCACTAGAGACACCATTAATTTTGAAGGTTGAACAAATCGCCAAAAAGTGGGATAGGTGCGACTTAGGATCCTCCGTTGCACCTCCTCCAAATTGGTGTTCTTGCACAGCATTGATGATTGCCGGCTTGATCTCAAAATTGTTAGCATCAATGGTTGGCATGGCGATGCTTCCTTGGATTCCTGTGGCATCAATCAGTGCGTAGTCCCTCAATGTTCGGTTATTTGGTTGAGCCATCTTTGCAGTGGTTAAAGCCAATGCTTGTTGCTTTTTATTGCGGTGAAGTTGATGGAAGGTTCTCTCAATCTCGGGATCAAATGGTAGCAAATCGAAGCTTCGAGATCTTTGCATACGTTGACTGCTACACAAAGCAAGTTATGTGATTAAAGGCTAGAGGACAGAAAAATAAAAGAAAAAAATAAATAATTGTGCTTAAATCAATAGATACTAAAATTCGTTTGATATTGGTAATCACCATTCCCCGGCAACGGCGCAAAAAACTTGTTGCGAATTTTCCGCAAGTGTACGGATCGCTCAAGTAATAGAGTGAAAGTAAGAGTATCGTTCCCACGAGGAACGGTCTACCAAGCACCAAACTTATAAGTTTTCTATTGTTTAAGCTTCGAAAATTGATCAAGACAAGGTGGAAAAAAAAAAAACAACTAAATCAAAGTGAACAAATCAATAAAAACAAGCTAGGGCCTAAGCATCGTCGATTGAATCGCCCCTTGTGACCAATTAAACCCCCATTGATTTTAATTAATACACCTTCCCACTATCCAACTTACGAAAATATTTGTAATCTTCTTTCGAAAGTAAAACAAACATGCCAAGGAATGCTATGTGTCTACTTTCGTGATCACATACGGATTCCTTGGCCCCTTGCGCACAAAAGTTGTGTTAGTTAAAAAGTCCTCGCAAGTTAACCTAACCGATCGCACAAGAGCATGATTATTTCTAACCTATGCGTTCCTTATGTCTATAACACAAATAGTCAGATTTTATACACAACATTTTGTAGTCGAATATAAAATCTCAAAGCTTGTAAAGATTGGCCAAAAATTCACAAGTAATAAAAAACCTTGAATTATAGATAGGAAGTATGTAAAATTAAAATCAAAGAGGTTCAACAAAAATCACAAGGGTTTCATCAACGAATAGCCTATAATCCTATGATTTAATTAGCTAGACATAGCGAAAAGAAAGCAAAACAAGAACATCATGAAATTAAAAGAAAACATAAAAGCGAACTCGGCTTTTGACGCTAATCTTGAGAGATGGAAGAGCTTGGCTTTTGAATTGTTACCCTTCGTCAGCTTTTGCCCTAGAATTCCCCTTGAAATATCAGCTGAAAGTGTTCCCAAAGTCGTGCACAAGAAGTCTTTATATAGGCGTAGGGCAACGGTCGTCAAAATCCTAATAGGAAACAACTTTCCTTATTGACGGATCGCATCGGGACGGCTTTAGCCATCCTAAATCGAAGAATTTCAAATGTTACTGGACTCTTCAGGACGGCTTCACCAAACGGGACGGCCTTGGCTATCCTAATTCGAACGATTAGGGCTATTTTTGGACACGGCGGGATGGGTTCTGCAAATGGGACGGCTTAAGCCATCCTATTTCGAACCTTCTAGCCGGCAACTGTCTGTGCGGGACAGTTTCTTGGTTTTGGGATGGCTTAAGCCGTCCCGGCACTCATACCAACTTTTTCATCTTCACTTCGGCCCCGATTTCCTACAATCAAGTCATGAAATTCTTGTGGGTTGATATAGACATCAAAACCTTAGAAAAATAGAGCTTTAATGGTGTAAAAACACTTTAAATTGATCGAATTAAAGTTTTGTTACATAAAGCACAAATTTCGTCCTTAGAACTTTAAAAACCTTAATAAAAATGCATGAAAAACACTCAAAGCTTGCCCAACAAATGTATACTTTTTAAATCACCACCTGCTCCCAATGGTTATGTCGATCACCAATACATCAATATGATTTTTTGAATAGCTAAGCAATGAAACCCAGAGATTCTGGCACCTAAAAAAAATAAGTCCCCCACTTCTACCAATATACTTAGGGCTGTCAATGGAGTGGATTTTAATTTGAGTTAGCCTTGAATTTTAGCATATTCAGCTGATTACAATATCCGATGGATTTCAAAGTGTATTTAGACTCATATATAATTAATATTAGTGATGATTTTTAAAATATCATTTAATATATATACATGCATATCTACTATTTGGATTTTCTTTTCTACATACAAAATCAAGAACCAACGAAATGAAAGAAATTTAATTATCTTTCTATCATTTAAAAATTAGTTAAGACAAATACAGTGCAAGAAAACACTCCAATTATTAATGAAATCATTTAATATTTATTTAATAAAATCCATCACAAAATATAGTTTTGCACGAAATTCGTTCATCACAAATTTGTTAGTAAATGTTTTACTATTGATTGTTGTTTTAATTTTATTTAGTAGAATTCCATCAATATTAATTTATCACTAATCTTATATATATTCTATAAGTGAAAGAGTGTACTAATTACAAATTTTTCATTAGTATAGTGAGCATTTTATAGGTACATAAATTCACATAAAACATAAAGTCAGAATTAGATTATATCCACAAAATAGGAGAAATAACGCTAATAACACTGAAACATATAACCAGCCAAATCAAAGTATCTACATCTGATTGCACTAATATAATGGATCATCTATACTGTCTATATTATTATTATTAATCCTATTGATAGAGCACATAGAAAGTCTAATAACCTGTCACGACCCGAAAAAATACCCTTTTAATTTATTAAAATATATTGGACTGAAACGCGCAACGGTAATATTTTCATAGTTGTATAAATAATTATTTTCACATAAAATTTGTACAAAATACAAAAGTTACAATTTTCAAAACAAATACAAAAGTAACTTTGTCGCGTCAATGGCTTCGAAACGCTTCCGCTGCGCCACTCTGATCTGCTATCTCATTCCTTTCTAAAAATAGTCACATAAGGAAGAATCGACGCGACGGTTTAGTAGAAACACATACTTTAATTACATAAGGTGCTCGGGTGTTAGTTGCACATTAAAGCACACATTAAGCACATATTTGCACTTTTCTACCTTTCGTCACCTAATAGTGACCCTTATGACTACCGATGCCGAATATACAACCAGCACATTTCTCCCGCCTGCCTTATCCTCCGGTGGTCGTATCCCGGGCATACGCCGAATATTTTCCTATGACTCTCTCTCTTGAGTAGAACACTCCGTCTACCCAAGGGGGGATTAGGAGATGGAGGAAGTGTGAACTCTTAAAACCGGCTACTCAATAGTATGTCCCGGCGGAACACACCCAAACCACTCCGGCATATTTGGGCCCATTCACATAATATCACATAATCACATAATCATGGAGGTTTATGAAAAATAATTGATATATGTATAACAAATCTCATTTCTTTTAGGAAAAACAAGTATGCATATAAGTTTGATATGTTTAATAAGAAAATTAGTATACTTATGTAACTACTAACTTACTTTTAAACACTTTTTAAGATCAATATGTTTTCTTCTCCAAAATACCATTTTTGCAAGAAAAAATTAGTTTACATACTTTAAAAAATCAACTACTTCATAAATATAGTAAGATTTGTGATCTAACATATTTGCATAGATTTGCTAGCTAACAAGTTAACCATAACATATCTAATACACCTTCCTAAGCACATCACAAACACAAAATACCTATCAAAGAGTAAATCAAGAGAGAATCCTAAGAACTAATCACACTTTATGAGCACAATAACAAGACAATCATTTCATCATGAATATAGCAAATAAAGCATATAAACATGAAACAAATATCTCTAAGCCCACAATTGGAGGGTATGTTTGGCAAAAGCTATCACTCAAGGCCATTCAAGCTTGTGTATTTTACATAGCTTGGGCACAAGAGTATGGAAGCTTGCCTAGTAGGAAGATCCTACTCAAAAGGAAGGAAAGAAAACACTTATGAAATCAAAGTAGGTTTCTACCTTAGTTTATACTTGAAAGGGGTATAAGGAAGAGTGAAAGGATGATGTTTATGGAAGAAACTTGAGAGAGTATAGTGTGTGTATGTGTGAGGACGTTTTTGGGGGTGGGGAAGTGTGTGGGAGGTCCTATTTATAGTGGAGAATGAGGGTAGAAGGCAAGACTTGGGGACCAAGTTTTAATAAATGCAAATCTTCCTATTTAATGCAATTCTCCCACCTAGGCTTAAAATTAAATGCCAAATTAAATGCAATCTTCCACCTCCCTCCTCTATTTCTAGCCTTGGTGTAACCCTAATCCATGAGTCATGAATCTAGATGATAGAAGACCACACAAGTGTATCATTTCTAGAAGAAATTCATCTTGTATTAGTGTAGGATATTTTAATAAAATACTAAAGAAAATCAACCAAAATCTGATTTTGTTTTATTTTCATAATTGTATAAGATCTGAAATTATCTACTTATTTTAGATAAAATTCGAATTTGCATTTATTTTATTGTTAAAAACCTAAAATTAGGGTTTTAGGACACAAAATTAGGGTTTTAGGGCATAAAATCCGAAAATTCATAATTAATTTAGAAAAATTCCAAAATTATGAAATTTAATCTTTATAAGTCAAATATTATATGTATACTTCCCAGAAATTAAAAATGTTTTGGTGAAGTTTTCGAAAATTGCAATTTAGGACATATAAAGTTCGAAAATTGTGTTCGAATGTCAAATTCCTCTAAAATTTGGAAAATCATGTAATTTATTCAAAATTGCATCTTCTCTATGTGTAAAAGTCTAGAATACTTATTTATATTGTTTTAAAAACTCATAAGTATTTAATAGATGAATTTTCCAAGACTGGTAATCGAATATCAAAAATTAACACTTTACCGTTCAAATTGTAAGTTAATCGCAAAAGCAGACGAAAATTTGAAAACAACAAGTAATAATAACATTTACAAGAAGCAAAAGATTTTAAATCAATTATTTAAATATTAAAGATTACCGGGTCGTCACATAACCAATGTGTTTTTACTTTCTATTTGTAGTCACTCTCCTTCTCTGTTCTTTACAAATATTCTTTTCAAATTTTTTCATGTTTCTTTTTTCAACATTTTTTTGATATAATTAATTGAAAAGCACTCCCCATAGCTAACAATGATAAGAAGTTATAATTTTGAAAATAAGCCGTAATTATTGAAATCAAACCTTACCATTTCCAAGCAAACACAAGCACAATATATTCAAATAACATGAAATTTATCACAAATTTAAGATCAACTAAGGTTCAACCTTATTAAATGCAAAAAAATAAAAAAAATAAAAAAATTGCATAAAAAATGTAATCAAACCAACTACCATGGAGCCACCAACTTATAAGTATTTTTATCATAACTAATAGAAAATCCTAGCTCATAGCCTTCCAATATATGCCCCCTACTCCTCCATTAGTCGGCTCCGGCTGGTATGCATTAATTGACGTAGGCGTGGTACACCGCAGTACCATGGTACACATCATTTACTGCATCTACCTTGAGCTGATACTCCTGTTTTTGGCTTAGCTCAACCTAGCCCTTCAAACTTCCACCAACTTTAATTGTAACAGTGATATGAGGCAATTTGTTGTTAGCCACTGCGCTGACGATGTGAATCACCAGCGGCATGCTACTTTTGATGCGCTAGAGCTAAGTTCAGAGGAAAAAAACAAGAATTTTGATGCCAATTTATTATTATTTTTTTATTTTTAATTTCTTCTTTTTGATGTTTCGTATGTGGTTATTGTTTTCGATTAAATTTTCACCTAATTAAGAAATTGACAAGTGTAAATTATAATATTAAATATTAGTTAAATCTTCGATTTGTATTTTGAAATTTTCTAAATTTAATTTCAATATTTAATAGTTAATTTTAACTGATATTTTAATATTTATTTTATTGGCGTTTGAAAAGTCGCCCAAGTGTCAATACCAAGTGTCCCGACTAATCAAATCAAGCCGTGCAGCAGAAAGTCCAAAACCAATCAAAGGGTGACAAGTGACATATTTGATCATGTCGACCAATCAAATCATGACACTTGAATAATATTTATCTCTTTAAAAATAATTTATATTAAAGGGATAAATGTCGAAAAAGTTAATAGCGATCTGAAGAACCTGCATAAATGCCAATAGAAAGGGGGTCATTCGGGGGTGAAAAAAAAAATCAAAAAGTCTTCAAGAGCTAGAGAAGTCAACGAGATCCTGAAATTCTCTCAAGTCAAGCTCAAGAAGATTCGTGAAAATCTAGACAAAATTCCTGGTGTTCTTCATGAAAGTTATAAAATCAAGGCATTCAATCTGCGATCAAGGTGTTAGCCCTACATTTTGGCAATTATTCCAAATCAAATTCACTGTGATTAAGGCGGTGTTCAAGGCATTTCTCATGGAAATCATCAAAACAAGGCGTCTGATCTACAATCAAGGTGATAAACTGGCAAATTGGCAGTTTTCCAAGTCAAATTAAAGTCGAATCGACGTTGTTCACAGTGTTCTTCACGGTGTTCATCAAAATTTTCAGTGTTTCAATCGTAATCAAGCAATAAAGCCTACGAATCACATTATTAGAGGGTCAAGTCAAATTTGGTGAAAAGAATCAGGGGATTAGTCTTTTTGAAGATTAATTTTCACTAAATTATATTCTTTTTCTTTAAATTTGAAATATTTTTCATATAGTTTTCTTGTCTTGTAATTTGAATTTGTAGACTCTTAATTTTGTGTGACCAAATTTCTGACACGCCTCGTGGGACCTGAACCTACCCCTTATCTCTTTTCTCCTTACGAACATGTCAAATCACTCTTTTAGCAAGTTCAATGGACTCCCAAGAAGACTAATGTCACTTTGGCCAAAAGGGGCAGCACAAAGAACCCTGCTAAGGATGCCGTCAATCACTCCTCAACCAAAGCCAAGGTCTCCGAGTCCGATTCCTAATATGGTTCCAACCTCCAAGCCCAACGACGTGTATCTCCAAAGTACTCCACTTTGTTAAGGCAACCACTGTGGACAAGCAGTTGGCTTAGATGGCACGGGCTATAGCAAACTTGCAAAAAACTATTGAGGATAAGGACTTTCAAATCACGCAGCTGATGGATAGGTTAGAGCACTCAAATGTTGGGGAGACAAGTTACAAGCATCTTCCTTCTCAAGTTCAAGTAGCAAATGAAGGACAAACTCATGAAGTACATCAAAAACACGAGCACATGCTAATATTGTCTATGCAACCATGTCCATTGCCATATTGTCTATGCATTAACTGCAGGATATAATTTCTAACACCGTAAAAGCTTAATATGGTGTCCCATCGCAGAATTATCTACACAAAGCCCTACACCAGATGCATTAACTTACTGACGATGCCAATAGGCTACCAACCTCAAAAGTTCCAATAGTTCGAAGGGAAAGGCAACCCGAAGGAGCATGTTACACATTTGTAGAGATGTGCAACAATACAGGAATGATGGAGATCACTTAGTACAACAGTGTGTATGTTCACTTAAAGTAATGCTTTTGATTGGTACGTCAACTTGGAGTTTGAGTCTATTAATAGTTGGAATCAAATAGAGAGGGATTTCCTGAACCACTTAGACTGTACACGTGTGACGACCCAGTAATCCTTATTATTTAAATAATTGATATAAAATCTTATGCTTCTTGAAAATGTCCTTATTACTTGTAGTTTTCAAATTTTAGTCTAATTTTGAGAGCAATTTACAATTTGAAACTGTAAGGACCCGATCTTTCACTCATACGTTCTATTATATATGCTTAAATGTATGTGACTTACGTGACTTGCATGTTATATGCATCATTTACGAAACAATATTGTTTTGCAAAATGTGCTCGTTTTATTTACAACATGCATCGATATAGGATTATTTTCTCATCGATGGTTAACCATCCTTCCATGCATAAAAATTCAAGAAAAATATAGTATGTGTATATATATACTTAAACACGTTTATATATATATAGATGTACACACATTATATTAGGAATTTTCTCTATACTTCTTATAAATGCCATTTCACCAAAATGTGTCACTTTCACAAAATAATCTTGAGAATAATTATTTAAATTTCTAACACATAAAACCATATATATGTATATATAGATATATATTTAGTTTTCATATATATATATTTTAGGAAAAGCCCTAAAGGATGCATAAATTGCATTTGTCTCCCCTAAAGACTATTTTCTTCCATACTTTCAATAAACTACCCAAAATATAGGAAATAACTCACAATTTCAGAAAATTAAAGGGGGGAGGACGTTTTTCAGCTTATATATGTGCCCAAATTCAATACTTGGTGGATATTAATCCTTAGGTCTCCATCTTACACCAATCACCATCCATGTACACTTGTATAGCAACTTGTATATACTTCTCTAGAATTGTACATACATGTATGGTCAAGGATTACTTAGACTACCACTAAGCACTTATAGACCACCACTAAGCACCCTTAGACCTCATAGTTGGGTATTGAGTTGGAAAGAAGGTATCATTAGATTAAGACTTAATCCTATTTTAATCCTGTTTCTTCTATTTCTTCTAACATTAGTTATAAGTAGTCAAAGGTGCAAGAAAATACAAAACACCACACACTCACACACACAAGTAGCCGGTCACACACACACCCTCATATCTCACTCTTGTTTGTTCATTTTACCCCACAAACTCACCTTTTCTCCTTCTTGCACTACTTTGTTTCAAAACCTAGAAAGAAAAGAAGAAAACCCTTTAGAAGAAGGTAGTGATTTCTCTTGATACATGAGCTAGTTTTCTTATAATTTTAGCATATTATTCTACTATTAGGACATGGGATGTAACCACAAGTTGGTTACTATCTTAGTCCGAAAGGATTTCACGACAATTTAGCTAAACGCATGTTGTATGTTCATGAACAATTGTGCTTGAAATTTTAGCGTTTATGCTGGATTTATGTTGCTAAAAATTAGGGTTTATGCTTGTTTAAGGTTTTTATATGTGTTTAGGGCTTGATTTATGTGTTAAAAGTCAAAAATTCAGTGTTTAAAGCTGAAAATTATAGTTGTTTTCAAAACTGGAAATTCTGTTTTCAAAACTGGAATTACTGTTCAAAACCGCAAAATCCGATTTTCAAGGCTGAAAATTCGAATTTTACAAAGCTGGAAATTGCAGCATGTAATCTCAATATATTACAAGCTGAAATTTCCGAATTTTGCAAGCCGGAAATCTGCTGTCGCAGTCTGCCGAGTTATGGTTTATATGCTGGAAATTTGGTGATTTATGCTGAAATTATGCAATAGTATGTGGAAAAACAGTTTATATTGTGTGAAAATTGTGTGTATATGGGCCCAAAAACGTGATAGGGGTGGATGGGGCTGAGTTCGGCCGGGCGGCAACGGGCTTGCCGATCTTAAACGTTCTCGCCATCCATCGTTGCCTAATCCCACCTTGCATGGATGGAGCGTTCCATGTACTGAAGTGGGTCGTAGGAAATCGGCATATGCCCGGGATATGACCACTGGAGTGTCTGGTTGGGTGGGAGTAATGGTTGGAATTGAATTACGGCACGGCAAGATAAGGTAGCCGCCCGTCGAGGCGGAAAACGGTAGAAAAGTATGCAATTTTATGATTCTTATGATTTGCAATTTTTGCATGTTTTATGTTGATGCAAATATGTGAAAATATGCATGTCCAAATCACACACATGCACCTTATGTGTTAAGTGAAATTACTACTCAACGTGATTGTTGACGTTGTTAAATATCTAATGTTTTAGCCGGACATGAGAACGAGGTTGTCAACGAGGAGGATAGCGAGAGACGATTTGGAGCTTTTGGCTAGAAGAAGTGATAGACGAGTCTGTGTAGTAGTATTATGTATTTAGGACTATTATCATGTATTTGGTATTTTGCTATGTTTAATAAATGACTTTTACAAAAATTTTCAGCTTACTATATTACAAGTATTCGTAGCATTTCTCTATAACTAGCCAAGGGTTTCGGGTCGTCACAGAAACCATTCTTGGAAATTTTTTCTATTAAATGCTTGTGAGTTTTCAAAAACAATATAAATAAGTATTTTAGGACTTTTATGCATGGAGAAGATGCAATTTTGAATAAATTACATGATTTTTCAAATTTTAGAGGAATTTGACATTCTAACACAATTTTCCAAGTCTTATGTCCTAAATTGCAATTTTTGAAAAGTTATATGTTAAAATTTTAATTTTTGAGAAATATATATATAATTTCATATTTATAGAGATTAAATTTCATAATTTTGGAATTTTCTAAATTATTTATGAATTTATGAATTTTTTGCCCTAAAACCCTAATTTTAGGTTTTTACAAAAATAACTAAATACAAATTCGAATTTTTAATTAAATAGAGATATGATTTCATATTTTATAAGATTAAGACAATAAAAATCAGATTTTATCAGATTTGGTTTGATTTTATTTGATTTTGTGTTAATATTTTATTAAAAATATCTTCCTACATTTATTTGGTGAATCTAGCCAATCTTATACTTGGAGCATTCTAATGAGTTTGGGGCTTGAATCATCATTTTAGGCTAACACTTCAACATCATTAGGTTAGTGAATAAGATGATTGCATTTAATGAAAATATCCTAACTATATCATGCATTAATTATGGGAAAAGACCTTATTGTATAATAATTTTTGTGTCTTGATCACAACACTATAAATAGGGGGGAGGGGTTGCTCACATTTTATCACACACACACTCACCTTACCCTAAACACACAAAACAATTCATATTTATACTAAATCTTCTACCCACATATATATATACATAAACCCTTCTTTTTACATACATATATACATATCAGCCCTCTACACAACCCCTTAATTCCATAAAACACTCTTGAAAAGGTAGGAGTTTCCTTAATTGCATAAATTAGTTCTAGTTCTAGTTTTGCATTTTGCTATCATGATATTATGCTAAATATTATGTGACTATGTGCACATATTACACACGCTTACCTTATGTGATTAAGTAAAATTTCTACTCAACCGTTGTATTGACGTGTGTTATGAATATTTTTTTTAGAAAAAATGCTATAGTCCGCCAAGAGGAAGGCACTATCAGGCATTAAGAAGCTTTTGATTTGATAGAGTTACTTATTTATGATTTTTCCAAGTTGTTCTAAATCTTTTTGTAAAACTATTATTTACTCAAAATGTTGTTATTATGTAAGAGGATATTTAACACTTTTAGTATGTTAAAGTTACGACTTATTGCATTATATTAACTTTTGTTATTTTCATTATAGTACTAAAAGGTACTATTTTATGAAAATTATGTTCTCTTATTTTTGAAAAGGCTATTTATTGTTAATAAAAAAGAAGGATATTTTTCTAGGGTCGTGACAACACGCCACACTAAAGCATGATCGAGCTTACCAACACAAGATAATAGAAGGATGAGCCAGTCATGGATTACATCAATCGGTAGCATGCGCTGAGCCTAAACTGCAAACATAAACTCCTAAAGATATCTGTAGTGGAGATGTGCATCCAAGGAATGCACTGGGGGCTTCTATACATCCTTCAAGAAATCAAGCCTCACAATTTCGAAAAGCTGGCTACCCGTGCTAATGACATGGAACTTCCCTGTGGGAGATCAAAAGAAAGAGAAAAAGGATGCAAAGGAAAGTGAGAAACAATTCAACTCCTCCACTAAAGAGTCAATGGCTATCAAGGCGACTACGATCAAAATTCCTACCAATAATAAGAAGAATAGAGTAAAGTTTGGATATCAGTGTGCTTGAAATGAGAGGCATCGGCCTTCTCTAGAAGAAAAGCGAGAGAATGAATAGCCATTCTAGGACTCAAAAGCCTCATACATATTTTATGACCTGCTAGCAAGAAAGTTGGTTTAGCTACTGTAGCTAAAGTAGCCCAAAGAGAGTGGAAGGGTGAACGACCCAAAATACTGCAAGTATCATTGAGTCGTCAGTCACCAATAGAAAAGTGTTCTATGATAAAAGATAAAATCATGGTGATAGTAAAGGGATGAAAAAATAATCCTTGATAGTGAAGATGATGCGGATGCAAATACCGCAAGCGTGGCAACTGTAGCGAATCCTAGGGATACACCCCAATGAAAAAAAGATGTTATCATCGATGACCATGGGGGTATTGATGACGATTCAATTTGAAAGTTTAGACTCAAACTTTATCAAAAACGTGTTCACCAATGATGTTAAGGTAGAAAAAGTGCAAATTCAGCTTTTGAAACTGAGAATAAGGGTGAATGGATCCTTGTGATGCGATATCGAAGGTGAAAGCAACATATTAAACAGTTTTATCCCGAGCCACCAAAAAAACTAAGCCAAGCCAAGTTAAAGATTTGCGGTCGGGGAGAAATTCAAAAGTTTCACAAGCTAACGTGAATAAAACATCAAAGAGCTGGAAACATCGTCCTATCACTTTGGGTGACTTCTTCCCTAAGAAAATCTTTTGGCCAGTGATCAAAACAGTATACACTACGTCTAGTGAAGAAGAAAGTGAAAGTTTTACTTCTTGCTATGCCACCAATGCTGCTATTTCCTTTATAGATGAGGACTTGTTGTTGGGATCAAAATCCCATGACCGACTACTTTTTGTCTAGGGCTTTGTACAAGAGCAAAAAGTTAACCATTTATTGGTTGATGGTGGTTCTACCATGAATATCATGTCGAAATCCACCATGACAGACCTGGGAAACTCAGTAGAAGAACTAGTTCGGAGCTATCTAACAATCCAAGAATTCAACCAAAGGGGGCAAAGAGCTATCGGCATGATTCATTTAAACCTTACGATTAGAGAGTTAAAGGCGAGCACTCTATTTCATATCATTAATACAAAGACCTCCTACCATTTGCTTTTAGGGAGACCATCGCTCCATGAAAACATTATTGTACCTTCTACTCTGCATCAATGTTGCAATTATCTGAAAAATAGAGAAATCCAGAAAGTAGATACATATATAAAATAATTTACAGATGTCGAGTCATTCTTTGCTGATGCAAGAATTTATATGGAATTCGACTCAGTGAATGAGGTGATGCCTATAATCCCAATCAATTACCTTACCACAAAGAAAGAACTGACTCAAGGAGAAGAGAAAATTGCATCCCACTCTCAAAATAGTGATAAGGAGAAAGGGAGCATAAACGGCCTAGTTGATAGTCAAATTTTGAAATCAAAATTGACCTAGCCTGTTACTGGATTGAACCCAACACCGCCTGTTTTTTCTATAAAGAGTTCACAAGGAAATTTTCAGGGGTACTTTAATCCTAAAGCTTATGCACTATTGCCAAAGTCTGGTTATGATTTTTCAAACCCATCCCGATTAGACAGTCTGAAACCTGAGTTGACTGGTGAGAAGATCCATGAACTCAGCAAGGCACAACAAAAACTAAGAAAATAAGGGTTTTGAATTGATTAACCAAGAATCAGTTTAGGATATACACTAAAGGAACTAGTCAGGATACGAGTTTCTAAGTAAGATAAGTGTGCCAATGTCCAGCACATTGCAGTAGTAAAAGATGAAAACAAGAGATGGAAGAGAAGATACGAGTAATGCATCCCTACATTTGATCGTCTTGGCACTCCATCCGCTTGTATTTACATATACAAAAGACTTGATCAAAGACAATCGATATATGATAGGACCGGCATCAGTTGTCTATTAGTGTTTGACCAACTTAGGAATGACAAACTACGACAACAAGTAGAGCAAAGTCATGAGAAAGCCCAAGACATGCCAGAGGCAGAAAAAGAAGATCAAATAATTTATCTATCTCAAACACCTAGATGTATATCCTCATTGTTACTCATTTCTATGAATGGGATAGTGAGTGTAAAGCAACGCATAGTTGATTATTATCAATTGTCAAATAGAGATGGTTTAGGAGATAATGACGTGGAAGTCGTTGTAAACTCTTGTTATGCAAGTGTTGTGGAGAAGCCAAAAATGAAAGCTCCTCACCAAGCCATAAGAAAACTGGAAAAGCTGGTCAATGCTAGTTTTGTGCAGATGGAAAGTAGCTTGGGTTGGAAGCTGGAGCTATACCCGATCATGAATATAGATGGAGCGTTGAGATAGACTATTGCATTCAAAACATCTAGAGACTCTAACAACTATAATTCAAGTGTGCAATCTGATGATGATATAATTGAAGAAGTGCAAACATGCAATCATGTCACAATTAACAAGGATTCCAGCTCTGATGTTTCTAAAGATAACATGCAAGAAGCCCTTCCATAACTTGAAGATGGTGGACAAGCAACTATGGATGAGTTGAAAGAAATGAATCTAGGGATGGTAGAAGAGCCACGACCTATATTCTTTAGTACACTTTTGAGTCCTAAGAAAAAAGATCAATACATTGAGCTCTTGACTGAATATAGGGATGTCTTTGCTCGGAAATACAAACCAATGCTCGGAATAGACCCAAAAATTACATTTCATCACCTTGGGATAAGAATGGAGCAAGGCCAGTGAAGCAATCACAATGGATACTCCACCCAGAACTAGTCTCGCTTATTGAGGCTGATGTTAACAAGCTTATTGATGTTGAGTTCATCAGAGGGATTAAATATCCAACTTGGATCTATAGCATAGTGCCTATCAAGAAGAAGAACGGCTAAACATGATATGCATTGACTTCCTAGACCTAAACAAGGGGTGTCCAAAGGATAGCTTCCCGCTTTCTATTATTAAACTCATGGTTGATGCGACCAAGGGACATTAAGCTCTGTTCTTCATGGATGGATCATCAGGATACAATCAAATCATGATGGCGCTAGAAAATTAAGAATACACGACATTTCTCACTCCAAAGGGTATTTACAGTTATAAAGTTATGCTTTTTAGGCTAAAGAACGCAGGTGCTACCTACTAACATGTCATGCAAAATATTTTTGATGACATGTGTGACACCCTACCCCCCTCACTAGGACCATCCTATACGAGTAGGGCTCACTTAACGATCTTTTTGAGTACCTATTTTTCAATCAATACCCAATACTTGCAACTTATTCGATATTGCCCAACAACAAAATTGCTAAAGCAAAAATGTAATTAACTTATACAGAACCATAGGGTTCAACTATCCAAGTACAATACTTCAACTAGTGATTTTTCATTTTCCATTAAATAAGCTAGGCTACTATACAGGATAGAGGACTATGTGCTAATAATTGGTAACACTCCAATCACTTTAGTCGAGTCCCCTCAATCTATTTTCGTAAAACTGAATTAATGAACATAAAGAACTTGGGGTGGTATGTCCAAATGACTTAGTGAGGCTGAAAATATGTGTATGTATATATATATATGTGTGTGTGTATATATATATATATACAGAAAAGTACGTTGTAGTGTGAGGCACGTATATACAGTCTAAACAAGACGGATAGTGAGCTATAAACAGAATCTCCAACCTTATGACTACCCAAAACAGATAAAACATGATAGAAACCCTTATGCCTCCCTCGTTGAGAAGCCACCTCGACATCAAACAAGACGCAGATGTATCACGTGTCCACGTAATACATCGCTCCAACTCTACTACAACAATCCTCCGGCTCTAGGTAGAAATTGGTTTCACGGAATAGTATTATATAAAAGGTTGCATCCATGGTCCGTTCCATCCGATAGATCCCTCTTACATGTACCTGGGCCAGAACTTCCCAATGGCATCCCCAAGGGTTATGGCCTCACCAATGTTTAGGAATCATGTTAGCTATGTTTACTCGGTATTTACCTAAAAGTCATATTAGTAGATAAGATTAGAACACTATATCGTAATTACTCATGATTAGTAGTCACTCTTAGGGAGTAACATAACTTAGATGTATAATACTTGCATATGTATAACCTTATAACTAATGGTGATAAGTGATCTAACTTGTGCCTAGTATCTACTTTAAGAACAATACTTTGCATAAATACACAAATAAACAATATTTATATATATGCTCATATTCTTAACTTTTAACATAACTTTAACTACATATATGTATATAGTTCATAAGAGCATGCTTAATCTTTTAAATATGTAGGTATGTGCATATGGACAATCCTCATGTTACTTTACTTATGCATAGGCATAACATGTATATATGTAATTTCATGAGATAAAACATATACATATGAGTTAACTACTTTTGGTAAAGTACTATGCATATCTATAGTTTTCAAAAAAACTTTAGGTATATATATGCATATAGGAGAATATTTGTAATCTTTCAAATATGTAAGTGTATGTATAAACATATTAGCAATCCTTATGTTACTATACCTAATCATATGGACAAAACATGGATATACGCATGTTCATAAGACAACTAATGTTTAGACATGTATACATATTAGCATAAATTAGCTATTTAAAGTGAAAGGAACTTGAATTTAAAGCACACATGAAAGTCTAGTATTTAGACATACCTTCTAATTATGAAAGCAAACTTTAGGATTTCTTCTATGTATACGAGCGGGTGAATGTGCATGCCGTGTGTGTAGTGTGTTGTGTGTTGTGTGTTGTGTGTGTGTGTTTATATGACTGTGTTGTGAAAAAGATGGGGTGCCAAGCTCCCCTATTTATTGGCCAAGACATGTTTTTTATTTTATTAAGAAAATCTCTTGTATTAAATGAATTCTTTACAACTAACCCTAGTTATTAAATGTGTTCATACACAAGTGGTGATCTAATAGCCCAAGTGTTAACCCCAAATCTTCATATGTGTTACCCTAATGTATTTATGTGTTAGCCTAAGTCAAGATGATGAATACATGTGTATGCTATTAGGAGATGATCACTACATGTGTTAGGATAATTGAACAAGATTACTACAAGTGTTCTGACTATCCTTGCATTTGTATTGCCCTAATATATATGGGTGTCAATCTACTTATCTTATGTTAAGAAGATCAGGGAAAGTGTGATCTTATCCATGGATGATCCATACAAGTGTAAGATGGCATTTAATAGCATCTTATCCAATCTTATCTCTAACAAGTGTAGCATTTATTAATGAAAATGACATTTTTTGATAAGTATATATGTATATAATAAAGAATGACCTATTATATAATATATATATATATATATATAAATTCAAAAATACATATATATATATATAGATATATTTTTCAAAATATATATATTTATACATATGACTTTACTACAAATAAATTAATAAGTTGTAATTCTTGAAAATACATGTATGTACATATATATGTATATCTCGATTTATATATATACACATATAGTGTAAATTCAATTGTTTATTATAAACATAGTTATCATTCCTATTTCATTTCTAAAATATCACACAATTTACATAGGAAAAGGAATCATATAAAATAATGATCATATAAAACATGAAATAATAATAGATAATTAGCTTTAAAATATTAGGAAGTACTATTTCATAATCTAAAATATCACATAATTCACATATAAAATCTAAGATGTCACATAATGATCACATAAAAACTAAACAATATATAGTGTCTCGTGAGGTGGCTTTTCCTACAAGTTATAAAGATAACATATGTAAAATAACATGTGCCCTAAATTTATTCTAGCATATGATATGGACAAATGTCCTAACACATTTAATAATTAAAATAAAATAAAATAAAACAATTTTTATTTATAATTTCAAAAAATGCATGCATATGTTCTCTATATATGTCTTTATTATATATATATATATATATATATATTACACACAGTCCAACTATTGAAAATTATCATCAACCACCACCCGCCCCTCTCCCCACCTCCCGATGTTTGAATAAATCATATAACAATTTATGTAGGGGTGGAAATTTCGAAATTCCATTTAACGTTTTATTTACAACACCCCCTGAGTCTAGTGAAATTACAAAAGCCCGCTCAGATTGTGACGACCCTTTAAATCCTTATGTAAATATTTGGTATTATGAATTATGTGACATTATTATGTGAATTGTGACTATTCATTTTGGAATATTTATTTAATAATCATTCGGTTTTTCTAAATAATTCATCATATTTTCGGAATGTTATAAACATTATCTTTTTGCTTATTTTATTTTTGTATTTAATTACTTAGAAATATCAATGCTATATTTATTTATTAACATTTCCAAAATCATTATATATAAGTATATATTTAATTAGTTAAATATTTCTTTATATATAGAGAGTTATCTTATGTAAATAGTTAAATATTACTTTATATATATAGCTATCTATAGACTCACACACACGTACATATATAATATATCTCTACACACTCACACACACACACACACACACACACACTTATATATATATATACACTTGGTGATATATATATATATATCCACATTTACGGGCACATGCCCACGTATATATATATATATATATATAGATATATACTAAGTAATTGTTATAGTGATGTGTATATATATATAATCACATAGAATTGTATGGTATAGGTATTTCTATTATTATAATATTTTCTTCTACATTTAATGCTATTTCACTTCATTCCTTTCAAGACTATCAATATGACCACAAGTTCACCCCTTTTTCCTCCCAAATGACCAGCCACTCCACACACACTCACACTCACACTCTTCCAAATTTCTTCCAAAAACACTAAGTTCCTACCCCTTTTCCTACACTACACTTCCAAGCGAAAAAGAAGGTAGAAACCTTACTCTAATTACATAAGTAGAGGTTTTTCTTTATTTCTTGAAGTAGGATCATCCTACTAAGGCAAGCTTCCATACTCATGAGCCAAAGCTTTGTTAAAATCAAGTTTTATTGCTCTTGGGTGAGACCTTTTGCCAAACATGCTCCCATGCTTCATTTAGGAGCTATTTTATTTTAGCATGACTCTATTTGTTGATATGTTGTGTGTATTAGTGTGCAAGTTGTATATCTTATAGAAGGATAAATTAGATGTTGATTTCTTCGAATTCAAGAGTTTATGTTAGTCAAGGTTTACTACTCACTTTATGCTTGAAATGAAGCCATGAAAGTAGTTTTCATTACTTAGTATATTCCTAGTTACATTTTTGTGTTAGCATATGATCTTGTAAGTATTATGTAATTTTTATAAAGTGCTATGTGGTCGTTATGTGCCTAGATGTTCAAGAAAATATACTATACTATTAGTTTTATGCTAATATAGTATTTTTGAAACTATGACATATTATTTGGTAAAATAACATGTTTTCTATGAAAAAAGTATGAGTTTTAACAAGATATACTAATTTCATGAAAATATACTTCTTAAAGTTACAAATATATATATATATGTGTGTGTGTGTGTGTGTTTTCCTTATAGTTGTGTATATTGGTCAAATAAATCTTTTTTATAATTGTATATATGTATATATACATATCATACATACATAATACGCAAATATATATATAGTTATATTTATATAGATAATACATACACATATATATACACATAACTATGTTTTAAATAATGGATATGGTTTATATAGATATATACATCATACATATTTATATATACATACACTGTATGTATATATATATATATGTATCTACGTATATTTAAGGTTCATTATATGTCAATCTAACTACTTAATTATAATTATCATCTAACTATATATATATATATATAGATTAAATGTATATGTAGGAATATTGCATTAATTTCCTAAGTGGTGTAGGAATAGTTCTAATCTTATAAGTAGTATAGATTTTTAAATTTTAATCTTATTATTTTTCTAGTGGTAAAATCTCTATGTTCATTATGTGATCATTATATGAATAATTATGTGATTACTATTTTAATTACGTGAGCATATGTACAAAGTTGTGAATATGTGATTCTTATTTCTATAAGTTAGTTGTTGTAGGTGATCATGATTTACATGAGTAAAAGTATGTTTAAATTTATGTTAATATATTAGTATTTTAAAGTGAGTTTTATAAACATAGATATTTACTTTTGTAAACAAAGCTTTTATCAAAATATGTTTAGCTTTATCAAAATACATTTCAGTGACAAATATTAAACTTTATACGATCACGGAAGCATGTCTTCCGTAAATTATGTGCTATGTGTGGAACTTGAATTATGCAAATCGGGCCCAGACGTGCCGGAGTGGTCCAGAGTGTGTTCCGCTGGGTCGGGCTATTGAGCAACCAGAAGAGTCCACACTCCTTCCATCTCCTAATTCTCCCTTGAGTAGACTGAGTGATCTACTCACACTACTAAAAAAACTGTTTTTAGTGACCGAATTTTGTGACCGAACACATTCCGTCACAAAAAATGGAGACTTGTGACCGCTTTTGTGACCGATTTTAGAAAAGAATGAAAATATTTTCCTGACCGCCAAATCGGTCACAAAAACCTATTTTCATTGCGGGAAATAGTGACGGAAAAATTAGTCACAAAACCCAATCTTATTTGAGTAAATTGTGACCGAAAAATCAATCACAAACACCAATCTCCTTTTTAGTGAAATTGTGACCGAAAAATCGGACACAAAAACCTATCTTCTTAAGCGAAATTCTGACCGAAAAATCGGACACAAAAACCTAACTTATTTGTGGCAAACAGTGACCGAAAAATCGGTCACAAAAATCTATCCTTGTTAAGTAAAATTGTGACAGAAAAATCGATCATAAAAACCTTTCTTCTTTGAGGCAAACTGCAACCGAAAAATCGATCACAAAAACCTATCTTCTTTAGATAAAATTGTGACCGAAAAATAAGTCACATAAACCTATCTTATTTGAGGCAAATTCTGACCAAAAAATAGGTCACAAAAACCTATCTTCTTGGAGTGAAATTGTGACCGAAAAATCGGTCACAAACACCTTTCTTCTTTGAGGCAAGTTGTGACCAAAAAATCGGTCACAAAAACCTATATAATTTGAGGCAAATTGTGACCGAACACATTCCGTCACAAAAAATGGAGAGTTGTGACCGCTTTTGTGACCGATTTTACAAAAGAATGAAAATATTTTCGTGACCGCCAAATCGGTCACAAAAATGCAAATTTCAGTCACAAAAACCTATTTTCATTGCGGTAAATTGTGACGGAAAAATCAATCACAAAAACTAATCTTATTTGAGTAGATTGTGACCGAAAAATCGGTCACAAACACCGATCACCTTTTTAGTGAAATTGTGACCGAAAAATCGGTCACAAAAACCTATCTTCTTTGGGTAAAATTGTGACCGAAAAATCGGTCACAAAATCCAATATTCTTTAAGTCCAGTTGTGACCGAAAAATCGGACACAAAAACCTATCTTCTTAAGGGAAATTGTGACCGAAAAATCGGTCACAAAAACCTAACTTATTTGAGGCAAATTGTGACCGAAAAATTGGTCACAAAAACCTTTCTTCTTTGAGGCAAATTGTGACCGAAAAATCGATCACAAAAACCTATCTCTTTAGATAAAATTGTGACTGAAAAATCAATCACAAAAACATATCTTATTTGAGGCAAATTGTGATCGAAAAATCGGTCACAAAAACCTATCTTCTTTGAGTGAAATTGTGACCGAAAAATCGGTCACAAACACCTTTCTTCTTTGAGGCAAGTTGCGACCGAAAATTAAGTCACAAAAACCTATCTAATTTGAGGCAAATTGTGACCGAACACATTCCGTCCCAAAAAATGGAGTTGTGACCGCTTTTGTGACCGACTTTAGAAAAGAATGAAAATATTTCCGAGACCGCCAAATCAGTCACAAAAATGCAAATTTCAGTCAAAAAACCCTATTTTCATTGCGGGAAATTGTGACCGAAAAATCAGTCACAAAAACCAATCTTATTGGAGCAAATTGTGACCCAAAAATGGGTCACAAACGCCGATCTCCTTTTTAGTGAAATTGTGACCGAAAAATCGATCACAAAAACCTATCTTCTTTGGGTAAAATTGTGACCGAAAAATCAGTCACAAAATCCTATATTCTTTAAGTCCAATTGTGATCGAAAAATCGGTCACAACAACATATCCTTGTTAACTGAAATTGTGACCGAAAAATCGGTCACAAAAACCTAACATATTTGAGGCAAATTCTGACCGAAAAATCGGTCACAAAATCCTATATTCTTTAGGTCCAATTGTGACCGAAAAATCGGTCACAACAACATATCCTTGTTAAGTGAAATTGTGACCGAAAAATCGGTCACAAAAACCTATCTTCTTTGGGTAAAATTGTGACCGAAAAATTGGTCACAAAAACCTATCCTTGTTAAGTGAAATTGTGACCGAAAAATCGGTCACAAACACCTTTCTTCACTGAGGCAAATTGTGACCGAAAAATCGGTAACAAAAACCTATCCTTGTTAAGTGAAATTGTGACCGAAAAATCGGTTACAAACACCTTTCTTATTTAAGGCAAATTGTGACCGCCAAATCGCTCACAAAAACCTATCTTTTTTGAGTGGAATTGTGATCCAAAAATAGGTCACAAAAACCTATCTTATTTGAGGAAAATTGTGACCGCCAAATCGGTCACAAAAACCTGTCTTTTTTTAGTGGAATTGTGACCGAAAAATCGGTCACAAAAACCTATCTAATTAGAGGCAAATTGTGACCGAACCCATTCCGTTACAAAAAATGGAGAGTTGTGACCGCTTTTGTGACCGATTTTAGAAAACAATGAAAATATTTTCGTGACCGTCAAATCAGTCACAAAAATGCAAATTTCAGTCGAAAAAACCTATTTTCATTGCGGGAAATTGTGACGGAAAAATCAGTCACAAAAACCAATCTTATTGGAGCAAATTGTGACCCAAAAATGGGTCACAAACACCGATCTCCTTTTTAGTGAAATTGTGACCGAAAAATCGATCACAAAAACCTATCTTCTTTGGGTAAAATTGTGACCGAAAAATCTGTCACAAAATCCTATATTCTTTAAGTCCAATTGTGATCGAAAAATCGGTCACAACAACATATCCTTGTTAACTGAAATTGTGACCGAAAAATCGGTCACAAAAACCTAACATATTTGAGGCAAATTCTGACCGAAAAATCGGTCACAAAATCCTATATTCTTTAGGTCCAATTGTGACCAAAAAATCGGTCACAACAACATATCCTTGTTAAGTGAAATTGTGACCGAAAAATCGGTCACAAAAACCTATCTTCTTTGGGTAAAATTGTGACCGAAAAATCGGTCACAAAAAGCTATCCTTGTTAAGTGAAATTGTGACCGAAAAATCGGTCACAAACACCTTTCTTCACTGAGGCAAATTGTGACCGAAAAATCGGTAACAAAAACCTATCCTTGTTAAGTGAAATTGTGACCGAAAAATCGGTTACAAACACCTTTCTTATTTAAGGCAAATTGTGACCGCCAAATCGCTCACAAAAACCTATCTTTTTTGAGTGGAATGGTGATCCAAAAATAGGTCACAAAAACCTATCTTATTTGAGGAAAATTGTGACCGCCAAATCGGTCACAAAAACCTGTCTTTTTTTAGTGGAATTGTGACCGAAAAATTGGTCACAAAAACCTATCTAATTTGAGGCAAATTGTGACCGAACCCATTCCGTTACAAAAAATGGAGAGTTGTGACCGCTTTTGTGACCGATTTTAGAAAAGAATGAAAATATTTTCGTGACCGCCAAATCGGTCACAAAAATGCAAACTTCAGTCACAAAAACCTATTTTCATTGCGGTAAATTGTGACGGAAAAATCAGTCACAAAAACCAATCTTAATTGAGTAAATTGTGACCGAAAAATCGGTCACAAACACCGATCTCCTTTTTAGTGAAATTGTGACCAAAAAATCGGTCACAAAAACCTATCTTTTTTGGGTAAAATTGTGACCGAAAAATCGGTCACAAAATCCAATATTCTTTAAGTCCAATTGTGACCGAAAAATCGGACACAAAAACCTACCTTCTTAAGGGAAATTGTGACCGAAAAATTGGTCACAAAATCCAATATTCTTTAAGTCCAATTGTGATTGAAAAATCGGACACAAAAACCTATCTTCTTAAGGGAAATTGTGACCGAAAAATTGATCACAAAAACCTAACTTATTTGAGGCAAATTGTGACCGAAAAATCGGTCACAAAAACCTTTCTTCTTTGAGGCAAATTGTGACCCAAAACAACGATCACAAAAACCTATCTTTCTTTAGATGAAATTGTGACTGAAAAATCAGTCACAAAAACATATCTTATTTGAGGCAAATTGTGATCGAAAAATCGGTCCCAAAAACCTATCTTCTTTGAGTGAAATTGTGACCGAAAAATCGGTCACAAACACCTTTCTTCTTTGAGGCAAGTTGTGACCGAAAATTAAGTCACAAAACCTATCTAATTTGAGGCAAATTGTGACCGAACACATTCCCTCACAAAAAAATGGAGAGTTGTGACCGCTTTTTTTGACCGATTTTAGAAAACAATGAAAATATTTTCGTGACCGCCAAATCAGTCACAAAAATGCAAATTTCAGTCACAAAAACCTATTTTCATTGCGCGAAATTGTGACGGAAAAATCAGTCACAAAAACCAATCTTATTTGAGTAGATTGTGACCGAAAAATCGGTCACAAACACCGATCTCCTTTTTAGTGAAATGGTGACCGAAAAATCGGTCACAAAAACCTATCTTCTTTGGGTAAAATTGTGACCGAAAAATCGGTCACAAAATCCAATATTCTTTAAAGTCCAATTGTGACCGAAAAATCGGTCACAACAACCTATCCTTGTTAAGTGAAATTGTGACCGAAAAATCGGTCACAAAAAGCGAACATATTTGAGGCAAATTATGACCGAAAAATCGGTCACAAAAACTTATCCTTGTTAAGTGAAATTGTGACCGAAAAATCGGTCACAAACACCTTTCTTATTTGAGGCAAATTGTGACCGCCAAATCGGTCACAAAAACCTATCTTTTTTGAGTGGAATTGTGACCGAAAAATAGGACACAAAAACCTATCTTATTTGAGGCAAATTGTGACCGCCAAATCGGTCACAAAAACCTATCTTTTTTGAGTGGAATTGTGACCGAAAAATCGGTGACAAAAACCTATCTAATTTGAGGCAAATTGTGACCGAATTCATTCCGTTACAAAAAATGGAGAGTTGTGACCGATTTTAGAAAAGAATGAAAATATTTTCGTGACCGCCAAATCGATCACAAAAATGCAAATTTCAGTCACAAAAACCTATTTTCATTTCAGCAAATTGTGACGGAAAAATCATTCACAAAAACCAATCTTACTGGAGTAAATTATGACCGAAAAATCGGTCACAAAAAGCTATCCTTGTTAAGTGAAATTGTGACCAAAAAATCGGTCACAAACACCTTTCTTCTTTGAGGCAAATTGTGACCGAAAAATTGGTCACAAAAACCTATCCTTGTTAAGTGAAATTGTGACCGAAAAATCGGTCACAAAAACCTTTCTTTTTTGAGGCAAATTGTGACCGAAAATTCGGTTACAAAAACCTATCTAATTTGAGGCAAATTGTGACCGAACACATTCCGTCCCAAAAAATGGAGTTGTGACCGCTTTTGTGACCGACTTTAGAAAAGAATGAAAATATTTCCGAGACCGCCAAATCAGTCACAAAAATGCAAATTTCAGTCAAAAAAACCTATTTTCATTGCGGGAAATTGTGACGGAAAAATCAATCACAAAAACCAATCTTATTGGAGCAAATTGTGACCCAAAAATCGGTCACAAACACCGATCTCCTTTTTAGTGAAATTGTGACCGAAAAATCGATCACAAATACCTATCTTATTTGGGTAAAATTGTGACCGAAAAATCAGTCACAAAAACTTATCCTTGTTAAGTGAAATTGTGACCGAAAAATCGGTCACAAAAACCTATCCTTGTTAAGTGAAATTGTGACCGAAAAATCGGTCACAAAAACCGAACATATTTGAGGCAAATTATGACCGAAAAATCGGTCACAAAAACCTATCTTCTTTGGGTAAAATTGTGACCGAAAAATCGGTCACAAAAACCTATCCATGTTAAGTGAAATTGTGACCGAAAAATCGGTCACAAACACCTTTCTTCTTTGAGGCAAATTGTGACCGAAAAATCGGTCACAAAAACCTATCCTTGTTAAGTGAAATTGTGACCGAAAAATCGGTTACAAACACCTTTCTTATTTGAGGCAAATTGTGGCCGAAAAATCGGTCAGAAAAACCTATCTTCTTTAGATAAAATTGTGACCGAAAAAGGGGTCACAAAAACCTATCTTATTTGAGGCAAATAGTGACCGAACCCATTCCGTCACAAAAAAATGGAGAGTTGTGACCGCTTTTGTGACCTATTTTAGAAAAGAATGAAAATATTTTCGTGACCGCCAAATCGGTCACAAAAATTCAAATTTCAGTCACAAAAATCTATTTTCATTTCGGGAAATTGTCACGGAAAAATCAGTCACAAAAACCTATCTTCTTTGGGTAAAATTGTGACAGAAAAACCGGTCACAAAAACTTATCCTTGTTAAGTGAAATTGTGACCGAAAAATCGGTCACAAAAACCTTTCTTCTTTGAGGCAAATTGTGACCGAAAAATCAATCATAAAAACCTATCTTCTTTAGATAAAATTGTAACCGAAAAATCGGTCACAAAAACCTATCTTTGTTAAGTGAAATTGTGACCGAAAAATCGGTCACAAAAACCTTTCTTCTTTGTGGCAAATTGTGACCGAAAAATCGATCACAAAAACCTATCTTCTTTAGATAAAATTGTGACCGAAAAATCGGTCACAAAAACCTATCTTCTTTGAGTGAAATTGTGACTGAAAAATAGGTCACAAAAACCTTTCTTCTTTGAGGCAAGTTGTGACCGAAAAATCGGTCACAAAAACCTATCTAATTTGAGGCAAATTGTGACCGAACACATTCCGTCACAAAAAATGGAGAGTTGCGACCGCTTTTGTGACCGATTTTAGAAAACAATGAAAATATTTTCGTGACCGCCAAATCAGTCACAAAAATGCAAATTTCAGTCACAAAAACCTATTTTCATTGCCTGAAATTGTGACGGGAAAATCAGTCACAAAAACCAATCTTATTTGAGTAAATTGTGACCGAAAAATCGGTCACAAACACCGATCTCCTTTTTAGTGAAATTGTTACCGAAAAATCGATCACAAAAACCTATCTTCTTTGGGTAAAATTGTGATCGAAAAATCAGTCACAAAATCCTATATTCTTTAAGTCCAATTGTGACCGAAAAATCGGTCACAAAAACCTATCCTTGTTAAGTGAAATTGTGACCGAAAAATCGATCACAAAAACCTATCCTTGTTAATTAAGAGAAATTGTGACCGAAAAATAGGTCACAAAAACCTTTCTTCTTTGAGGCAAATTGTGACCGAAAAATCAATGACAAAAGCTTATCTTCTTTAGATAAAATTGTGACCGAAATATCAGTCACAAAAACATATCTTATTTGAGGCAAATTGTGACCAAAAAATCGGTCACAAAAACCTATCTAATTTGAGGGAAATTGTGACCGAACACATTCCGTCACAAAACATGGAGAGTTGTGACCGCTTTTTTGACCGATTTTAGAAAAGAATGAAAATATTTTCGTGACCGCCAAATCGGTGACAAAAATGCAAATTTCAGTCACAAAAACCTATTTTCATTGCGGGAAATTGTGACGGCAAAATCAGTCACAAAAACCAATCTTATTTGAGTAAATTGTGACCGAAAAATCGGTCACAAAAACCTATCTTCTTTGGGTAAAATTGTGACCGAAAAATCGGTCACAAAATCCTATATTCTTTAAGTCCAATTGTGACCGAAAAATCGGTCACAACAACCGATCCTTGTTATGTGAAATTGTGACCGAAAAATCGGTCACAAAAACCTAACATATTTGAGGCAAATTGTGACCGAAATATCGGTCACAAAAACCTATCTTCTTTGGGTAAAATTGTGACCGAAAAATCGGTCACCAAAACCTATCCTTGTTAAATGAAATTGTGACCGAAAAATCGGTCACAAAAACCTATCCTTGTTAAGTGAAACTGTGACCGAAAAATCGGTTACAAACACCTTTCTTATTTGAGGCAAATTGTGGCCCAAAAATCGGTTACAAAAACCTATCTTCTTTAGATAAAATTGTGACCGAAAAATGGGTTACAAAAACCTATCCTATTTGAGGCAAATTGTGACCGATTTTTCGGTCACAAAAACCTATCTTTTTTGAGTGAAATTGTGACCGAAAAATCGGTCACGAAAACCTATCTAATTTGAGGCAAATTGTGACCGAACCCATTCCGCCACAAAAAATTGGAGAGTTGTGACCGCTTTTGTGACCGATTTTAGAGAAAATTAAAAATATTTTCGTTACCGCCAAATCGGTCACAAAAATGCAAATTTCAGTCACAAAAACCTATTTTTCATTGCGGGAAATTGTGACGGAAAAATCAGTCACAAAAACCAATCTTATTTGAGTAAATTGTGACCGAAAAATCGGTAACAAACACCGATCTCCTTTTTAGTGAAATTGTGACCGAAAAATCGGTCACAAAAACCTATCTTCTTAAGCGAAATTGTGACCGAAAAATCGGTCACAAAAACCTAAGTTATTTGAGGCAAATTGTGACCGAAAAATCGGTCACAAAAACCTATCTTTTTTGGGTAAAATTGTGACCGAAAAATCGGTCACAAAATCCTATCTTATTTGAGGCAAATTGTGACCAAAAAATCGGTCACAAAAACCTATCTTCTTTGAGTGAAATTGTGACCAATTAAATAACGTAATTGATATGTGGGATGGAGGGGAATTGAATTGAGTAATTAATCTAAGCAAATTGTGGAATTTCAACGGGTACTTTTCATTTTTCTATTAATATTTTTTTATTTGCAATGTATCATATATTTTTCGAATAGTAATTTTTCAAATCATTGCCCATGCATCAATAAAATAGCATTTTTTGTAAATTGAATTAATTTTCGGCGCATTATTTGCCATTTTGTTTATTTTCATTAAAATATTATCTCAATTGTGAACTGCATGCATGCATAATTACACCATATTTTGGAAACACCGAGTTTCGAAGTCTCGCTACATGCACTGGCAAAAAGGTGTGTACCGTGTGTTGTTGGAGCATTACTATTCTTTCATCATGTCTTTTTTTTTTTTAATACTTAACATATAATATTTTTGAAATTATCAATTTAATAATTTTTGAAGTATTGTTACATTAAATAATAATAATAATAATAATAATGTTTATATAAACATTCCTCAATTATATATATATGTTTATACACAAATATTATAGATGTAGCCCATAACAATTTTCATTAAGGTTTAATTATTTTAAAATTAATATTTTTTAATTTTTTTTTACTTTTTGGCTAAATTTTCTGTAGAGAATTTTGATGAAAATTTAATTTTTTTAAATAAAAAAGTTATTATTCTTTAATTTTAAAAATTTTCGGCAAAACTTTTCACTGTTGTCGAGAATTGAAAAATTACTAGTTTTTTATTCTTGGCAAATCCATCAAATTCTTAAACAAAAAAAAGATTATTATTTATTTTTTTAAATTTTCGTCAAAACCATTCCCCGAAAAATCCTGTAGTGATTGGAAATTGACAGAATGTAAATGAAACCAAACATGCACGTTCTTCTTGAGGATTATTTTAAGATTCAGAAGGTATTTTATTATCAAAACATAAGTGTTTTCTTTTTAGTAACAAAAATATCAGAAGAGGATTATTATTATCATGATTTTTTTTTTTTGGATAATTGATTGAATTGGAAAACATTAATCTAAGCAAAATTGATTGAATTGGAAAAATTGAGTAATTGTTCAATTAAATTAAGGAAATCGAATAATTAGTCGAACCTAGATGTGGAATTGAGTTTGGTTTCAGTTGAAATTTGAAAAACTTTCCACAAAACACAAAATTCAAATAAGATGTTTCTCTAAATCTCTTCCCTCAAACCAAAAATATGAAAATATTTCTCTAAAGTTTGGTTTCGTGATAATTCACAAATAAGACTTTATGCAGAAATAAAACAAAATTTTTGATAAAATCAAGATAAATGTAGAATTAGTAAAACTACTAAATTTACAAAAATTGATAAAATTTTAATGAAATTTATTTAGATAATTTAAAATTTGAATATCGCACAAATATAATTTAAATATAAGAAAAATCATTTCATGCACAAAGCGCATAGGTGGTGTAGTGGTTTGAAACCCTCACCTCAACCTAGAGGTCAAGGGTTCAAACCACATCAAGTGCAAGAGGAAATCTTTCTTCCATGCTCAACATGTGGGGTCCTAGGGGGGTGGGGCTGGGGTCGGGGTCCAGGGAGAGGGTGAGGGGGAAGGGGGCTTGGGTGGTGGGCGGGGTGGGGGTGGGGTGGGGTTTATGCGGGTACAAATGTAATTTAAATTGACTTATTGAAATTTTGTGACCGAAATTTCGGTCACAAAATGAAATACATAGTGACCGAAATTTCGGTCATAGATGGAATCAAATTGTGACCAAAATTTTGGTCACTATTCCCTTCATTTTTTTGACCGAACGTTCAGTCACTATTATTTTTTTTCTGACTAAACTTTCAGTCACAAATTCGATCACAAAATAGTCGGTCACAACTTCAGTCACAAAAATACTGTGACCAAGGTTTTCGTGACCGATTTATTCGGTCACAGATTCAGTCACAAAACTATTTTTGTGATCGATTTAAGCCAAAATCGGTCACAAAATTGGTTACAAAAAACAGTTTTTCTAGTAGTGTCAAAAGAGTGGGTCGTAGGAAAATATTAGGCGTATGCCCGGGATACGACCGCTGGAGGATAAGACAGGCGAGAGAAATGTGCTGGTTGTATATTTCAGCCTAGGTAGTTATAGGGGTCACTGTTAGGTGATGAGAAAGGTTAAAAAGTGGAAAATATGTGTTTATGTGCAAATCACACACACAAACAGTTTATGTGATTAGGTAATGTTTTTGTTCAACTATGTGTTGATTGTGTTCATATGATGTGTTTTAAATGAACTTGAGGCTAGCTTTATTGAGGTTGAAAAGAAGGAGTGGTTTGAAGCCTTTTATTAGCAGAGAGCTATTAATTTCCATTGCGTACTTGTTTGTTTTACAAATTTCGGTCTTATGTATTTTGTAAACGAATAATTGTAACCGGAGTTTGGCACTTGATGTATCATCACAACATTATGTTTTCTATTTCAGTATATTTTCTATTAAATGTACATATGGATTACCGGGGTCATCGTACAGATATTACAATTTACAGCCACACCCTTGTTGGTGACAAAGACGACCTCCTGACGTCGAAAATTTTAAGAACACGCATCTTAAGAATTGCCCCGCTCCAAACTCCAAAAATATGGTTGGTCAACATCATTTGACCTTATTAACTATGGATCAATGTGCCTCAATTCTCACATTTCTAGCAAACTTCGCTAAATCCAATTATGTGAACACTATTGAAAACCGCCTCGTTTCAAGAATTCTGAATGTATAAGACACAACCACTCCAAGCCTCCTTGTCGTTGGTCAAAGGGGTTCTCCCTCCTCTGATCGTCGATTTGTTCGCCAATGGTACTGTCGGTCTAGCATTGACACCCTTTTCTAGATTTCGACTATCACATTAATCATAAAAGCCTTGAGAAAAAAACCAATTGTTTTCTTCCATCTCAGTTGCAAAACCCTAATGGTAGGAGTTTTTTGTTAGACCGGCAAATCTTAGGGGTGTATTGTAAATTCTATTACATGAGGGGTACCTTTTTGTACTTTTAGCAAACCTCGGGGAAAGTGTTTGTAATACACCATTTTAATCAACAATTAATAGAATATTGAATGAGGGTATTTTGAAAAAAGTACATAATTTTTATGATGGAAACTTAACAGAACCCTAACAGAAGTAGTTTAATTAAATTATTCACAATCTAACAACTTCAAGACTCCAACCATAACCCTCCGTTTGGTTCTAGGATTTTGGTAAGGAAAATAGGATGGAAAATTTTTTCTTTGCTTCAAATGATAGTACTTTATGCTTTCATTTTTTATCCTTGCCATTTTCCTCATCAAAATCCTTGTTCCAAACATAGCCTAAGAGTAAATGAGTCCTAGTATTACTAATAATTTTGTTAAATCTCTTTGCTGAGCCTATTTATACCATTGGAATTAATTGGTATTTGAACTAAATAGTTATGTTTCAACGGATGTTCGGTACAAAATACTCACTAGACACAGTCACCATTGATTTCAAGACAAAAATGAGCTGGCAAATCATTCGTAGTCTCTCCCTTTTATTTTTCTGGACGTTTTGAAACTTAGCCCTTGCATTATCTTTTGTTTCGAAAATTTTGATAAGAGAGAAACATTAAAAGGAAAAAGCAAAATTAAATTAAGAGAACGCAAATTTTCAAATTTGTTTGATTATTATGACAAAGAGTGGGGGAAAAAAACTTTTTGATGAGAAAATCGATTTTTCAATTTCTGCAAATTGTGTTTTCCCGAGAAACGGTGGGAATACAGAGAATTGAGACAGTAAAAATGAAATTTTCTACTTTTTGAAACGAGATTTCTTGCCTTACCATAAAACGATCTTAACAATGGTTTGATTTGATTTTAGAAGTTTTTAATTTATAGTAAAAAGAATTGATTTTCTATGTGGCGCAATATTATTCGTGGACTTGGCCGCACCAGGTCCGGGAGGCAGTCCGCGAGCAGTTCGTATCTTCTGTTACATAATCGTATTATATCTTCTGTTACACTCATCAAAACACGCCATGTGTATTGGTGAACGGTTGAGATAAGGAAAGGCAAAAACTAATGATATGGAAAAAAATATAAAGATTCTCTTTCTTTATCTCGACCGCTCACCAATACACATGGCGTGTATTGATGATTGTAACAGAAGATGTAACATGATTATACGAACTGCTCAGCGAGGGGCAGTCCGGATCATCTGCTACAAAATGGTGCTACATCTTCTCTTCCACTTATCAATACACGCCACGTGTATTGGTGGATGATTAAGATTAAGATAAGGAAAGAGAATTTAACAAAATTCCCCGTATCATAAGTTTTTTTCTTTTTTTATCCCAATCGTTTACCAACACACGTGGCGTGCAGTAGTGAGTGGAGGAGAAGATGTAGTACCGTTTTGTAGCAGAGGATCCAGACTAGCGAGGTGGGTGGTAAATAGTTATACCAAAATAAAACTGACTAATTCTCATGCAAAGTGAAGGCTGACTTCCCAGAATACGTCTACCCTATCAGCAGGTTACAAAAGCATTCATATAGATCAGCTGATTTTGAGACGAACATCAAACCATGTGTCCAGATTCCTGTTTTCTAAAAGCGATAGCTAGCATGCAAAGTCACACACAATCCGAATTCTTTTCTTGTTATAGCTAGTAAAACTACACTAATAAACGCAATTTCATCAGACCAAGTTTTCAAAGTCTGAGCGTTAGATCTGGGGTAGAATCTCGATCCAATGATGCCGGCCTTTGCTCCACGAAAATCGGATGGGACGACATGTTACCACTGGGTACCTTATGAAAACTACCTGGCCAATAAAGTTCAGTCTCAGCTTCGTCCTCCACGTATAAAGGTTGACAGTGGTAACCATTTTCAAATCTTGCACCCATTCTAATTTCCGGGGTCACATATCGATGATGGTGCACCGAAGAGTGGGATTTAATTCCTAAGTTCTTGAATGCTGATCCATGCAGAGGCAAAGAAGCCACACTGGCATATCTACTGGCCGAAAAGACGCCCATTCTAATGGCACGTTTGGCAAGTGTTCTTTCTCGTTTGTGAGCATTTTGGTGGCCGCCGAGTGCTTGCGAACTGAAGAATTTCCGCTGACAGAAATTGCAAGAAAATGCTCTCGGTGTAACCACCGGCATGCTTTGTGCTGCAGGTTCGTTCGTGCTTTCATCTACAGATTCATCGTGGCTTGATTTGAAGCTAAGGGATAGATTGAGGGAGATGGATTGTGAGCTCAATTGATCAATGCTGCCCTTGGAAGATTCTAATATGGTTTCTTGGGTTGATATGTTAGAGGCAACTTGGCTGCTAACATCAGACTCGGTTTCTTTTAAGTCCTCCACTTCAAGATCAAATTTTGAGGGCTTCATACTATGGATTTGAAAAGGACAAGGTGAATACCGCTTGTATATATGTCTGCCCTGCATCATAATTGATATCCATATTGTCATTGAATTAAGCTGAAAAAGAAACATTAAGTACTGCTAAATAAAAATGGTTCATAGGGAAAGAAAAAAAAAAAAAAAAAAGAAACAAACCCTCGTGTTTCAGCCCCTTTACTGAAAAAGTACCGCTAACTGCACATAGAATTTGTAATATAAAATTGAACAAGTGGTGCATACTTGTAATTTTTTCATACTATAGAACGTTCTGTGAAAACAACTGTAGCTGTAAAAGGTCCCCAATAAAATGTGTTGCGATTGTCATTTAATTTGACGGCAACATGAAGAAAAACTCAAGAGGAAATCTTGCCTACTCGATTGATCTGCTCTTCAGTTGAAGGAATATAAGGTTTCATTAGGTACGTCATGTGATTTCCTATATAATATAATTATTAAATGATAATTGATAACTACGGATAGAAAATCCCTTAAAATATTTCATCTTTCCCTTAAATTTGCACAGTTAAATTAAAATTTTTGGGGAAAATACTAAAACCATTTAAAATTAATTTTTAAAAAAAAAAACATACAATGATGGAATTTTCAATCCAAAAGACACATACCACCAAATTTTCATACCGAAAATTCCTAAAGTTAATTTTTGATTACATTACCCTTTTCTTTTTTGATTAAAAACTTAATGGATTATTCTTTTTCAAACAGAAATTTTTTTCTTGCAGTTTTTCAAATTGGTTTGTCTGAATTATGGTTTAAATAAATTAATCTTTTTTAGAAAGCTAGTTTTTTTTTTAAAATTTTAAGATACATAAATTACGTAAAATATTTTATATTTAAATTTTAATGTATCTATTAATAGATAATAATCGAGATGATTTTGGTTCTTTAAAATCAAAAGATAGAATACTAACAAATCATTTTTGACATAGAAGAGAATTTACAGGTGATCATACATGGGTAACGAAAATTAATTCATAACTTAGCATAAAAAGAATAACATAAGAAAATTTAACGGTAATTTCGTTCAAAAGTAGGACAAAAGTTGGTGATTAGGGTGAAAATTTGGTGGAATATTGAGTTTTTTCTTGGAAGATTATTTTTTTCGGTTTTTTTTTGTATATATAAAAAAATAATTTTAAGGGATTTCTAGAAATTTATTAATCCTCAAATTTTAAGGGATTTCTAAAAAAAAGAGAGAAGCACTGTCAAGTAATAAGTGCTAGTATCGTGTTTTATTTGAATTCAGCAGTTAGAAACTGCACAACTGGCACAACTGGTAAATTACAAACTGTTTAACATCAGATAAAAGTAAAATGCTTTGAGTGCTTATCATTTAAGCTGCTGAACACCATAACCTTATATGTAGACATGCAAATTTGAGCGAGGAAAATTATTGCCAGGTGCAGATAAAGCAAAGAACAATTAAAGAAGGTGATCATCCAAATTCAGGTCACCACTGAATGAATCTCAATCAAATCAAATCCAGAATTAAGAGCGGGAAAAAAGTGAATTATTGACATAATTATGCAAAACTTAATGTATATGAGAAACTAACCTGCCACCACTAAATTTGCTACAATCCAGTACTCTCAGTGCTTGATCAGACGAAAGAAGAAATCGAGAAACATAGTGAACCAGCCAAGTTCAGAAGTGAAGAGGAGAAAATGGAGGGGGCAGAGAGAGAGAGAGAGAGATAAGTTTGATGTTTAATAATGGCAAAACAAAGGTAAGAGGAGAATGGAGGAGACCAGTGGTGAGGCAACAGACAAGTCAGGTAAAATAAACAAATAAATAAAAATTGGAACGGTGGTGTGTGTACATATATACAAACTAGCAATCAGGGCATGCCCTCCCTGCAAGCATATCTTTTTTTTATAACTTATTGTAAACACAGACTCTAGCTCTTCATCCCATAATAGATGTCGTTTAAGGCTATTATACAAAGATTAAAGAAATTGATTAACAATATTAATTATAAATTAATTTGACTAAAATACTCACATAATTAATGAGCTGCTAAGAGAGTTTTTTAAGAATTTACGAAAGATATTAATTAGAGTCTAAGGCCATAGTAGAAAGAAAGACTAACATGTTCTCTCTTAGAATGTGAGAAAGACATATATCATGAGACAAAAAAATATTTCCAAAATGATATCCATTGTGGGACTGAGGGAGTATATTTCAGCTTGATGAGTTTAATGTTGGGGTTGCGCAAGTGCACGCAGTCATACAAGTACTACAAAGTGAGTAGAGTCTCGAATCTCACAAGGATTATGATTTGGCCCGTGAAAATGACTCGTGTTATTTAACTAAATTGATCAAATTGGAGTGGGTTTGTTTTTTTCTAAATAAAAGCTAATTTCAAATTAAAAACAGTTCACGAATAACAATAATAACAAAAACCAATGCGAGTAATGTAAGTGCAAGGTGGTGTCATTCACCTAATTCCCTATTCCAATTATCCAATCCCTAGGTTGAATGGTTTTCGTGGTTGTGTGAAGCCAGGAACAAATATATCCGCAATCTTTCTCGAGCATCATGGAATTAATTCATACAATCCCTTCAAGCCTAAGACTAACCTATTCTCATTCAATTAATCCAAGCTTTAGAAATATATTTGTATAAATTTTTAATCACTGCCTTAAGGCTCAATCAATATTAAATTCATTCTCATGCAACTTTAACACCAATTGATTTCGTCTAATTAGAGCTACAATCGTGAATCGTCTCTTGACCTCATCAACGATTGTCAAATTTGTGAATTAGGGGTGATCAAACTTCAACCAAGTATTAAAGCATTAAACGAGATTCACACAAAAAAAAAAACATACGAAAATAGATTCAAAATCATGGGATTTTCATGGAATAGAGAAATAGAAGAACTACACCATCCTTACACTTACCAATTTAATTAGTTCATAATGAAACTAAAAACAAAAACAAAATCCGAAAAAGAATCCATAAAAGGAGGAGAAATAAACTTATTCGGTGGAAATTTCAAATGTAAGCTTCCCTCGTTCGGTTGTTCTTCCTTCGCCTCTTTGTTTCTTCCTTCTCCAAATCTTTGTCTTCCCCAAAATCCCCAAAAAAATTAAACCAAAACAAGAAAAAGATGATGATGAAAAAAAAAACAAGAGTTCTAATCTATCTAGATCTAAAACAAAAACGTCTTCCCTTCTTTTGGCTTGAATCTGGACTCAAAAGTGGTAGAGAAACACCTAGCATATCTTTCTAAATCAGAACCTCAGTCAAATCGGGAAGGTTGTTAATTGATATCGCAGACATTGCGTATGTACGCAAAATATTTTGGATATATATGCAAATTTACAAATTCATTTTTCTTCAAAATAGCTAGCGTTGGGTAAGTATTCAAAATTTTTTGCGTACATACGTATTTTTACAGCCCATTTTTCCTTTGAATTACTTGCATTGGGTTGTTACTCGAAATAGTTTGCGTAAATACACAACTTCTTATTTCACTTTTCATGCCCTTTATGGTCTTTTTCCCTTCTTACCTATAAAACAACGATTTAGCTCAAACTTACGCATAATAAGGCTCAAAAATGAGAAAAATACTTGATAAGTCCCACAAAATAAACATAAAAATCAACTATAATTACGGATTTATCATTTAACAATATTGTTACATTGAAAAAGAGCATAACCAAATATATATATATATATATATATATACTGGCAACACTGTACACTCTACGTGAGTGCAAAATATAAAAAATATATATTTAGGATGAAAATATAAATATATTATTAAATTTCTTTTATAAGAATTATTTGAAATAATTTGTAGCTTCTATGAAGTTCTATGTGATCATTATATGCCTAGTTGTTCATAAAAATATACTATACTACTAATTTTGTGTTAATATAGTATATTTGAAACTAAGTTCATGTTATCTGGAAAAAATACTATGTTTCTATGAAAGGTATTAGTTTTGACAAAGATATATTATTTATATATATATACATAATCCGTACACATATACATATATACATAGTTATGTTTATATATTATGGAGATAGGTATATACTTACATATATATATAGTACGTATATGTACCTATTGATATATTATCATGTTTTGAATATGTACGTCATAGGTAATTACACATATATATATATATATAGTGTACGTGTGTGTATATATGTATATATATATTTATGGTACATATATATATAAACATATTTATAATTTCATTATATATTTGATCACTTCATTGAAAGTTCCGCCTGCTTGTATACATATATGTTGTCCGTATGTATGTGATGCCGTGTACATATATATATACATACTATTATGTTTTGATTATATTTTAGTTTAACTTTCATACTTGATATATATATATATATATATGAAATAGTTTATGAAATATTATCTTCTATTAATTTTATTTTATATTGATGATATTCTTTTCTGAGATGTTGGAATAATATGTTGAAATATGGAAGCAAAACTTCCAAGATTATGCTATGTGCATAAATTGTGATTGTGAAACGGGCCCGAAATATATCGGAGTGGTTTGGGTGAGTTCCGCCGGGACATACCAAATGGGGTAGCCGGCTGTAAGAGTTCTCACTCCCTCCATCCCCTAATCCTCCCTTATGTAGACGGAGTGATCTATATAAGAGAGTGGGTCGTAGGAAAATTTGGCGTAACACCCGGGGTACGACCATTGGAGGATAAGGTAGGCAGGAGTAATATGCTGGTTATAAAATTCAGCCGGGGTAGTCATAAGAGTCACTGTTAGATCACGAAAAAGGTTTGAAATGAAAACCTACAATTTCATGTGCAAAGTAACCATATGTGCCTATGTGTTAATCACACACACGAGTACCTTATGTGATTAAGTAATATTTCTACTCAACTATATATTGATTGTGTTCATATGATATATTTTCGTTGAGCTCAAGACTAGCTTAAATAAGGTCGAGGAGGAAGAATATTTTGAAGCCTTTTATTATAAAGAGAGCTACGAATTTTCGCTGCGTACTTATTGTTTTGCGATTGATAACTTTATGTATGTCGTAAACGCACAATTGCATCCGTCGTTTTGAACTTGATGTATCATTTTGACATTATTTTATATATTTAAGTATGTTTTCTATTACTTTCTTTTGAATGAAAATTTTAATAAGCTTGGTTACTAGGGTCGTTCTAGACCATCCACCAAAATTTCACAAAAAAAAAAACTTTATTTGAAGGACATTTTTCATTTACATCGGTCAACTTATCTTTTATAAAATAATTCTTAGCAGGAATTGATGACCTGAAATAGCACTTTTGTGTAAAATTTCAACTGGAAATTCATTTGGAGCACTAAAATGCTACTTATTTATAACATATGTTACTAAAATGTGACAATTTAAATTATAGAGACTAAAGTAATTTTAACTTTTAAATTAAGAGAACATTAGTAACATTAACCTATATTTATAATAGGAATGTCCATTGTGAACTCATTCTTATTTTTAAATGATTTTATAAATGCTTCTTTAAGGTTTGTTTACAATTTTGAAATCATTAATAACTTCTATTTTTCTTAATCATTCTATTATAGGACTATGTTTTTCCTTGCAAACCATGTTTGACACAATTAAGACTTTTTATCTCTAATTGAGCGACTTAGTTGGAGTTTTTTGTTGGCAGCGCAATAAGTTGGTATCATTGTCAAATCGTATGAAATCTGACTCCTAGTTGTCATCTTATACGACATGGCACACCACTTAGGATATTAGGAAAGGGGAAAAGGGCACTTAGGAATTAAATAATTAAAACAATCTCAAAATAAACTTTATTTTTTTTTATTTGAATATACAATATATTATTATTTTTATTAAAATATCTTTAATATTTTTTAAAATTTTCATAATTAATACTATTTTTATCCCCTTCTTCTCCTCCACACTCACCCCCCACCCCACCCCCACCTCGCCTCCTAGCCTCCTCTTTCTTCAAATCTACCTTCATCCTCCCTTTTCCTAACTCTTCCATTAAACCAACAGCTGAATCATCACAATGGCCGACCTTCAGGTACCACCACTAGCTTGACACCACCACCATTCCTTTGGCCTAGATTCAATGAAAAAAATTAAACGTATGTTTACGGTTGTGGGGGAGGAGATGTAATAGGATAGGGGGGCTACGAGAGTTGGAAATTTGAAGCAATAGTGATCAAGATATAGCACTGGTGGTTCAGATCTAAACGTGGTGTGGTGTGGTGTGGTGGTGGTGGTGGTTAATAGGTTGTTGCCATGGAAAGACGAGGTAAATGGGGGAAGAGAAGATAGCGGTGGCACAAGGGGTTTTCTCAATTGCATTTGTTGGCAACGCTAGTGATGGCAATCGAGCAGATCTGGCCAAACCCAAGACCTGCCCCGTCAGGGAATTTTTGGACTGGGGTTTGGGTTGTACCTGATAGATCTGGTTTATATTTTAAAAATAATTAAAAAATATTTTTTAAGAAAATTGATATTGTTACAACTTTCTAAACATGAAAAAAAAGTACTACCAAAGCATTTATTATTTACAAATTTCTACGAACAGATTCTAATTTTTAAAAAATTAAACATCATCATCACATATTTATTTGCTAATATTTTGAAATCATACCTTAACTACTAATGTTATATAATTATTTTTATATACAAGAGTATCATATTTATTTTTTTATGTAACTATTTGTATAATTTATACTTTTATATATGAAGTACATATGTATGTTATATAAAGTTACAGAAAACAATAAATAAACATATATAAAAAAATTACTAACGGGGCAATTTTGGGGTTGGTTTGGGTTTTCGGGGCGGGTCTGGGTCTAATCTGGACCCATTACTATCCCTAGGCAATGGTGACTTGAGAACATGGTGGCGGTGTTGGCGAAAGATCTTTATGGCTATGCGGCGGTGTCGAGTTAGTGGTGGAAAGTCTGGTGGGTGGTGAAGTTTTTCATGGGAAGAAGACCCAACAATGAAGATGAAAAAGAAAGAAAAATGAAAAATGAGAAAAGAAATACATATGTATATCATAAATTAAATTAAGGAAAATTGTGAAAAACTCCTATGTGGTTTCGGAAAGCTGCACACTGATATCTTATTGTTTAAAAATATACAAGAAAACCCTCATCTTTTCCAAAATCATGCAAAAAACACCATTGTCTGTTAGATTGTGCTACAATCGCTGCTAATGCGAAACTAGTAGTATCTTGACCTCTTTTTCCACCTTACAACGCATGTGTTTTGACTACTATGCCCCCATTTATTTATAATTTTAAATATACTTATATAATAAAATAAACACTCTGATTTTTTAAAATTTCAAAATAACCTAAACTTTAATCTCAAAAATTTCTTACTTTATTTAAAAATCAAGAAAACAACAAAATAATTTTTTACAAATAAATTTGATTTCATAGTAAAATATGAGAATATTTTTATATTTTATAAGATTTTCTACAATGAAAAATCTTTAGTTGTTTTTAAAAAACTCTTTCTTCTTCTTATTTTTTTTTATATCAAAATATCCAACCCTACCCCCATCATCATCTTTCTCAACCCAACCATCCACCGTCATCCGCTGCCACCGCCATCCATCTTCTTCCTCTTACGACCATCGTCGTCGCCATCCCTCTATAGCCGTCGTCCTTCCGCCCGCCGCCGCCGCCACCACCATCCCCATCTTCTTCCTCCTTCCACCCATGACCGCCACCCATCTTTTTCCCCTACAACTGCCGCCACCACTGCCCCTCCTCATCTCCACATCTTAGATTTATGAATTTCGAAACAATTTTTAGGGAAAAATCTCCAAATATATATATATATATATATATGTGTGTGTGTGTGTGTGTTTTGAACAATTATTAGTCCAAATCTTCAAATTTTTGAACAATTTTTGGTGCAAATCTCCAAATTTTCAAACAATTTGTGTGTGTGTATGTATGTACTGTGTGTGTATGCGTGTGTGTGTGTGTGCATCTTTGTGTGTGTGTTGTGTGTTTGCGTGTGCTCTGTGTGCGTGTTTGTGTGTGCTCTCTATGTGTGTTGTTGTGTGTGTTTGTGTGTGCTCTGTGTTATTGTGTTTGTTTGTGTGTGTTGTGTGTGTTATTGTGTTTGTTTGTGTGTGTTATTGTGTTTGTTTGAGTGTTATTTGTGTGTGCTGTGTGTGTGTGTTGTTGTGTGTTCCTATGTGTGTTTGTGTGTTTTATTGTATTATTTATATATATTATGTATATTTAATTTAATTTATAATTTTTATTTAAATATTATATTTTAATTCATGAATCAATATAGACCGTTCAATTTTTCAAGTTAAGATCTAATGGTTCTTGATAATAAGGGCATAACGGGTATTTCATCATAAATTTAACGGCGTTAAATTAGAAGTAACAGAAGGGGAGAGTATGCCTTAATTTGAAAAAGATGAGGGCTTTTTTGCATATTTTTAAACCATAAGATACTAATCTGCAGCTTCTCGAAACCACGTAGGGGTTTTTTACAATTTTCCCATTATATTATTGATTGGGGGTCTTTTTAATATTACCAATTTCACAGGGGGTAAAATGAAATTAACCCTATTTAATTTATATGACTCAACGGTGCAGTCAGAGTTAATAATTTCAACTAGCTAGGCATCTCATCTTTTGAACTCACATGCCAATCACATGACGTTTTTTCATGAGGAATCATTGGAAGTTCTAAATGTCTCAAACATGGTTAAATTTAAGGCCTAAAACTAAAATTGGAAAAAATCAAGGCCCTATATTGAAAAAAGTATTCACTATACGATCCTAAAATTATATTTTTACCTATTTATAATGCGATAAAATAAATTAGAAAGAAATGATCTAACAAAATACCTATAACAAAAAAATGGCTCCTTGAAAATAAAACCAAACATATTCAATCACTATTTACGTGTTGAAAAATAATAACTTCTCTGGGGTGTGATTTGACTATGGGTAGGTCGGGGCAAGAGTTGGACTCTCCATCTTTAAGACAAAATTGTCCCGGACTGGTGCTCATGGTTCACAACAATCATCTCCCAAGATAGAACAATCTCTTTTTCGAAATAGGAGTTCTCCCAATTTTTAGAAATTAAAACAATGGACTGGGATGTTGTTTCAAACTCTTTGAACATTTATGTAGGCTTTTGGAAGTTTTGGGAGTAAAATGTAGAGAAATGAAAATGAATTCGAATGTAAATGAATGAAAAGTCAACTACTAGGGGTCTATTTATAATGGATCAAACATTGTGGTTGTTTGGGCAAATGGTGCAGCTGAACTTCCTTGATGCCCGAGCCGTTGCGCTGCACCCATTCATGATTCCAAAAAAATACCTATAACAAAAAATGGCTCCTTTAAAATAAAACCAAACATATTCAGGCACTATTAAAGTGTTGAAAAATAATGCTTTTTTTTTTTGTTGGGGGGGGGGGGGGGAATTTGGTTTCGAAATAGGAGTTCTCCAAATTTCTAGAAACAATGAACTTGGAAGGTATTTTAAACTCTTTGAATATTTATGTATGCTTTCGGAAGTTTTGGCAGTGAAATGTAGAGAAATGAAAATGAATTCAGATGTAAATGAATGAAAGGCTAATTGCTGGGGATCTATTTATTATGGACCAAACATTGTGGCTGTTTGGACAAACGATGCAACCTAACTTCCTTGGCGCCCAAGCTAATTCAACCCGTTTTTGAACCCAATTTCAATTCAGACCTCATCCAAAAAAAAAATCATATGATTGAGCACAAATCCAAACCCAAGCCCTACCTATTAGGCAAGCCAAATAGCAACGGCGGTGTGGGCATGTGTGGGCATAGTTCAAGCCTCCTAGGCTATAGATCCTCTCCCTGTTAAACACTTGTGAATCTCCATGGGGTCTAACTTGAGACATAAATACAAAAAAATTGTCTCACTTTTCTAATGTGGGATAGCTACATTTCCACAGCACTCCATTTGTCCATTCGACTAGATTGTTCATGCATTTAATTTATTATTCAGCTGAAATTGGTCTTCAGTAACTAAATATATTTTTCATATCCACTCGAGATATAGAAACAAAAATCCAATTTAATTTTCCAACTAACAAATGAAGCTTAATCAAATTATTGGTCAAAGTTGATCACCTAGCAACTTTATAAAATCAATTTCTAGTACCATATTTTCCACAAAACACCCAAAATAATATGTCTCGGTATGGTAACATTGTTCAAGATATTAAGCAACTCTCCTCGCACTTTGATAGCTGTGTCGTTTTGTTTTTCAAACGTGATGTAAACAAAGTCGCTCATAGATTAATTAGGAATGCATTATCGTCTGATGAGGGAGACAGTAATATTTCTGTGTTTGCTAGGTTCTTTGTAAGTTCGGATATTCATGATTAATCTGTAAGTTGTTTTCCTTCTTAAAAAAAAAATCAAAGCAAAAACCCAACATATGCTAACTTTTCCCGTTCTATTTGAATCTGATTAAAATGAATCGAAATATTATGCATGGAGGAAAACAAAACAAATTTCATGGGCGTAAAGGCAGCAATTGAGGGGACAGAAAGCGACTTAAGATGGGATTGGAGAACTTTCTAGATGCGGCAGCAAAAGCCGCTTGACTCACTCGCCCGTACAAGCTGTTTACCCTGCTTGCCCGTTCATGTCCCATTACCCACTTGTGCTTTAGATGTTGAAAGTAACATAATTAATCCACATCTTGAGTCAATTAAGAACTATAGTCATCAAGTTAAGCTCATGAAAATATCATATTTTTATCGTAAGTTAAATAGTATTCAATTTTTAGTATAATTTTAAAATGTCTAAAATTTCCTTTCATAATTTTATTTTCTTTTACAATATTGATACATTTATTAAATTTCGTTAAACTATAAACATAAAAAAAAAGCGGAAATCGCGTCAAAAATTAAGTCCGTTGTTTGAAGGGGGTAATTAAATCTCTCTCTCTCTCTCTCTCTCTCTCTCTCTTTGTAGCATAAGTTAATTATGCTTTAATCTCATTTTTGTCCCTTAATTTCATCCAATTGTCCCAATTAAACTCTATTAAAGAAATAGTAAGGTTCGGGAGCTAGGTTATTACCTGTTAAATAATAAATAATTTCACAATGTTTTACGTAATTTAGGATTTCAATGATTTTGGTGAATGAATTATCTCCCTTCGTCGAAAATTCCCACTTTTCAGCACTTTAAAGTATCTTCATTCTAAATATATTTCTTAAGTTCAACATTCCATTTTTTATCATGATCTTCATTTTCTCTCCTGCTTTGATATCATCCGACCTCACTTTTGGTCGATTCTAACCAATTGTATTTTGGATATAATTTAGTTTTTAACACTCTAATCTCTTTCTCATCCCACTGAAAAAACCTTTCATAAGAATCAAATTTGATATCAACACATTTTCTCAGAACAACACCTTATGAAATTACATTTTTTTATGTTCGACAATAAATTTGCGTATCATCAAATAGTTGTAGTGTGTGTGAACGATATTAGTATGTCCCTTCCCAAATCTCTTTTAACTGGAGAGCTTTTAATAAAACTCAATATTGTCCGACATTTTATTAATGGATCAGCTTAAGATCTTATTCGAACTAAAAGCCTTAATCAATTTTCAAGCTATGTACATTTTCTCATTCGTCGAGGTAGACAACCCTTTATAAGGAAAACAAATTCTTGATTATTAAATAAATAAAATATTAATCTACTGCAATAACGCTTGGAATATAATGTGAGCTACACTATTAATATAATCAATTTTGTAGTTTTATATAAGTTGTGTTAGGAAAAAGAAAAAAGATTGATACAAACGATTTCAAAAAAAATTATATCACGCAGTCTAAAAACAGTGCTCGAGGAGCCGCTTTTGGCCCTTTGTCCCTTACAACCGCTGGCCCTTGAGTTGAGGCCTAGCCACTCTCTCTCTCTCTCTCTCTCTCTCTCTCTCTCTCTCTCTCTCTCTCTCTCTCTCTCCCCCTTCCCCCCACCGCCTTTGGTCCCCCACCATCAAGCACCAAAAATCCCACTGAATTATCCCTCTCCACGATCGCTTTTACTATAATATGTGCTGTTATAAAGATAATTTAGTTTAATGAGCGGCTCTAATTAAACTATCATCGTACAATTCTCCACCAAGTTAGTGCTATGGCTTTATTTGTTCACATGCTTATTAGCTTTAACTTTTAGTTAATAATTATTGATAATGAAAGTTATGTGGGGGTTTATCTGCAGATGAGCTGATCCTACTTTAGATTAGCATATGCCCTCGGTATTAGATTCTCATAATTGTGGGGATATAATACTAGGTCGTCATTTTTACAAGTCCAACACTCCTAGTAGTCTTTCACAACCATCTCTTTTCATTGCTTTTCACATCAATAGAGAGAGATTAAAGAAGAAGAAACCACAAAAGAAAAAAAAAAGAGAGAGAGAGAGAGAGAAGAAAGGAAAAAAAGATAAGACTTGAAGAAATAATTTATTGTTTATCTATACTATTAATAAAAATAAATTCCAAAAAGAATTACTTTTAGTCTATTTAAGTGTATTACCCCATATTAACTCTAATAGAAAGATTAAGTTTGCAGATAACGTTTCCTTTCATATCGCTTTTTCCTCCATCTCTCGCTAGAAAGATTAAGTTTCAAGATAATTTTTTCTTTAATTTCTGTCGTCCCCCACCCCCCACATATATTTTTTTTTTCCAAAAAATTGTTATTAGCACTTAAAAAATTGTTACTGGCACCCAATTCTTTTTTTTTTAATTGAAATATTGGCTAAAATATCTATTTATATTAAAATATGATTAGACACATTTTAGCCGCTCGACCATATGCTATATCCCATTCACTCCACTAATCTATAAAATACAACTCCTACGCCACTCAATTAAAATTAGTGAAAATTGCCCTTACACCACTTCTATTTATACTATTTAAAAATCTTTTTGCCACATTTATCATTTTAAATTCAACTTAGAATCCTTTATTAGATGTAAAAATAATTTTAATTTAATTTTGAAAAATAATTGATAGTTTTAGTAAATAGTAATTAAGTTAATAAATTATTGTAATAATACCTAAATATCAATCATGGAAAACTGGCCTAGTTCTTTTAACTTAACAAGTATATTAAACATGAAATCTAAGTAAAGTTTGACTATTTTGAATAAAACTGGATAAATATTTTCTAACCATAACTTAAATATATTTTATATTAATTTAGTTAAATTATAATATATTTAATTAAATGTAAATCCTTTTAGAAAATGAGCATATACATTCAATTTTGTTTAAAAAAGAAATAATTATTAATCTAGATTTAAAAAGGGTAAAAAAATTGCTTGGATTTTTAGTTAAAACATATTTGAAATTAAATTTAAGTTATAAATTTGTATAAATACTTTTTGAATTATATATATATATATGTGTGTGTGTGTGTGTGTGTGTGTAAATTCAATGGTACTTTGTCGAAATATATAATTGGATGGTGGGATGGGGTTTGGGTATTACATTTAGAAGTTTATAGAGGTAATAATATATAGCCATTAATTAAGAAGGTAAAGTATATTTATTTCTATTTTAAGATGATGAGCATTTTGATCAATTATTTTTTTTAATATAAAAGTGGGGGTGGAATGCCAATAATAATTTCTTTTTTTATTCCAATCAAATTATTTATTTATTTTTTTTCCTCTGTCATCTCTAGCTTTACTATTTCTGTTTTTTCCATCAAACATATACATGATTTTATTTAATAAATTCAAGCAACTCTATAAACACACACGCGAGCAACAAAGCCACAAAGGCAAGACCAAGAAGCCCGAGAACAGCCTGTTCTGGGTCAAATGGTCCTAATGCAGCGAGAAACAAGATTTAGCCTTGTTGAACCCAAATCGGCTACGTCAAACCAAGCGCAAAACTCACAAAAGTTACAATCCTATAATTCTTCTGGCCCAACCTTGTCTTCTCTAGCTTTCAGTACTTCTAGTCCATTGCCTGTTAAACTATATTTTGAGGTGGCAAGACGGTTTTAAATCTATGGATCTAACTAAATTCAATTACTTTTGGATTGAGCTAGATATCAAAATTTTATGACTGAATTGGACTTGGGTGGATTTTAAAATGTTTTGGGTTTTAAATTGGGTCATGTGGGTTCTGAATAGGTTATACGGTTCCTAAATGGTTCCACTAAAATTAAACACTAAAATTTAATAATAATTCACAAATTTGAAAATGAATGATAAAATTTGTCTATGCAACTTAAAAAATATGTCAGAAACTAGCAAATAGTTGAAAAAATATACAAAATATTTAATAAAACATACTTTTTTTTAATATATACTAGTCGATGGGGCGCACTCGATATTTGTATAAAATTAAAAAAAAATTAAAATATAATTTAATTACATATTAAAATTATAAATATTAAAATAAAATATTTATTAGGCTTTATACATTATTATGTTTTTTTTAATTATCTGTAACGTATGCATTTTATTAAATTTTTTATAAAAATTATCTTAAAATAAAGATAGAATTATAAGATTAACAAATAAAAAAGAAATAAAACATAAAATAAAAATAAAAGAGATATGAAATATATATATATACACACACACTATTAAAAAAGAATTTAAGGGGTCTAATAACCACCAAAATAGACCATAGAAACCAAGGTGGTTAGTAAATCCTCTAAACTCTTTATTAATAGTATAGATATAGACCAATTAAGGACTCGTACCATTTCTTCATCAACTTGAGTCAATTTTATTACCAGCTCAACCCATTTACAATCCGTTTTCATAAATCCATTTGGAACGCAACCAATTTTAAACTCGACTCAATAGCCTAACTCGAACCCAATTCAACCCGTCCATTTGCCACCACTAAATATATTTGTAATTCTTGTTAGGAGTGGCAATTTCGCATGGGTTAGGGTTGGGTTGTGATAGGGGTATAATACAAAATTGCTCAACTCTACCTTGACCTGCAACTTGTTAAACTTACAAAATCTCAATCCTAACCTAACCTGATTGAGTTTGTGTCAACTTTGGTTGACCTGAATTAAATCAAGTTGACTTGTTGATCTACTAACGCACAACCCAACCCACTTTGATTATTTAAATTTTTTTATATTTGATTTCGCAAAATATTTTCTTATTGAATTCCTTATGAAGCCTTAAGCATCGCAAAACGTTAACAATCTTATCTGATTATGAAATAATAAAAAAAAATTCACATTCTTATGAAGCCTTGGGATATGAAATTTAAACTGAAATTCTGTTCTATCAATAATTGGTTATGTTTGGAATTAATCTGCTTAAATTGAGAGTATCGTACTTTTTTCGTTCGTATTGTGAACTTAAATGAATTTCAACATCTCACCTTAAGTAAATAAAAATTTTAATTAGTGGAGAGATTGAAGAAATCACAATTCATTTTTTAAAACTCTATTTCTCACTATTTTTTATTTCTTCAACTATGTTATATGCATTTATTTTTTTGTGGTCGGTTACGTACAACCTACATGCATGAAATTTACATTAAAAATTATTGAGTTCATTTTCTTTCTCTAATTTATGTAAAAGTTATTTATAGGCCTTTGCCGGAAAAAAATATCATAATGAAAAAGTCATTTAACATTAAGGTAAATCAATACAAAGCTTGATGGTTTGCAAATAAAACAATTAAAGAGAGAATATGTTTTTTATTTTTTATTTTAAAAAGATGACCACTACTAATATAAGCACAATTTTGCATTAAAATTGACTTTTCACTTATTCAAAAAATTTAACAATCTTTTCTCCTTAAATATCTAAAATATTTTATATTTTAACTATTTAAAAATTCTCTATTTCTTTTCCCATAAATTTCCTATATTATATTGTTCATGGTCAATTATAAATTTATAGCCTTTAAAAAGTTATAACTTTATATACATATATAATATAATTTTCTATATATATATGATTCAGGTCGGGTTGAATCAAGTTGGGTTAGGTTGTCAGTTAACCCATAAAAAGAATTGAGTTATTTAGGTAACCCACGAGTCAACCCAATCCAACCCATTTTTTTGGGTTACTAAAGGGTTTGATCCATTCTCAACCAGGCCCATAAACCCCCAATCCTAACCCATTATTTTCGCGTTGGGTTATCGTGTTGTATCAGAAAAATTGCCACCCTTAATTATTGTGTTTAAATTTTATTTTCAATGAGTAGCTTTATAGGTTGTGGCACTAAAAATACTATTGTTTTTTTTTTTTTATCTATTATAGGCATTTGGATCTTCGAGGTAGAAATTGCGCACTTCAAGCCTTTAATGCAACCATTTGATAAAGAAGTCCAAGGTTTTTTCTTTCTTTCTTTTTTTTTTTTTGGGTAAAATTGTATTTTTCGTCCAGTAAGTTTGGCCTTTTTACAAATTTCATCCTATTGGTTTGGTGTTTATATATTTAGTCCTATAATGATTCCAATTTGGCATATTCGGTGCTAAATTAGTAGATTTGGTCGGCCTCCCAATATTTTATGGCCCTATTGGCTGTTGAATTGTACATCTGCCGGCCAAATTTAGTTCTATGAGTTTTGAGCACATTTAGTCCTACAAGGGTACTCATTTTGGCACATTAATCCTATATTTTTGAGGTTTCCAAATTTATTGATACCTTTTGAAATTTTAATTAAACTAATTTGACTACATACATATAACATTTTCATATATACATTTCATAATACGTAAATTGACATATATATTAAATTTACAGTTAAATTTGGAAAGGGTCTACTTGAATTAAGAAGACTTATTTTAATACCGTTTTATATATACCAATAGATTGCCACATTCCATGTTATGTAAAATGTAAATAAAATATAATTTAATTATATGTTACTTTGATAATATGAAATTATAATTTTTTGTTTAATTTTATACATAAATATTAATTATTCTTAATTAGTGTATTTAACTAAATTTATAATAAAAATAAATTTAAAAATAAAATAAAATTATGCATTGATAGATGATAAAGAAAGTGATAAAATGAGAGAAAGAGTAGAATGAGTGAGAAGCGAAAAAAGAGACGAAAGAGAATAGGAACACCAAAATTATTATTAAGAAAATCCCCACACTTTATATAATAGCATAGTCAATAATATAGATAAAAAGAATATCTGCACAGAAAAATTATTCTTGAACGAGTGCTTTTAAGAATAAGAACACATAGCAAGTTATGTTGAGGTTTATGATCAAATTATTGATACCAAGTTGCTATTGTATATTAATTATTCAATATTTTAAAACTTGTATAAATCAATAAATCTATTTAATTGAGTAGGTGTTTTGATAAATAATCATATAACCAAATTTTTACCATATTGTGGCAGTAACATTTAAATTTTGTAGCAAGGTCGAAAAATACAAGTTATGACCATAGAAAAACAAACAGTTACTTATCTAAGAAAATTACAACTATGTTTGGCAATTTTCCATCTTAGAAATTATTGAAAAAACTTGGAATAATGTAAATATTTTTTAATAAGGAAAATTAATATATTAAATTTCAAAAGAAAAATAAAAATTTTATATGTCTGTTGTCAAAGTTTAATCAAAATTTTTTTAAAAAAATATGAAAACATTTGGAAACTCAAAACTTGCAGGACTAAATGTGCCAAATTTAATGTACTTATAGGCCTAATGTGTAAATTTGTACTTATATGATAAATTTGGCCAACGCATGTACAATCTGACAACCGATTTGGCCGAAAAAAATAAGGACCAATGTTGAAAAAAGATAGGCCAAATTTAAGAGTTCAGGACCAAATTTGTCAATTTAGGACCGAATTTGTCAAATTGGAGTCACCTATAAGACTAATGTGCAAACACAAAACCTACAAGACGAAAATTATAGGAAGAAGAGTGTAATTTTACCTTTTTAGGAAAAAGTCTATGGAAGAGTTTGGTTTCTGTGATTTGGCCCAATTCATGGTTTTCATTGCAGTTTATTACATGTTTGATTTCAATGATTGAAATATCAGGTTTTGGGGCTACTTATGCTGGCCCGCCTTAACACGACTATAATCTCACCATTCTAATTGGTAGGTGGGTGGATGGGTGGGTGGGGATGATGGGGATCCGTCCATCTGTGATGGGCCACCTGTGATGGACAATTTTCCAAAATGTCCATGACTTCACATCTTGTAACATATTCCTACCTCTTGCTGTCCAGGTGGATGCCCATATTTCCCAGCCGAAGCCAAGACATTAGCCACAATGATGATAATGAGAGTAATAACAACAATGTCGATGCCAAACTTTCTTGTAACTACGGCGATGCTGCCACAAAAGAGACTACAAAGAGAAAATTCAAGTATATCCTTGTAATTTTACTGTAATTTGACTTGGTCTCAATTTTATTAAAATTTGTATATTATTTTGTGCAACAAACTAAAGAAATAGTAAGAGAGAAGAGAATTTTTGCAATTCTCTATATTTTCTCATTAATATTAAAAAAAAAAAAAAACATTTTTATACACTCAACAAGGACTACAAGATATCCTAATCTGTGGAAATATTCCTTTTTTTTTTAGTATAGGTGTAGTGCTTGCCTTCACTTGCATATGCCTGCTAGAGTTTGTTGCGCTAGATTCAAGCTCAAGCATTTGATAGTGCTCAAAATGGATGCTACAAATTGAGTGACGTGGTCACATCTTGTGATGCTAGTGAAATAATGGAACGACATTGTTTGAGCTTGTCTATCTCCCTTTTGATTGTTGAATCTTATGGTCATGATGAAACGTAAATCCTTTGGTCTAATGGTCCTTAAAAAAGCGGGTTTTAGCTTGCATAAACATGACAATCCCCCTTTTCTTTAGACAGTCCTTATCCCCAAGGATCAAACTCAAGAAACTTGGTTTGTATGTAAGAAAAATCCTCCCACGTAGCTTGTTCCAGTGTAGAATTTGCCCATTGCACTAGAATTTGTGAAACTGCAGCATTGTTCTTTACTATCAAGTATCAATCTCCATCCTAGCACAACAACTGGATAGACCTTGAAATTACGTTCCTTATCTTTGTTCGGGAGTGTGGCCACTAGTGAATGTTTAGCTGCTATTTTTTTTAAGTAGCGGAACATGGAAGACTGGATGGACTTAACTCCCTACAAGTAACCTTAATTTGTAGGCCACTTGATCAATCTTTTCAATAACTGTGTAAGGTCCAAAATATTTGGGAGCTATCTTTAAGCTTCTTCTCATGGCTAGAGATGTTTTTCTATATGGTTGTAGCTTTAGACATACTTCATTTCCAATTTGAAAATTCCTTTATGTCTTGTGCTTATATGCATTTATTTTCATCCTATTTTGGGCAATTTCAAAATTTGTTTTAGAAGATTGGTGATTTTAGCTCTCTCTTGTATATACTCTGTGACATCTTGTTGATCTGTGTGTGTATAGGGCCCTTGAGGAATTTGTGAGGTTGAGTAACCATACAATGCCTGGAATGGGGTTAATTTTATGCCGGAGTGAAAATTATAAATATATTTAAATTAAGCTATCGGTAAGCACCTATTCCACTATCTTTGGCTTTTAATGGTTCATAAACCGAAGATATGTCTCTAGACACTAATTAACCCTCTTGGTTTGACAACATATTGGGGGTGGTCAGAAGTGGACATGCGTAAAGAGGTTCCAAGAAGCTTAAACAAAGTTTTCCAAAAAGTGCTTGTGAAGATTTTGTCCCTATCAAACAATATACTAATTAGGAGCCCACGTACTTTATAGACCTAATCAGAGAAGGTGTCGCGGCCCAAATCCAGGACGCTACACGGCAATGTCCCTTATCCTGAATGGACTCATAGACCCCAAGTCACGAAAATCAGAACATACTAAAACCATAAAATATTCAGTAAAAATCTTAGTCGAACATCGCAGCGAAAACGATAAAAATCCTAACTGCTATTACAACTCCAATTCAAAGACGTAAATAAAAGACTAAGGGCCCATTTGGATGGGCTTAAAAAAAAATGCTTTTCGAGTGGTGCTTTTTATGGTAGATCTTTTTTTTTTAAGCCAAGTAGTTTTGTGTTTGGATACAGTAGTTTAAAGTGCTTTAAAAGGTATTTTTATTTGAAGCTACTCTGGGGTAGCTTCTAAAAAAAGCCCCTTTTGGCTCTTTTTTCTGACTTCTTTTTTTTTTAAAAAAAAGCCCATCAAAACACAATATTTTTTTTCTGAAGTGCTTTTTTTCAAAAATTAAGTGCTTTTTCTTTGAAAAAAGCTCATCCAAACAGGCTCTAAGCCATAATAGCCTTGTTAGATAGAGTCATAAAAGAAAATAGCAAAACTAAATAACATTAACTAATTCTCTAAGCAGGGACTCCTTCAATATGATCACCAACCCCAAAATTGGTCCTCATCATCTCTCTCGATACTATCCTCTACAAAATGATTATTAGTGGTGTGAGTGACACTCGCCCAGTAAGTGATCTCTTGACCCTCTATTGGACTCGAGCAAGTTACATACATATATAACATGAAAATCATTGTAAAATAGACAAGTTTCAAACTCAAAGTTTTGCACCTTCCAGTTACAGAACAGATAACAAAGTAGAATGAAACATATTCATTTATATATATCCATGTTCGTGAATATTCGGAATCTCACTACAAAAAAAGTGACCTTTTGTAACGAAAGCTTTCGTTACAAGAAGTCTAGTTTTTGTTACTATAACTTTTGGTAATGAATATTTTCGTTACCAAAGTTCGTCCCATAAAGCCTGTCGCTAAAAGTTCTTGTAATAATTTTTTTTTCGTCACTAAAACATTTGTTTTTGTAACGAATTAACTTTTTCGTCACAAAAAGTTAGTTTTTTGTGACGAAAAAAATTTGTTACAAAAAGTTCCAAAGCCAACACTAGCGACCCGAATCAATCGGCATGCGACACGGATATTGACCCGTGCGCGACCCGGATCTTGAATTTTTTCCTTTGTCCTTGAAGTGATTCGAACTCCCAACCCTGAGTATATTTTGCCCAAGTGCCATCGCTACGCAAAATTGCTATTTTGTTGATAATTTTGGTGTTTTATAATTCTTATTTGTTTTCCACCTCCTTTGATTAATTTTAATTTTTTTAACTAATTAGGTAATTATGTATTAATTAAATAAATTCATATAATTATAAGGGCTTTGTTAGTTAAAACATGTACTACACTTATATAGTGCTTATACATAGGAATAATTAAAAAATATTTTTATTTTTCATACATATTGTGAACTTAACGAATAATATTCATAACTTTTACTATAAAAATGTTTAATATATGATATTCTGTATAATATACTTGATAAAATAGTACTTTCATTTTATAAAAAATTATTTAATTTGTTTCAAAATTTATAATATATAAAAATATTTATTGGTATAACATATCAAAAAATTATGATAATTATAAATTGAAAATCATATAAATAACAATTCGTAATACTTCATAAAAATATTAATAATGATATAAATAATTATAGATAATTTATATGATGATTATAAATTAAATAATTTAATGACTATATTTAAATAATCTTTTTTTTATTATATATATTACATAAAAAAAATAATTTAAGTGAACATAATATCAAAATAAGTCATATCTTTTTACTCTCGAATATATTTTCACTTCTATATTGCGCTCATACTTTTAATAAATCGTAGAATAGCCGTTTGCGTAATATTTAGCCAATTTTGTCCCGTAACTTTTGAAAAATATTTGTAATATGTACGTATGCATTGAGTGCCAAATATTTTACCTGTCCCATATTTAACTATACTAAGATTATGTGTGACTATATATATATATATATATATATATTAAATTATGTGAACAAATTTTATTAATCTTACTAATTTTTTTACTTTTTAATTTATTAGTTTATTAGTTTATTAATTTTTAATTTTTTTAGCCACTATAAAAATGCATGGTTAAAAATCAAAATTACAAATGAAATTTTAATACCCATCCAAACACTTTTTTTTTCACTGCAGTGCTATTTATTTTTTTCAAAAATAAATGTTTCTTCTCTAAAATAAGCACATCTAAACTGAGTTTCAATACTCCATTGATATTAAAGACACAAAGAGTTTATTAAAAAATCTTTTAAATATCAAAGCACATCCAAACACAAATTTTTTCTCTAAAGTGCTATTTTGTTTTTCCAAAAAAAAAAAAAAAAGCTTCTTCTCTGAAAAAAAACATAGTCAAACGGGTTTCAATAGTTCAATGACATCAAAACATAAAGCGGCTGTTGAAAAATAATAATACTCTATAACAGAGTATATATTATAAATCATGTCTAAAGTTTCATAACAAATTTCAAAGTTATCACAAATAAAAATTAAATTTAGTGACAACACTATACTATTCATAATTAATATTGTCATTTGTTACTAAAAAGTAAATTTTTGGTAGCAAAACATTGTTTTCTGTAACAAATATCCCTAATTGTCACTAAAGTTTGACTTTCGGTAACAAAACATTGCCTTTTGTAACGAATTACCATTATCGTCACTAAAAAGTAATCTTTTGGAAACAAAATCATATTTTGTCACAAAAAATCTAATTTTAGTGACAAAATATACATTTGTTACCATTACTTTGTTACTTAAAATGTTTTTTTTTTTGTAGTGTCTCTATTGGCCAACTTGATCAAGCCCTAACTATAACCCCGTTAGGTGGGTTCGGACACTACTATTATTATCCGTAGGAGGGCCTTAACTACAACCATGTTAAGTGGGTTCAGAGATTGCTATTGTATCCCGTAGCACGGTCAGAAATTTCGGAAGTCATTCCTACCGATAGAATTCCAAATGTTCAGATCATGATCTTATATACACATATAGCACAACATAACATAATTTTTAATTTTACATAGAGAAAAATAATAAAATAGCATGCTCAAATCCACTTTTTATATAAGAAAATAACTTTCCCAAACAAGACGTAAATTTAAGAAAAACATATGTTTATAAAATAAATAGAGGAAAGAAACCACTTACTGCAATCTACTCAAGTTTCTATGCTATCCAGGACTTCACGAATCGGGCACTAAGCGTGGTTGTATGAATTTCGTAATATAAGAGTATGAATATAAGCTATCTTACTATTTTCAAAAATAAATATATATATATATATCAAGATATTTGTATATATATATACGTATGTGTATGTATTTGTATATGTATATCTATATGTGAAGAGGAGTTTAAAAGAGAGTAATATCTATATATATGTATATAACCGTGTATGTTTGTATGATGAATGTGTTGGTGTATTTGTGTATATTGATGAAAATTGGAGCCAAATCCCCTATTTATAATAGTTGGAGCAAGAAATAGAATTATTTTATTAAGCTTTATCTTCACATTTAATGAAAATTTTCAACTAAGTAGTGTATTAAATGCTTTCACACACAAATGTGGATATAAATCTTACAAATGCTACCCTACTTATCATGAGTTGTATCCTACATGAGATTATGTATTAGTCTAAGTAAAGATGATGATAGCAAGTGGTTCTTCTTTTAAAATCATCCATACAAGTGTGTATTACCCTTAGTAAGATTTAAACACATGTACATTATCTTATGTAATCATGTTATGTAATCTTATTATGTAATCATACCTTATGTAATATTATGAGATCATATCTTATCTAAATCTTATCCATATCTTATATAATCTTATCATTAATTACATTTAATAAGGTGAAAATGACATTTAACTAACTAGGGTTGTATAAAAATATCCAAATAAATAATAATAATAATAATAATAATAATAAGGTGCCGCTTACAAGGGTCAGGGTATCATAGAAGGACTTAATGACTTCTACTGTGAAAGGATAAGAAAGAAAAATGAAATGTGCATACATTGTGAGTTTATCAGCTATGACCATTATAGAGTTTCTTCCATCCGAAGATGCCAAGTCCTCTATAAAGTCCTTAGCTACATGTGACCATGCCTACCAAATTAGGTATGGTTAGTGGTTGTAACAACCTAGGGTAAGGGATGTGCTCATTCTTCTTTCTTTGACAAACATCACACTCTATTACCTACTTGTTGACATCATCTTCTATGGTAGGCCCAAAAAAAAGGTCTTAGTCCTTTGAATAGCTCCAGTTATACTAGAGTGCCCACTAAAAGCCAAGTCATGCTTCATTTGTGTAATTCTATGCCTCAATTCTCTTTTGTTCCCAACACAAATCTTATTTTGCTTCATAAGCAAACTAGTTGTTAGCTAAATTCCTGATATGATTGGGAATCTACTACTTTAGCTTGTATACTCTCTTGCAAGAGATTATTTTCTTCATAACTCCCTTGAAACTTCAATGCCCACATTGGCATAGCAGCTAATATGGCATAATTCTGATGGTTATCTTGCTCTCTTCTTGAAAAGACATCTACAGCCTTGTTCTCATTTCCCTTCTTATAGTGTACCTCATAATCTAAGCCCAACAACTTTGTAACCCACTTTTGTTGGAAAACGGAGTCAATCCTTTGATCTAGGATATGCTTTAAGCTTTGTTGATCTATCCTAATTATAAAATGATGGCCCTATAAACAGTGTCTCCACTAGGTGATTGCCATTAAAAAAGCCATAAACTCCTTCCTATAAGTGGATAACCCTTGGTTCTTAACTCAAATAAGCAATAGGTCTTTTCTCCTAGATTAACGCAACTCCTTGTGTCTGTGCCCTAGGCATCCATTTCCACTTAAAAGGGCTTGGAAAAGTCTGGCAAGACTAAATCTTGTGTTGTTGTCACGACCCTTTTGAGTCTTTTAAATGCTTGAGATGCTTCATCTGTCCACTTAAACTTGTCTTTCCTTAATAATTAAGTTAAAGGCTTGTTGATCACTCCATAATTTTTAATGAACTTCCTATAGCAGCTAGTAAGACCCAAAAAGTCCTTGACATTTTGAGGAATGGGCCAGCTGAGCATACACTCAATCTTTTCTAGGTCAGCCACCTTCTACAGATATAATATATCCTAGATAATCAATTTTGTCATTGAGAAAGCTACACTTACTCAATTTTGCATAGAGCTCGTGTTGCCTCAACTTCTCTAGCACCAACTCTAAGTACAAAAGATGTTCATCCAATCTCTTGCCAAAAGCTAATATGCCATAGGTAAAAAAAAAAAGAAAGAAACCAAAAATAAAATTCATTAAAAGCTCACTGAATGAAAAAGGGCCCTAGCTTGTTCTAGTTATACTAACATCAAGCATTCTTTTGACTATACTCATTATTTCCCCTTTCTATACATTAGGATATCTATATGGTAACTACTTCCTGGGAATGGAATTGTGCAACAATGTGATTCGATGCTCAATCTCTCTAGCAGGAGGCAACTCTCAAGGCTCATCAACTACATCTTTGTAGTTATTCAAGAGATACTCAAGTCTTACTCCTTGTTCTAATTGATGCACGGGTTCCATGGTCAATGAGAAAAGTTGCCCAAACAAACCATAATTCCCAATTTTGAACAATTTTCCAAAGTCCGTGGCAGAGATTAATTTAAGTTCAACTCTTTTTGTAATAGTTTTCATGGCTATTTAATTTCTTGCCTTCTTTGGAAATGGTGACTTTCGTTTTATAATAATCAAATTCCACAAGGATATTTATTCTCAACCAATCTCCACCTAATACCATATCATACCCACCTAATTTGATAACTCTAATATGACAAGTGAATTTATAGCCTTGTATTTTCCATGTAAAATTTGGCAGTAAAATCTACTTACTAAGTTACTCCTATGGCAACGCTAACCATCATAGGAGTGGTATACTCTAATTGGCATCCCAACTGGTAAGCAATGTCTTCATTCAAAAAATAATGAGTACTTCCACAATAAATCAAGATTTGCACATCCATATTGTTAGAACTTCCTCTGATTTGTAAGGTATTCATATCAATATTACCAGAGAGAGCATTTTAGGAGATTGTCATACTTTACTCAGAATCTCTTCATTAGGACATTCCTCTCCTTCCATCTCAATAGTATAGGTCATCTCTTCGTTTTTAGACATCACCAAGTCTATATGCCTTGGTTTGCATATGTGCCCAGAAGTGTAAGTTTCTTCACAATTACAACAAAGATTTTTATCCCTTCATGCTCTCATTTCAACTGTTATCAATAGCTTTCTTTCAGCTAGTTTGGGGTCAGAGGGTGGTACGTAAGGTGATTCTGGGGGCTTGGAGAATTTTTTGGGGTTTGGATTGGTGTGGCCAAGGTTGTTTTTGTAAGTGTTTTTATAGGAATAAGATATATATTCACCAAATTAGCCCATTCCACTATCTCATCCACTTGCCTTCTAGCTTAGGGATAGGAAGCCACGTATCTAGAACAAACTAATAACCATAAACTCACACATAAATGTAGAGAAAAATCCATTCATTTCAAAACCTAAACATTTCATTATCGGATAGAATCTAAATACTGATTACATAATGTTCATAAAACCCTATCCCACACCTACTAACCCAAAACTGGTTGTCATCATCTTTAACTTCCTCAATTTCATCTACAAAATATTAATTTAGGGTGGTATGAGCGACACTTCGCTCAGTAAGGGAGCCTTGCACCTCATAGGTCTCGCTTATCTACTTGTTACTTCCATACTTCTTCTTAAACACCATATGTATACAAACAAATGACGACGCATTGGCTATCGCACTAGCAAAAGTGGGTTTTATGTCACGCACTACCTATTGGGATAATTAGATGTGGCTCTTTAGTCTCTTCAGAAACTTATTCATCTTTAGGGATGCATATGTCATTATAGTAGGTACATACTTCTCTAGGGAATGGAACCTACTGGTGTATTCTACAATAAACATCTCAACTGTTTGGGTTAGGCTATCAAATTCTGCCATCTTTTGAAGCTTGATGGCAATCAGAAAGTAGTAGTTAAGGAACGTTTGATTAAAGTGTTCCCTTGTTACTGGCTCAGTCTCGTCTAGCAATAGTCAAACACCTTCTCTCCATTTAGTTGTTCCACCTACCAAAAATGAAACTACAACCCTAATCCACACCTCCTGTGGTACCTCCATTAGTTCCATATTACTCTCCATCTCCTTAAGGTATTTCTAAGTGACTTTTGGATTATGGGTGCCTTCAAACGTAGGGACGTCGCCTAGTTTGAGCGACTCTTCATTCCCATCAATGCATTATTCTAGTAGTTGGCATCTATGTGTAGGTAGAGGTTGTAGTGCATGAATTGCTTGTGCTACTGTAGTTTTGATAACAACAAGATTGTGCGGGTAGACTCCTGCTTGAGGTGTAGGTAGGGTATTTTGGGTGGCCTTTGTTGTAGGGCTTCCGCCTTCCACAGTAAGGTTAGCTTTGCGTGCGGCTTAGGTAGGCCTCCTTGTGTTATGCATTATTTCCTATATAGAGGAACCGGTGTTACAGTTTATTCATGGTTTTTTGATTTGTTTCTTCCTATGAATTTAAATAGCGAAGGGAAAACTAAAATGGCGTGCATCAATCAAGAACGATAATGGACATGAGATTAATCATAGAGGGACACTTTATTCAAATACTCAAGGTATCGTGTTACAGTTATTGGGGATCTCGTCCTACTATGACAAGAGGAATTCCCTTAGTTTATTCCAACGGAATTGAAAAGAGGCTAATCCTAAAACACTAGTCGCCTATTCATCTATCACTTTAGCGATGGGTTCCTCCTCGTAGCCTACATGTTCTCTTCTATTGGTTGGTCCCCTTGGCCTCCCACCTGATCAAACAACTCTTCGATGATCAACTCCCCTTGACCTCCTTGCATAGGTATAGAAACTAAGCTTTAGATTCTATCAACCAAGGTTTGGCTATTTAATGGTAATACATATACATAGAGAAAGTGTCGATGATTGCGTAATTATACTTGTATGTATACATGAATTGGTAACTCTATATACATAGTATATATATATGTATGTATAATTACTTATATATATCTAGTAATCTTCATTCTATCGTATGCCCTAAGTTCCATCTAAGTTACAATCCTCTTCTAGGGATCAATGCTTATAGCTCATTGGTAATATCTAGATCCTTGTCTATGTAATTCTAAAGATCATCACCCAGAGTTATTTTACTGAATCCTAGGTTCTCGCATCTAAGTTATCTAATATAGTCCAAGATCACAATCTGTTGCTCTGATACCAATTAAACTATCACACCCTATGCTCCTTAGGGCACAGTTTGTAATTCAACCGACACTATCCTTTTATCTCCAGCTCGGGGATAGGAAGCCTTGCATCTAGAACAAACTAATAACCATAATATTATACATAAAGCACAACAAAAAATCCATTCATATTATAAACCCAAAAATTTCATTATTCATGCATAATCCAAATACTGATTACATAACGTTCATCAAATCCTATCCTATGCCTTGGAATTAACAGTCCTAGAACTAGTCATCATTATTAGGAACTTTTATAGTTCATCCACAAAATATCAAATTGCGGTGGTATAAGCGACACTTTCCTCATTAAGTGACCCTTGCACCTCATAGGTCTAGCTTATCTTCTCATTACTTTGATACTTCTTCTTTAATACCAGATACATACAAACACATGACTATGCATATGTGTAGTAAAATACATAAGATGCATGGGTGGCTTTTATTATTAATCTTAGCTAGAAAGCTTTTAGTGTTTTCCTCTTATATCGGACATTGCTCCTTATATACGCACAATCATGCATGCCCAAACTTCATATAACATTCCACCTACTAGGCACTAACTATTGCACCAGTATAGGCAATGTTCGATTAATGCACCACCCATTAGGCATTGGCTATTGCACTAATATAGGTGGGTCCTATGTCATGCATTGCATACTAGGCACCAACTATCGCACTTACGTAGGCAGGCCCCTCAATTAGGTCATATAGATTATGTTGCTTTTTAAGTTTCTATAGTCATACATAGATATATATACATACACGGCAGGTTCTTCTTTGATGTAATCAATGATACATCTGATCTTCGCCTATTAATTTATTTTTTCATGGAATGACATGCATGGCTATTTCTTATGTAGGTGTACTTATTGTAGATCAACTAATATGTCACAAAGAGAACTCAAAAAGAAACGTCACACACAACATTTGTCAGGCCATGCAATAGTCATAGAAAGATAGTTAACAACTCCAAATGCAAATACTTAGCATCTTAGCACATTTAACACAGTGTGACTAACATTGGAGAGATAAATGAATTCACTAATAGATATTTTTGTGAGTTTATAAGCAAGACGAGTAAAATAGTCAAGTCCACTTGTACATTACTAATTGTCTTAACACTAATAACAAGAATCTAGGCAAGGCTATAAAGATGTTTGAAACCAATTACAGTTTACCAATTCACTTTGCAATTTTTTTAGGCTTAGGGTCTTTGGTTTGAACCTAAAACATCATAATGTCCCCTATGAGTACCTAGATTTCCATAATTTATTCTAATTATAGTCGTAAACATATCATTTTAATCATTAATATGCTACTCGATTCATAAATCTCTTTAATACTTTTATCTAGTTTGGCCGGTCCACTCTTACTTAGCCCTACCCGAACTTGATAGGGCTTGAGTTGATGGATTGACCCATCGCCAAGCAGCACTGGACTGTGTACCACCCTAGAGGTATGGCTAACCATGCAAATGGTTCGGCTATCTCAAACCCGAGTGCTTGCTTGCGTGAGTTGTATTCACATCGCACACTATTGTGCAACAACCTTGGTACATGCACACACACACCTTTCTAAAATAAGAAATATATGTTGAATAGTCATAGATCTTTGTTGTAAAATGGCGAGAAGACAAAATTCATTTGCTTAAAAAGGCCCTTTGTAGATAAAAGCAGGCTCTAACGGCCTGGTGCAGTAGAATTGACAATCATCATTGTGGCTTGGATTTCCAAAAAAACCCTGGTGAATCTACTCTTTAGGTAAAACATACTAATTCTAAATTTGTGATAATTTCTTTGTATGTTGATGATCTTTTGGCTACAAGAAGCAATGTTGTGCTTATTGAAGAATTTAAAAGAAAGATGGTGACAGTCTTCAAAATGAGAGACCTAGGAGAGATGGTTTTCTTTCTTGGAAAGGAGATTAAGCAATCTCAACATCAAATATTTATATGTCAGAAGAAGTATGCAAAATAAATTCATAATGGATAACTGTAAAAGCATTAGCACTCTTAAGGATCAAAAGGAAAAGCTTATATAGGATGGTACAATTCCTCAAATCTTTCGAGAAAATGGGATACAATTCTAGTTTGATGGAGCCTATTGAACTCTTCTATTATGAGCTCAACATCCAATTCATCAAATCATTCTAATATTGCTAAGACAAAATGTTTCTATGAAAGCATCTTCTTGCATTCTAAATAGCTTTGAACCAAAGCTCAGCTTTGCTATCCAAGTACACTGATGCCAATGGGACTTTTTGTTCGTCTGGGATGCTTGAAAGGATCTAAAAATAACAATTACATTTCCTATTCCATGCTCTTGGGTTTTCAGAATCAAATCATGGAAACTCTATTCTTAGGAAAGGGTTAACACACTCTGAGGGTTTGAATCTCCCCTTTTCATTACATTCACTCTCTCAAACCGTGTATTGTTTCCTTGTTATGAAGATGTTTTAAGATGCTTTATCCAATGTAGCTGACAAACCTTCACTAAGTGCAGATTTGTTCATATCATAAAGATACATTTGTTCTATGATGCTTTGTAATTTTTTCTGAATGATTGTTTAACTGTTTTCCATGAATTTAATTGAATTTTGAAACTCACCTTGACAAACCATCATATTCTCTAGTTGTACTTGCATGCTCATTAGGTTTCCTCAAAGCCTTTTCTTTAGCCTGCATAGCCTCTTGCCTTTTCTATGCATTTTGTAGCTCCTGGAGCTTAGCCATTTTGCCAAAACTGGATCTAGAGCCGCCAAGGATCAATGGCTTTGATATCAAGTTGTAATGAACTTAAGAAATTAAATTAAAATCAAGGAGTTGGTAAGATAGATGGGTAGAAAAGAGAGCATGAGTAAGAGAGAAGTGAATTGTTGCAATTTTCTATATTTTCTCATTCATATACAGAATCATTTTTATACACAGAATCATTTTTATACACTCAACAAGGATTACAAAATTTCCTAATCTATGAAAAGATTCATTTTTCTAGAAGAGGTCTAGTGTCTGTTGTCTCTTGCATATGCCCGTTAGAGTTTATTACGGTAGATTTAATCTCCACCGTTTGGTTTCGCTCAAAATGGATGTTGCCAATTATGTGATGTGATCAAGTCTCTTGATGCTAGCAAATTAAGGGAATGGCATTAATACAGAGGTTTTAGCTTGGATAAATATATCATATTGATTTTGTAAGTGCTCCCACAAAATTTTGAGTCTGTAAATATAAATTACAAGACAAGAAATAATACATGGAAAATATTTTAATTTAAGGAAAATGAATACAATGTAGTGAAAAATAATCTCCTAGAAGATTACTCCACTAATTCTTTTCTCTGAATGGGTTTTCAAAAAAGTGATTCATAGGTTTTGTAGCCTGATTACGAAACAAACGCTGAAAATTTCGATGAATGCCGTGAAAAGCACCATGAACACCTGAACTTGATTAAACTTGATTTGGGGAATAATGCTAATTTTTTGGTTTGACACCTTGCCTTATTTGGATAATTTCTACAAAGAACGCATTGAACGTCACCTTAATATCTATTGATTTAGCTTGAGAGAAACATCGAGACGTGGAACTAACACTTTAATCGCAGATCGAACGCCTTGATTTTGCTTTTCATGAAGAACACCAAGAAATTTTCTTGGATCTTCAGGAATGTTTTGGAGTTTGACTTGAGAGAATTTTGAAACTTCCTTCAACTTTTCTGGCTTTGGAAGACTTCTTGATCTTTTTTTCTTGAGCTCCAAATGACTCCTTTTTATAGGCGTTTATGCATGATCTTTAGATTGCTATTGACTTCTTTGGTAATTATCTTTTTAATATAAATTAGTTTTAACGAGAAAAATAACATTTGTGTGTCGTGATTTGATTGGCCCATGCGCCCAAATACACTACTTGTCATAATTTGATTGGTTTTGAATTTTCGAACTGCATAGCTAGATTTGATTGGTTGGGACACTTCATATTGACACTTGGTGGCTTTTCATTCGTCGATGAAATCAAGTTTTTAGCACCGTTGCCAGGAATTGGTGCATTTAACTATGATATTTGCTTATTTATTTAGACTAAATTTATTTCTATTTTTTTATTTTATTTTTATTGCTGCTGAATTTTTCTCCTTTCTTTTGTAGGTTCTTTTTGGTGTATGATCATGAGGCGTGCAAGTTCATGAGTGGAACTACTGTCTCTTGACCTCAAAATCGAAAAAGTCCAAAAAAAGTATCGAGGAATAAGAAGAGAAGAATAGAATAGCTCGGGAACATTTTATGGTTGACAATCAGAACAACAGAGCTAATGGTGGCAATGTTCAAAATGCCCTACCAGTTGGTCAGGCAAACGTGAGAACATTACAAGATTTCATAGCACCCCAAGCTGAAGGAGCTAGAACGAGGATATAGAGACTATGCATTAAGGCGAAGAATCTTGAGATTAAACCCACTTTGTTGAACATGGTGATAAACAATGTTCAATTTTGTGGCTTACCAAATGAGGACCCTCATCAGCATCTAGATAACTTTCTAGAGCTTTGTGACACTAAGATTATCGAAGTATCAAATGATGCCATAAGATTAAGGATTTTTCCTTTTTTTTGAAGGACAGAGCTAAAGCCTAGCTCAATTCAGTGCCTAGTGGTTCAATCACAAATTGGGACTAGATGACTCATGCATTCTTAACCAAATACTTCCCTCCTGGTAAGACTGCCAAGCTAAGGAATGACATCTCCACCTTTTTACAAAATGGTTGGAAGTCACTATACGAGGCATGGGAGAGGTACAAAGAGCTGTTAAAGAGGTGTCCCCACCATAGACTACCCAAGTGGATGGTAGTGCAGATGTTTTACAACAGTTTGGGTACGAGCACCAAGAGTACTATTGATGCAGTCGCTCGAGGTTCTTTAGCTACCAAAACTGTGGACAATGCCTACAACTTGATTGAGGAGATTACGATCAATAACTATCAATGGTCGGCCAAAAAAACTAATTAAAAGAACCATGGAGGTAAGTTAGAGCTTAATGCCATCGCATTGTTACAAGCTCATGTAAGTGCTCTAACTCACAAGTTGGACTCTTTGAATGGCAATGCTTTGAATGTTATCCCAAACTTGTCTTGTAAATTATGTCATAATTTTAATCATGCTTTTGCCAAGTGTTCTTTGGGGAGTCCATTTCCCATGGTTTCTAGTGAATAGGTCAACTTTGTAGGAGCTAACATTCATAGCAACATGTAGGAAGATAATCAAATAATCCTTACTCCAACATGTACAATTCGGGGTGGAAGAGTCACTCTAACTTCTCATGGGATAGCCAGAATGCAAAGAGACCACAGTTTCCACCCCATTTCCAGCAGAACCACCCACCTCAACCAGAGAAGGCGAGCTCTTTAGAAACAAAGATGGACAAATTAATTGATGGCTTAGGGGAGAGTCTAAAAAGGAACGAAGGAAAATTCGACCAAATTACCATGAACCACTCCTCATCCATCCATAATTTGGAGGTTTAAGTGGGCCAATTGGCCAGCGCATTGACCAATAGGACCCACAGGAATCTTCCATGTAATACTATGGTTAACCTCAAGAACCAATGCAATGAAATCACACTAAGGAGTGGGAAGGAGTTGCAGCCACCGAGAGGGTTAAAAGCTAAAAGCAAGAAAGAGAAAGATGTTAACGAACATGAGGATGCAAAGGGTAGTGAAGAAGAAGAAGAAGTTGGGAAGCATGATAAGCAAGTTCTTATGGCGCAAAAAGCAAACCCTTATTAGACTAAAGTGCCTTTTTCGCAACGTTTGAGGCAAGTTCAACAGTAAGAAGTTCTTGGACATTTTCAAGATGCTGCACATCAATATCCCATTCATCGAGGTGTTGGCGAACATGCCACATTACACTAAGTTCTTGAAGGAGATCATTTGGAATAAGAGAAAGTTGGAGGAATACCAAGTTGTGGCAATGACAGAGGGGTGTAGCAGTATCATCTCTCAAAATCTGCCTTTGATATTAAAATATCTAGGGCGTTTTACTATCCCTTGTGTGATTGGCAAATTTGAATTTTCTTATTGTTTATATGATTTAGGTTTCGGTGTTAACTTGATGCTTCTTTCTGTTTTCAGGAAATTAGGAGTTGGAGATTTGTCCCCTAATACCTAGAGGCACCTGAAAACTATGTAAGAGAAGTGATGGAGGGAAAAGAGGATGAGCAAGATAAGGGCAAAAAGGAACCGGTGTATGAAAAATTACTAGAAACATTGAGTCCTACACCCCCCTCAAGCATTCAACCCTATAAGTTAGAGATTAAGCCTTTACCACCAAATTTGAAAATGCCTTTTTGGAAGAGAATGAAACTTTACAAATTATTTTTGGTCTTCCCTTGACTAGCTAGGGAGCAACAAAAGAGAATTGTGAGGCTAATCAAGGGTAGAATTAAAGTAATGGGGCACCAAACTCTTGACATCAAGGGTATTAGGCCTTCCATATGCATACATGAAGTCTTGACGGAAGATGATGCAAAGTCAATAAGACAAACAAAAGAGTGACATGATGCTCACATCATAAGGAATGAGTTCTACGAGGGACAACATGTGCTATTATATAATTCTAGGTTGAGACATTTTTCTATAAAGATAAAATCTCAATGGACGAGTCCATTTAGAGTGACAAAGGTATTCTCCCATGGAGTAGTGAAAATTGAAAATCAACAGGGGAGCATTTCACAGTGAATGGCGAGTGGTTGGAAGTGTACATGTGTGGAGATGTTAATCAAGCATGGTCAACATCAGCCACTAGCCTAGTTCAATAAAGTGTTGCAAGGAGGTGAGCTAAAGACCATAAACAAGCACTTTTTGGGAGGCAATCCAAAGTTTAATATTCTTTGTTATTGAATTTCTCAAAGTATTGTTTTCGTTCATTTTAGGATTGATCACTTGAGGTTGGTGACACATTTTTATTTGAATTTTGGTGTGCATGAGAATTTTCAAGTCTGGACATTTTTGTATTTGAGCAAAATTCTCACCTACGTACTCGCCCTATGAAAGAATTGAGTTTGTAAGGAGATATTGACTTTGTAAAATTTTGTACTTACCCAAAAAAATTTTGAGAAATAACTTGACAAGAAAACAAAAAAAATTAGGAATAATTTTTTTTTCTCTTAGCCCTTATCTAACACGTTTGTCTTCGTTCATCCATAAGATTGGTGCATCGCATCTCTTTTTAACTCTTCAATTGGTCCTACATTACTAGGTTGTTTGCAAAGTACATTGATTATGGGGAATTTGTTATGGAGTTGTGGCGTTTTGAATATGTTGTGGTGAGAGTTTGAAGCTTTTTAATTTTCTTGATTATTGTTGCATATTGTTTGAATTTTTAGAGTGTTATGATATCTCGTTCAATTAAGGGTGTGTGACTCACTTTAGGACACTACCTAAGTTTTGGAAAAGGATTTGTGACTTAAACTGAATTAATTTATTGAGTGGGTTCCTTATAGGCAAGACGGGGAAAGGCAAGGGTAAAATCGCAACCACATTTAGTGGTCCTGGTGGGCCCTCAAACACTACTCCGCCCGCTGAGTTTATCCCAAATGTAACTGTAACACCCAGTCCAGTGCAACCACTCGCGGAGGAGGAGGACAAGACCAAGTTCTTTGACGCTATCTAATCTCAGATGTTTTCTATCCTTTTCTTTACTTTCCGTTAGTGTTTTATTTTATGTAATGGTAGTAGTTATAGTTTTAGTTGTACCTCTTGTCTGAACTTATATTTTATACTTTGGGGATAAAGTACCCTCTAAGTGTAGGGGGATTTCAGCTACCTAGGATAATATTCATGAGGTTGTTTGTTTAGCAGTGCTTGTAGAATTTGAACAAGAACTGTATATCGACTGGAAACAATGACAACCAGATGAAAAGAGTTATCTCTGATGATTCGTGTCTTGGTATTACAATGCTACGTACAGTTCAAGTTCAATTATGCTCAATGGTTTTATGATGGTTGGTCCAAATTTATTTTGTATCATTTTATTTTGTTTCTTTCTTAGAGTGCACGTGCTTTAGTGAAATTCCTTGTTCTGTGATGATTTTATGCTATAAGACACTATGTGTGGAACAATGAGTATGCATGAAGCATTTTGTGTGCACTTAAAAAATAATTATTGTCAATTTGGTATCCCCCAATCACTTTGAGCACATGGTTTGAGCAATGATTCGTAAATGATTTAGAGGAAATTTATATTCTTGTGAGAAGGTTTCACATGTGCTTTAATGCATTAGGACACTAGAATCGATTTGATTTCTTATTGAGGCGAAATCATAGACAATGTTTAATTGGGGAGATAGCTTAGGCCAGTTTTGAAAAAAAAAATGTTTGAGCCATATTTGCCTGTTTATTGGTTAATGCGTAGCCTTTGAGTCCCCATTGAGTCTACATTGTGTTTAGTTTCTTGATAGTCTCACTACAGGCCTAAAAGCACAATGTTCATACATCCCTACCCTTTCCATGCACTATACTTGAATTGTGATGATTGTTGGAGTTATGTAGTGGATATGTGCAACTATAAGTATATTATAAAAGTTGGAGGGTTATGTGTTATATTTGAGTTCGGGATATACTAGCTCTCTTTTGATGAAAAAAAAATTGCAAAAAAAAAAAAAAAACAAGTGAACAAAAATGAAGAAGAAAAAATTGCAAGAAATAAATGCAAAAAAAAAAAAGAGAAAAAGGGGGGAAAAAGAGAGAATAAAAGAAAGAGCGAGTTAGCACTCTCAAACATATAATGCCAAGAAAAACAAATACATTGACAGTGATGGTTTTTGAATAAGTTTGGGGGGAATGAAGGCATGAATAATGCTCCAAAAACTCCAACTTGTCCAATTTAAGTAACTTGGGTGCATGAGCCAATTACTCTTCCATATTTTCCTACCCTTAACTTGAGCCGTACATTACAAACTTATTAAAGCTCTATCAAGACTAGATTTACCATTGTTTACATTAGTGGAGATATAGATGAAAAACCGACTTGTAGAGTCCACTTTTTTTGCCTATTACATGAATTTAAATTGATCCGAATTGTTGGTGGTTGTTGTTCTTAACCATAACACACACAAAACGGGGGAAGGCTTGATAACGGTAATTGTTTCTAGAGTGTGCATGGAAGTGTGATTGTTCATACACTGAACCAATGACATAGTGGCTAAATAGTTTTTGAGAAATAAAATGGAGTTTTGTTGTGGTGTGTGGTGTTCCGAGATGAGCTTCGTATTTAAGTTTGGAGGAGTTGATAAATCTATAATTATACTTGATTTTAATGTTTATTTTGTCAAACTTATCATTTATTTTTGTCCATTCGAACTTTATTGTGCGTAAATCTGATTTAAACTATTGTTTTGCAGGTTAAAAGGGAAAAAGGGAGCTTATTATTTTGTAAATCTGAGTTAAGCTACGGTAAAGTATTGTCAGACTTATCAAATCTCTTGTCATCATCAAAATGGGGGAGATTGTTGACCTCTTTGGTACAACTAAAGTATGTTTTGATATTTCCAAGATATTTGATGTATTCTTAATTTTCGAATTCAAATTACTTCCTAACAAAATATTATTTTCTTATTTTATATTATTGTATGTTTGGAAAGAATAAGGTTTGATTTATTAATATCTTTCCTTAATACTGAAAAGATATTTGATGTGCTCCTGATTTTCAAATTCAAATGATTTCCTAACAAACATTATTTTCTTATTTTATATCATCACATGTTTGTTTGGAAAGAAAAAGATTTGATTAATATCTTTCCTTAATATTAATTACCACATGTTTTAAATCTTGATGGAAGATTTATATGGAAATTTACCGATTGCCTTTCATATTATTATACTCCACATCTTTATCATTTTGGTAAATTTGACTTGGAATGATTTGAATGCATTAATTACATCTGGAACTTGTCTTAATTACAATCCGAAACTTTATTAACTCTACTAAAATAAAGATCATATCTTTATCATTTTGGTAAGTTTGACTTGGAATGATTTAAATATGTTAATCACATTTGGAACTTGCCTTAATTACAATTTGGAACTTTAGTTTCCATTTGGGATTTTATTTATTCTGCTGGAATTAAGATCATAATGGCTACTTCTACTTTTATCATCAATATAACCATTTGAACTTGATTTGTTAGGCTAGAATCAAGGCCACAAATGGCTGCTTCCTTTTTCTCATCAATATAGCCGTTGGAACTATCATTATTTAAAGGGGAACTCTCATCCCTTTGAAAAATGTGATTATGTGAGAGTCTTATAGTTGAAACGAGAGTATTAAGTTCAATATCAAGATTCTTACCGTCATATAATTCTTGGTTGCTTGTGTTTTCTTTTCTCGAGCGACTTTCAAGGTGAAGAGTAAGATTCCAAGCACAAGAATTCCTTAAGAGTGAGTTGAGTTGTGAAGTGTTGCTGGGTCGTGGAGTTGCTATTGCACTGGTAGTTCTAGCTAGGTGTTTGGTGGACGTTTAAGTGTGTTACACCAAGGTCCTGGCAAAAGTGTTCAACTGTGAACTAACCGCCAGAACCAACCACACTATTTAGCTTCAAGGGCCGGTTAAATTGTTTATTGTTTATCTTTTTTATCAAGAGTTTTTAACTCTTGATTGATAGTTACTGTTACACTGGAACTTATATTGTAATTGTACTAATATTGTTTGTTGTTAACAGGTTACCCTAAGTGTAAACTTTGGAACTGGATGTAGCCCAATTGGGTAAACCAAGATAAATCTCTGTGTCGTTTTATTGCTTTGCATATTTTATATCATTAATTGCTCTGGTACTATTGCTGGGCCTTCCAGAACTAATAACTTACTTGCTCTGGTACTATCGCTGGTACTTCCCGATAATAACTATCTTTAAAGCAAAGCATTGATATTTAAAACTTTAAAATTTCCGCTGCGTTTTACAAAAATCTTAAAAAAGGTTTCAAGGCCTAATTCAACCCCCCTTCTTAGGCACATCCCATCTATTAGGCTTAGATCAAGGATATTAGGAAGCTAACAAACTAGATTTAGGGTTGCTCTTGATCAAATATCCGATCAGAAAAAGACAGTAATTTTGAACTTTGACCTTGGTAATTATTGTGGGTGACGTTTAGTGTTCTCGAGCATTGTTTCATTATACTATAAATAGAGTTCCTCAGTCAGTGCTGAGACCACAAGAGGGTGGGGAGGTGTTTCATCAGTGGACCTATCTTCAAGATGGCTACTTCAAGTTTGACAAAGCCTTCAAGCAACTAAAGCATCACAAGGTCCTCCCCGAAGATTTCCCAATGATTGGGTACAAGGTTAAGCTATCCGATGCCTGTGAGGAGGACAATGGCGATGATATGCAGTTGGCCGATTATATGGGGGAGGAGTTCACTGAGGTCATACCGATCATCAAGAGCTAAATCCGTAATTAAGAGAATAAACAAATAGGGCTTATGCTTGAGCCCAAGGTTGATTCTGATAGAGAGGCCAAACTCCCACATATGGAATTCTTGGAGGAGAAGCATGAAAGTGAGCAACAAAGTGAAGGTGTGATGGTCGTTGGTGGGGCGTCCTGAAGGAAGGCCAACGAGGGAGATGGCCGAAACCCATCTAGTGGGCAAAGTCGCTTGATGGTCAAAGGTACCAGCACCGCAGATAGACAAGGACAAGCTCACTAATTGGACTAGCGATTGGCGAAACATCAAGCTGCGACTTTATATTCTGAGCAATGTTTATTTTTATAATTTTCATGCTTGTAGAGCCCTATGTGGGCAAACTCTAATGTAACTGTCTTTTTTAGTTATAAATGAAACTTTCCTTGTTATTCAACTATTACTATTGTCTTTTCTTATTATGCAAGAAAATGCTTGTTCTTTTAGAATTTTGAGCAAAACCATCATGCATTATTCAAGAAAGTATGTCTGAATTTGGGTAGTTTAAACCAAATAATTTCCACATATTTGACAATGAATTTCAAAAAATATCATTCCATTAGCGAACGATAACCAAGTTAAGACTCGAGTCTCAAAACAAGACAAACTTTTAAAAGAAAAACAAGACAAACTCTTTAGAAAAAAGGCTAGATAAACTTTTTCAAAGAAAACAAGATAATGGCAAAGCCTTTGCTCACAAAATCAAGTGGGGAGAGTGACATCCAATGCCTCAAGTATAGAACTTGTTCGAGTTCATAGAATTCCATGGTCGAGGAGCATCCTCGCCGAAGAGACTTTGCAGGTAATAGGCATTTTGCTTGCATAATTTGTTCACCCTTGTAGGGCCTTCCCAATTTGTAAGATGTGGATTTCTGAATAATATGAAATCCCAATAAAATGATTTTCTTGTAAGCTATGGGTTTCTAAGACAATAGGAAACCCCAAGAAAATCTGTGGTTCTCTTGTTAGATATGAATTTCAAAAATCTGTTGTGAGTAAACACATGGTCCAACATAATATATACAAACATAATCAATATATGCCTCATTCAACCTAATAAATGAAAAGACTCAATTCTACCCATATGCTCAACACGTCTTTTAAAAGTAATAGATCTCAAGCCCTTGGTCAAAGGATCTGCCAACAAAGAGTCAGTGTTAACATGCTCTACCCAAATGGTACCATTCTTGACCAAGTCTATCACAGTGAAATACTTTAGCTCCATAGGTTTGGACCCAGTAGAGGATTTATTATTTGTTGAAAAGAACACATCAGCAGTATTATCACAATAAATCCTCAATAGTCTAGAGATCGAATCGACAATAGAAAGGCCTGAAATAAAATTTCTTAACCATATAGCATGTGTAGCAGCTCCATAACAAGCAACAAACTTAGCTTGCATGGTCAAAGAGATATAGTGAGTGTCTGCTTGACACTTTTCCACAAAATAGCCCCACTGACCATCATAAGTACATAACTAAAAGTTGACTTGAGATCATCAAAACAACCAACAAAATCCGAATCTGAGTATTCAATAACTTCAAGATGGTTGACCTTTCTATATACGAGCATGAGATCTCTAGTCCTCGTAGATATCTTAAGACCTTCTTCACAGCAACCCAATGTTCATCTCCTGGATTAGAAAGATAATTTTCAAGGACTCCAACCACAAAAGTTATGTCAAGTCTATTGCAAACCTGTGTATACATCAAACTGCCAATAGTACTAGAATATGGGACATTCGTCATGGATTCTTTCTCGAGTTCATTTCTAGGGCATTGGGCAAGACTAAGTTTGTCACTTTTCTCAATAGGCACATCCCCTGGTCTACTATTTCACATATTAAATCTTGGCAAAACCTGATCAAGGTAACTCGCTTGAGAAAGTCCCAATAAGCCACAAGATCTATCTCTACGAATCTCAATTCTAAGAACAAATAATACCTCACCAAGATCTTTCATGTCAAAACTATGACACAATACTCATTTAGTCTCATGGAGTAAACTCAAATCATTACTGGATAGTAACATATCATCAACATAAAGCACAAGATATATGTATTTACTCCCACTGGTCCTAAGATATATGCAATGGTCCACCTTATTTTCTTCAATACCTAATGAAGTCACCACATTATCTATAACACCCTGAAACCTCTAGCTACTAATGAAAACATCTATTTATAATCATCTAACAAAAACATGATATTTTATAACATAATAAAACCAAACACGCGTACTAATATTCCAAAAGATGAGTTTACAAACGTCGTTTATTACATAAACGTAACATATACACAAACTTAACTATCAAGTTTCTAGCGCAACATATACATAACTAACTAAACGCCTCGAAGCATCCTCCTACATCTTCTCATTCCTATCTTCTGGTGTCTCCAATCAGGCTAAAAACATAATAGACAGCAATGTTAACATATACACATGTTGAGTAGAAATTCGCATAGAACATGAGGTGTTCGTGTGAAATTGTATATTGTCATAAAAGCACATAATCCATATAGGTTTCAGATTTGATAAAATCACATAATTTCACATATAATACTTTACCTTTGGATCACACTATTATGATCATAATTTCCTTATAACTCCCACACGAGACTTAGCAAAACGCTAATATATGTTGGCCTATGTTCTTTTTTAGTGCCAAGTTCCACTTCGATAACAGGATCCTGTACTTGGATTCCGACATCATCGAGTTTTGCTGGAGTGACACTTAATTCTTTTAGAGTGATCTCATCTGTCAAAGTGAGATCTTTATTGTGTTCATAAATCACATCTACATTACAATTGTAATAATCAGAAAGATTTCCGGCCAATAAGGCCAAAGTTTTATATATTATTATTGATCCGGTGTTTATTACAACCTCGTTTATGTCGACTTTATTCACGACAATTATCTTTAGAAATAGAAAGCGGTCTTTCCTCAACGTTGCAAGGCTTTCTAACTTCCCAGGTCATAGCAACCTATAGACTAACTGGTACCATAGATGAAGTGGCACAAAACAGAGCCATATTTGTGCTGTCCAATAAACCTGTAGAGTTTGACATTGTCGGAGTAATATCTGCCTTCTACCATATTCACAATGGTCGTGAATGGCCTCTCTTCTACCTTTACCATCTCTGGCTCATTCTGGCAATCTCTTATAAATATTAGAAACTAATGTAAGGTTGATAGTTTGCACATGGCGGAATGGATTCAGTCTCTCCCTAACAATGCATTCTAGGACGTCTTCGCATCTGTCACAAAAAATGCAGAGGGGACAGTCTTGTTTCCGATGGTTACATTGATAGGAAGGATGCTCATGATGTCTGCCTTTCCTCTTGCAAAGTTACTAATTACCACGTCTATTTTTAGGAGATCATGGTTTGGTAAGGCATGATGTTCATGGCGGCTCTATTATCTTCCAGCATTCTTCCAGTGGGCTTGCCAGCGAGATGGCCATCCGTGAAGAGGGGTTTTACATGCTTTGCCATGCTTGGCGGAGGCTTATGGATCAGAGCCTTGATCTCTTCAACTGCTTACTCTTCTGGATCATTGTTAGCAATAATATTAGAAAGGAATGCCCATACCATGTAGCATTCCATGTGAACAGCATTGCCACTGGATGATTGTATATTCATCGTCTCTATTGGCAACTCCTTGTCCATCTAATTTAGCTCTTCCATTTCTCAATCTATTCACTCAATAGGTCCTCCTCTATGACATCCTCTGATCTACTTGTGGTTTATTCTTTACCCCATCGCTTTCCAACACCATTGGAACGGTAGTCTTCTTTTCCAGTAGGATGCTGGTCGGGATGACTTCCTTAGTTTTTGGATTTGTAGAAATTACTGCTTTGCCTTTAGTATGTCTGGTTGCCTACTGCTTGAGCATTTTAGCCTCCTCACGTTGTCGTAAGTACCTTTAATTTTGCATTTGGGTCATCTCGTGAGGGCTTTTTCTTTTAGGGAACTTGGGATGCCTTAATACTGTCCAGCATTCTTTTGGGGCCATCGGCAGCCTAATGAACCGGCTCTTGAGCTAGCTCCCATCTTCGAGGTGGGTTAGGGGGTGCCTTTCTCTTATCACTCCGTTCTTTGTTGACTCTTTGGGGTGGACTTCAATCTTGCTTACTTCTATTCCAACCTTGTCGCGATGAATCACTAATGGCACAATGCCCCCCGAGCGTGTGAGGGGGATATGGCATCATAGGGGACTGTGGAACTATGTTAAAACTGGCTATGGGATTGGACCAAAGATAGTAAGCTCCTACTAGATTGATCCATGGCACTATTGCCATTTCAGAATGTCATTTGGCACACAGACCCAACTGCTATTCTGATGGCGCCGTTGCTTGCTCATTCTGCTAGTTTTCCTTCCACCTAGAAATGGCTCTTTGTTGATTCTCATGTTCTTATTCAACCATTCCGATAAGAAACGCAAAGTACCATGGTCCAAGCAACTTTGGATCATTCATCTGAAAACTAGATAATCATTAGTGTTATGAGTCCATGTATTATGAAATTTATAGTAAGTTTTGCCATCCAGCTTTTTACACGTTCGCATTCTCTGATTATTGGGAACTTTGATCTTGCCATCAACCAGTAATTTGGTTGACAATAGCCTCAATTTTCAATACATCAAAACTATACTGCATTTTCATATTAGAATGGAATTCTGGTTTGTTCAACATACCTGGAGGTATTTTAATGTGAGGTTGTAATGCCCTTGGTTTTACCAAAGCTGGGCAAATCGTGTTCTGGCAAACAACTTAGGCTAAGTCTACTTCGTTTTCCCATTGATTTTCTTCGATGCTAACTAGGTCATCCTGAACTTTGGCTAGGCCAACTTTATAGTGAGTGGTCTTGCCATGTTGATATCTACGATTTTCTTCCCTTAACAATTTTTTATATTTTGTGACATGCCTGATTAGATCAAATATTAACGAGAATTGTTAGCCAAATATTTTCATTTTTAATTCAAGGTGCATGCTTTCTATAGCCAAACTGATGTAACTTTCCTCATCCATTACCACTGGGCAAAAGTGCCCGGGTCAAACTAATCTTCCCATGTATTCTCTCGGCTGACTCCCCGAGCATTTGTCTCATATTGATCAATTATGATATGGATATCTCATGGGGTAGTCGATAGAAGTGACTATGGAAAAGTCGCTCCATAGTCGGCCAGTCGAGAACAGACCTAGGTTTTAATTTAATGTACAACGAAAAAAGCTTCTCCAGTTAAAGAATCAGGCAATAAACGTAATTTTAGGTTCCCATCCATTCCAATTTTGCCACACTGCATGGTGAATTTATATCACCGAATACCTATTAAGCAAAGTAAAAATTGGGACCCTAAACCTTAGGGAAAAAGGAATCATGTTAATTGGTGGGAGGTAGGGGAGAGAATACCTGGGTGGCCAGGCTAATTGTTTATGCCTCGCTAGTTTTTCCCGCAACATTTCCTGTATCTCCTATCGAGATATGGTTGTGTCATCATTTTGAACAATGGCAGGCTAGGTTTGTCCGCTACATATTGCATTGCATAAGGGATTTCAGGCCCGTCGGAATGATTCCTGGAGCTCGATCCTTTTTCTTCCAAGAGTACACCCCTGGATTTAAACGCCACTCCTTTTCCTATGTCAATATTGGGGTATCTTTACTACCAAAAAAAAAATATTGGGGTATCTTCCATGGCGATGATTACCTCCAATGCTTAGTAGTTCTGGCCATGAATCCGCATGGTCAAGCCTGTAATGTTGTTTGGCCTTATTTCATCGTGGAACTTCTCTTACCGGTAGAATGTTGTCCATTCTTGCTGCCTTGCTACACAAGTTCATTTCATATTGTAGATTGATTACTCGGAGTGATTCTAACATGTTGGTCATCTGTTCGGCCCTCTCCAATTCTTCTCTTCATTGTTTCTCCATCGACTCCTGGAACCTACGGTTAGATTCCATGATCCACTTTTCCATAACATACAGTGTGTCTTACCACAATTGGCTACTCTCGGCAGCAAGGCAGGTGCTTTCTAAATCGGCGCCTCTTCTGGCGCTCTTTGATTTTGCTCAAGTCTGTTAATGATAGCCTAAACGTTGGGAGGTGGATTATGTCCACTCATCTCCTCATTCTGGTCATTGTCTACCTCGTTCTCACTATCTGAACATGCTCACTTTGAGTTTGGCTCCTTAACCATGGTGGTGCCATGACTTGCTTTTTATTGATTTCTGATTTTTATTTTTTTTTGTGATTTTTCGATACAGAATGTAAATATGCAATTGACTGAAATAAAACGTGCTTCCTAGGATCTAGATGCTGACAAAACCTTTTCGATGCCTTAAGTACTATCCCACCGAATGTGCCAAAAATATATGTTTTGCCCGAATTTTCAGCACTTATGCCAACGTGGTTACTCAGGGTTTGAAATCACTGAGTTCGATGAGAAAACAATGAATTCGAAGTGAGTTTTTGTGTTTGAGTGCGGGTATGCCAGTGTACAAGAGCACACAAATGGAAGTTTTGATAATTCAAAGTGAAAAGTGTGATACACCTAAGACTTCTATCTGAGAAACAGTTGGGTCGGAGTAGGCAAACACTACTCCTATGGTTTTACTTGCCTACAATTTAATGTAGGATTTAATAATTTAGTACTCTAAGGATAAAAAAAAGGGTCAAAAAGCTTAAATCAAAAAGAAAATGTATTAAGAGACAAAGGCTATTTTGCCACTTGAACTTTACAAGACTCGACTACAGAGACATGCATTGATGACTCGAGCAATATCTATGACTAAAATGCATTGAGCAACTCCGAAGAACTCTAGCTACAAGTTGGCCACATTGATGGCTCTGCCCATATCTACGTGTGGATGTACTCAAAGGTTGTTCACTCCGACAAGCATTGATTGACTTCGTCTATACTCCTCATCCATGCGCTCGATATGGATACGGGGTACCATTTCGTCACATTGATACCTCACCTCGAATCGAGCCCAATCCGACTGAGTGATGGCTAAGACCTTGTGACATTACAAAATGAGTGCATTAATATCCTCACTTTGAGCCAAATGGGGTATGGCTACAGACATTCATGTAATGGTTTTGCTACGTAGTGAACTAAAGCTAATCTTTGTTCATTTAGACTAAAAAATCAAAGTTATGACTTCTTGATTGAAAGAGTTGTGTAATTGTTGTTGTTGATTGATCGTTGGATTACGTTTCTTGATGTTGTGAATCCAGCTCCTTTTATAGGCTTCAAGCTGCAGCCAAATTCCTTTATTCTTGGAGCTGAATGGTTTATCTAGGCTTTGGCCATTCGAAATAAATGGCAATCCTTGTTTCTCAATTTTGGCAGTTATGCCATCATAGCCGAATTTCAAATTTTTCCAGCATCACATGGCCTTTATTTTAGGCATATTTAGGTATAACAATGTCTTATCCTTAGCTAATCTATTATTCCCATCTAACAACCCCTAAAAGTAAGGGATTTAATTTATTGTATTTATTTAATTTTTCTATTTCCTATTTTTGGCTTATTGGGCCATGGGCCTCCAACATGGGCTGCCTTGCTCGTGTTGAAGTAACTTAGGCCCTATTAATTTACTTCGGTATGGCGAAAAGGACCAAACTCAACCCACCCCAAATTTATAAAAAAAATTATATTTTGGGCCCAACCAATTATATTATACATATATATAATATACATATGTATAATATATTATTATATTACTTACTCACTCACCCGTGCCCTCACCCCCTAATCCCACCCGCAGTGCCCCACCGCCGCCCCCGTCCCCACCCCCATCCCACCCCGTCCAAAATTGAGTAGATTTGAAAGAAAACCTGCAATGACCCGGTATTCCTTAATATTTAAATAATTGATATAAAATCTTATTTTTCTTGGAGATGTTTTTATTACTAGTTATTTTCACATTTTAGTGTGATTTTGAGATTAATGTACAATTTGAACGGTAAAGTGCTAATTTTTGAATTTTGATTACCATTCTTGGAAAAGTCATCTATTAAATACTCATTAGTTTTCAAAAATAATATAAATAAGTATTCTAGACATTTATGCATGGAGAAGATGAAATTTTGAATAAATTACATGATTTTCCAAATTTTAGACGAATTTGACATTCGAACACAATTTTCGAACTTTCTATGTTTTAAATTGCAATTTTCGAAAGTATAACTAAAACATTTTTAAATTCTGGTAAATATACATATAATTTTAGATTTATAAAGATTAAATTTCACAATTTTGGAATTTTTCTAAATTAATTATGAATTTTCGGATTTTATGCCCTAAAACCCCTTAAGAAATGAGTAAATTGTATTTTCTACCCCTAGATATTATTTCTTTCCATTTCTTTCCATAATTATATATATAATACAAGAAAATAACCTACATTTTCAGATTTAAAAGAGGGGTGGACGAATTTTGGGGGATTTTGGGAGACAAAATTGTTAAATGTTAAATACTTGGTGTATAGTAAGTCTTGCCCTCCAAGTTGCTAGATACAATATATTAATACACTTGTCCCATACCTTCTAGATGCAAGAATACATACTTGGCTCTTGTTAATATAGAGTTCCACGTAAGCTTGTTAGACTCTCTACTTGGCCAATTACGGCATTAATTGGGAAATGACTTCATACTAATCTTCTAGGTAGTCTTCTGTGTAATATAGCAAAAACACAAAAATCACCACACACACACACCCTAAAAATCCGGCCACTAACCCCTCCATTTCTTCTTGTTTCTTTCAAGTTTTCCTACTCTCATTTAACCCTTCAAACAATCTCACAACTTCAAACACTTTCCCTTCTTCAAATCCTACAAGGCAAGAAAGACTATCAAGGTAGAAATTTGCCTATGGCATGAGCTAGGGCTAGGTTTTTCTTACTCTATTAGCATGTTATCTTCCCTATAAGACCTAGGAGGTCATCACAAGTTGGTTTCCATCTTAGGTTTAAGGGATTTCAAGATGTTTTGGTTATATACGTGAATATGATGATTATGATGTTGCTTTGAGCATGTTTGGTTAAATTCTTGAATAAGCATGCTGAAATTGTTGTAATTATGCTATGTTATTATGTTTTATACCTTGTTAAGAGTCTTATATATGTGCTAGAAGCTAAAATTTTAAGTTTTCCGAGCTGAAATTTCGAGTTGTGCATATGCTGGAAATTACTATTCATGCAGAAAACTTGTTTTCGGAGCTGAAAACTTCAATTTTTATAAGGCTGAAAAATCCAAAAATTCCCAACTGAAAACCTGGGTTTTAAACTGTAAATTCAGTGTAGAATAAGTTGTATTTACAGGTTTTTCAAATCTGGAAGTTTGGGTTACGAAAGCTGGAAATTTCAGAAGTTGCGCGCTAAAACGTTGCACGTCGCAGTCTGAAAATTTCAGATTTCATGAACTGAAAATCCAAAAATTTATTAGCTAAAAGTTTATTTTACAACCTTGGGAATATATGTGTGGATTTCCAGTAGGTTTTAAGCTGAAATTTTAGTAGTTTGAAGAGTAGAAATTTCTGCTCGCATTTGCAAATGTCGATGTCGCAAAAACTGGAAATTTGGTACTCTATGCTGATTTTGAGTCGAAAACAGTTTGTATTGTGATGAAATTGTGATTCGTATATGTTGGAATTATGTGTATAAGGGCCCTATATGATTTCGGTGTGGATGGGGCTAGAGTTCGGCCCGGCGGCAATGGGTTTGCCGGTCTTAAAACAGTTCTCGCCATCCATGCTTATTCCCATCTTGCATGGACGGAGTATTTCATGTATTGGTTGTGGGTCGTAGGCTTTCGGCATATGCCCGGGATCAATTAAGCCCATGAAAAACTCACTAACTTAAATTTATTGAAAGAATTAATTTGAATTAGTTATATCCTGCAAACATCAAAAGTAAAGCTTTGTCGGTGCTCATGCATATATAGTAATACTTTTTAAATTTAAATTAAAAAATTATCATTTCTTTTAATGGAAAATAATGATACTTTTTAACTGAAAAACGAGTGATATTAGTGACAGTTTTCTTTTAAATTACTATTATCATATGAACATGTTATTCTTTTTTTTTTTTTTTGAAATGATTTGGAGAGGCGAATCGGAAAGGAAGAAGTGTTATATAAATTCATAATTAATGATGAAAAAAAGAGAAAGAAGCAAAAACAAAATTTAGTAAAATAGAGATGAATGAATTAAACGATATTAATTATGTTATGTCAACCAACATTATTTTGTGCGTGTCGGGATGGGGGGTCAGGTATATGTTACCTTTCAGAGTCAGAAAATTCTATCATTAGTCATAGTTTGTAGGTGACTAACGTTAGTCACCCTTAATTTTAGCCGTTAGATGTGGAATATTTAATCTAAACCATTAATTTTTATGACCTGCAACTTGTTGTAAGGATAAATTGGAAGGGTAGCTTACTATACAGGTTGCCAAGGAATTTTTTATATAATGATTATTGTAGTAGATCTTTTATGGCCCACAAAATATTAACTAATTACATTTTTATTTTTAACGTAAAAAAGGAGAGTTAAAAATTTAATGGCGTTGGATCCATTAGATCATTATTACTCATTTTTTTAATTTATTTGAAAAGTAAAATATTATTATTTGTTTAAAAAATTACCAAAGTACTCTTTATAATTTTTTATTTTTTAATACCATGGTACCATTATAATTTGTTAATTTTTTATGTTTTAATACCATGGTACCATTGTTTTTTATTTTTTAATTATAAATACCATGATACTCATTATAACTTTTTTATTTTAAAAATTTAAAAAATGTGCTTTAACAAGGATAATTAATTGAAAAACATGAATAAAAAATTTAAAAATACTAAATTGATACCAAAATAAATAGTATTTATAACTTAGAAATTCGAATATATGTTAATAGTTGACAAAAATTTACATTTAATTTAATTTAATTTTTTAACATATTTCAAAAATGTACTACATTCATTACAAATTATTTTAAAAATATACATAGAATATGAACATCTATTTTTTAAAAAACAAAAACAAATTTTATTAAATATGGATATCAATATTAAGTAAATTGTTCATATTATCCTTAGATTTACTGCAAGATGATTGATCTGTAGTGATATTGAATAATATATTTTTAAAACTAATTTTTATATATAAAATACAAAGAGAGGAGTACAATAGGCGTTAGTTGGTAAAAGAAATTGTGTTTTGATTAGTAATGGTGATATGCTATGAGACACAATACTAATAATAATAATAATAATAATATAGAAATCATTTATGATTTGAATAGTTATGGCTAATATGTATAATGAAATATTATTTGCCCATGGTTTATTTGTGTCACAACCCGGAAAAATACCCTTTAATTTTATTAAAATATGTTGGACTGAAACGCGCAACTGTAATATTTTCATAGTTGTATAAATAATTATTTTCACATAAAATTTGTACAAAATATAAAAGTTACAATTTTCAAAAGAAATACAAAAGTAACTTTATTGCATAAATGGCTTCGAAACGCTTCCGCTGCGCCACTCTGATCCGCTACCTCATTTCTTTCTAAAAAAATATTGGAAAAGAGGAGTCAACGCGACGGTTGAGTAGAAATATCATTCAACCCCATAAGGTGCGTGTGTGTTTGAATAGGTGCACGTAGACACATAATTTCACATAATACTATAATGAAAATGAAAGCATAAAATATCTAAAACTTACAAGATACTTAAATTCCTACTCTACTCATGAAGTTAAACAATACTCCTACCTTTCAAAAGGGTACCTTCTTCTTTATAAGTATAAAGTGTGAAGTGTATATATGGATATATAGAAAGGTTAATATGTATATATATAGGTTTAGAAGAAGGGTAATTATATGTATATGTATATAGGAAGGTATGCTAATGATATTGTGTGATATATATATTGAAAGTGCAAGATTTTGTGGGTATGGGTCTTATAGGCGGGATTTTATGTTGAGTGTGTGGAAAATGAAGACATTGAACCCTTTATATAGAATTTAGGGCAAGACATAGCATTATTTAATTATTAATGATGAAAATGACATTTTGGATAAGGATAACATTTTGGATAGAGATAAGATTTTGGATAAGGATGACATTTGGATAAGGATAACATTTGGATAAAGATGACATTTTGGATAGGGATAAGATTTTGGATAAAGATGACATTTGGATAAAGATGACATTTTGGATAGGGATAAGATTTTGGATAAAGATGACATTTTGGATAGGGATAAGATTTTGGATAAGGATGACATTTTCATAACTTGGTTTTTATGTAAAAATATCCAATCCTATTATATATATATATATACATATTTCGAAATTTGTATATATATATATATGTATATATTTTTGAAAATTTTGTATTTTATGATCAATAAATGAATAGGAAAGAAAATAATTTCAGTTGTTATAAGTATGCAAACATATGCATGTATCACAAGGTGCTTATTACAAGAAAGATTTCACATAATATAATGATCACATGAAACATGAAATCATATAAAATTGATTTTAAAATACTAGGAAGTACCAGGGCGTTACAATTTGAATTATTTAAAATGAACAAAATAAAAGTAAATAGTTTATTTGAATTTATTTTTTTCCTAGAATTTGTATTTTATTTGTACATTTATGAATTCATATAATATTTTTCATACTAACAAGTCAAGATATTTAATGATAACTTGGAGAAGATATATATACTCATATAATTGAATGTCGAATATTATTCGCCCTTTATAATAATAATAATAATAATAATAATAAGAATAAGAATAAGAATAATAATAATAATAGTGTTTGTATTCAAAGAAAATATTAAATCAAGCACAAATAAAATAACTAAATAGTAAAACAATTGAATAGCCATGAATTATCCATGGGATATTGCCTTGACTAATCTGTGACTATATTTTTCCGTTTATAAAAAAAATTATTTATTTAAGTTTTAGCCACGGATTTTTCCGTGGTCAATTTGTGGCTAGCACTTCTTAATAAATAAATAAATAAAATATGCTACATATTAGCCACGGAAAAATTCGTGGCTAATTTAGTCACGAATTTTGCCATGGCTAATCTTCAGCGCCACATTGGCCATGGACTAGCCATGGAAAAACCTTGGCTAATCTGTGGCTATATTTTTTCCCTAGCGTTGCATCCCACCGTGTCTAATCTGTGGCTATTAGCCACGGATTGGCCATGGATATTTTTTGTGGCTAAAATCGATGGCTATTTGCTCTTTCTCTAGTACTGATCAACAGTTGCTCTAATGAAGATTTCAAAGCATTAGTAGTTGAATATATGCCCAATGTGTGACGACCCGAAACCCTTGGCTAGTTATAGAGACATGCTACAAATACTTGTAATATAGTAAGCTGAAAATTCTTGTAAAAGTCATTTATTAAACATAGCAAAACACCAAGTACATGATAATAGTCCTAAATACATAATACGACTACAAAAACTCGTCTATGACTTCTTCTAGCCAAAAGCTCCAAATCGCCTCCAAATGTCCGGCTAAAATATTAGATATTTAACAACGTCAACAATCATGTTGAGTAGTAATTTCACTTAACACATAAGGTGCGCGTGTGTGACTTGAGCATGCATATTTTTACATTTTTGTACCAACATAAAACATGTAAAATTTCAGACCATAAGTATCATAAATTGCACACTTTTCTACCGTTTCCGCCTCGACGGGCGGCTACCTTATCTCGCCGTGCCATAATTCAATTCCAACCATTACTCCCACCCAACCAAACACTCCAGTGGTCATATCCCGGGCATATGCTGATTTCCTACGACCCACTTCAATACATGGAACACTCCATCCATGCTAGATGGGATTAGGCAATGATGGATGGCGAGAACGTTTAAGACCGGCAAGCCCGTTGCCGCCCGGCCGAACTCGACCACATCCACCCCTATTCACCTTGGGGCCCAACATGCACACATAAACTTGATGTATAACACATAGTTGTACAAAATTTCAGTATGCTTTCACACTGATCTCACATAAATGAACACATTTTTCAACCTTTACGAACCGAAAATTCACAGTCTGCGAACACTTAAGGCGAGCAGAAATTTTCAGTTTGTGAGCACGAAATTCCAGTCTAAAACCTGCTGGGATTTTACAAATATGTTTGTAATGTTGTAAAATAAAGTTTTTGTTGGTAAAATTTCGAGTTTTCAGCTTACAAGACTTGGAATTTTCAGATTTGCGGCGTAAAACGCTTAAGTGCGCGATTGCTGAAATTTCCAGCCCTTGAAGCCGAACTTTGCAACTTTAAAAATAATGTTTTTCCAGCTTAACATACACTGGAATTATAGCTTATAAAATAGGTTTTGAGTTTGGAAAATTGAACTTTCAGTTGTGCAAAAAGAAGAAAATTTCAGCATAGAACACAATTTCCAGCTTACACGTTTCAGATTGCGATCAAGATTTTCAGTTTGCGAAATACTTGAATTTCAGTTTAAAACATACTGAAATTAAACACTGGAATTTCCATATTTTCAAAAATAGATTTTCAGCTTGTAAAATTCGGAATTCCAGCCTTGAAAAACAAGATTTTCAGCTGCGGGAACAGTAATTCCAGTTTTGAGAGCAGAATTTCCAACTTTGAAAACAACTCCAATTTTCAGTTTTAAACACTGAATTTGCAACTTCTAACACATGAATAAAACTATAAACACATATATAAACCCTAGACAAGCATAAATCCTAATTTTTCAGCACATAAATCGAGCAGAAACGTCTAAATTTCCAGCACAATTGTTCATGAACATACAACATGCATTTAGCTAAATTGTCGGGAAATCCTTTCGGACTAAGATAGTAACCAACTTGTGGTTACATCCCATGTCCTAATAGGAGAATAATATGCTAACACTATAAGAAAACTAGCTCATGTATTAAGAGAAATCACTACCTTCTTCTAAAGGGGTTTTCTTATTTTCTTTGTAGGTTTTGAAACAAGGTGGTGCAAGAAGGAGCAAAGGTGAATTTGTGAGGTAAAGTGAACCAAAAAGAGGGAGATATGGGGGTGTGTTTGGCCGGCTGTTTGGGTGAGAGTGTAGTGTTTTGTATTTTTTCTTGCACATTTATTACTTATAACTAGTGTTAGAAGGAATGGAAGAAATAGGATTAAAATAGGATTAAGTCTTAATCTAATGATACCTTCTTTCCAACTCAATACCCAACTATGAGGTCTAAGGGTGCTTAGTGGTGGTCTATAAGTGCTTAGTGGTAGTCTAAGTAATCCTTGACCATACATGTATGTACAATTCTAGAGAAGTATATACAAGTGGCTATACAAGTGTACATGGATGGTGATTGGTGTAAGATGGAGACCTAAGGATTAATATCCACCAAGTATTGAATTTGGGCACATATATAAGCTGAAAAATGTCCTCCCCCCCTTAATTTTCTGAAATTGTGAGTTATTTCCTATATTTTGGGTATTTTATTGAAAGTATGGAAGAAAATGGTCTTTAGGGGAGGCAAATGCAATTTATGTATCCTTTAGGGCTTTTCCTAATATATATATGAAGAATAAGTATATACCTATATAAACATATATATTGTTTTATGTCTTAGAAATTTAAATAATTATTCTCAAGATTATTTTATGAAAGTGACACATTTTTGGTGAAAATGACATTTATAAGAATTATAGGTAAAATTCCTAATCTAATGTGTGTATATCTATATATATATAAACTTGTATAAGTATATATATACATACTATATTTTTCTTAAATTTTTATGCATGGAAGGATGGTTAACCAATGATGAGAAAGTAATCCTATATCGATGCATGTTGTTAATAAAACGAGCACATTTTGCAAAATAATATTGTTTCATAAATGATGCATATAACATGCAAGTCACGTAAGTCACATACATTTAAGCATATATAATAGAACGTATAAGTGAAAGATCGGGTCCTTACACAACGGTAGTCTTGAGAAATGGTTATATTCCCACAACTATTGTTTGGATATCATTCAAAGGTTGAACATAATGATTGATGTTGCATTCGCATTGGAATATTTGCACCATGGTTACTCAACACCTATTGTTCATTGTGATTTGAAGCCTACCAATGTCTTGTTAGATGAGCATATGATTGCTCATGTGAGTGATTTCGGGATAGCAATATGACTAGGTAGGGAAGAGAGTACTTTTCATACCAACACCCTAGCAACACTCGGTTACATTGCTCCAGGCGAATATTCCTACTCAAAGATAGAATCACACACTTTTTTATCCTACTTTCATACATCAACTAGATATCTATTTCTTTAACATATTCATTTCCTCTAATTGTATATATGTCCGATGTCTAATGATTTTTTGTTCTAGAGTATAGTTTGGAAGGGCTAGTCTCAATAAGGTGTGATGTTTATAGTTTTGGTGTCATGCTGATGGAAACCTTTACAAGAAAAAGACAAAGTGATGATATGTTCAATGGAGATTTATGCTTGAGAAGTTGGGTTGAAAGTTCACTTCCCAACTCATCAGTTCAGGTTATAAATGCCAACTTACTAAATCATGAGGAACAACACTTTTAAAAAAACTTGAAATGTGCATCTTCCATACTCAAGTTGGATTTGAAGTGCTCAACAGAGTCTCCTGAGGACAGGACAAACATGAAAGCAGCCGTAGCAAAGCTGAAAAAAAAAACAGAAGTCATTTCTTAGCATAATAATTAGGAGTCTAAAACTAAATGGTAATGCTTTACTCTGCGATAGATCCATCGATATACGATAATATTGTACATATATTTCTAATACTTCAATTCTCCTCTAATAATGAAAAAAAAAAAAGCACGGCCAATCTTTCACAAAATTTCAATCTTTCTTCCCTAATATTATAATTTTCTCAACATTTCAATAGCCTTACATAACTTAATATTCTAACTATGTATCAAGTTCTTGTATGAATCACATACTACTAATCCTTTTGAAGTTGGCATCTATATTATATATATTTTTGTATCGGAGAGATTCAAGATTGTCCTAGATCATATATCATCATATATGATTAGCTGTATACACAATTAGAGATTTTGAACAATGCAAATGTAGATATTGATAAGTTTGCTTAATCACATTCAATGCTTAACATAAGAATTGCTTTGGCTTTAAACCCTCTCGTTCAAGTGGAAGCATTAGTATTCTACTTTTATTAGCTGTAATATCATTCAGTTATATGTACATCACAATTTTATAATGTACTCACAAGGGCATTACCCTCCATTTGGTTCTTGAATTTTAGTAAGAAAAATAAGATGGAAAATTTTTTCTTTGTTTCAAATGATAGTGCTCTACACTTTCATTTTTGATCCTTTTCATTTCCTCCCACTTTTCCTCACCAAAATCCTTGTTCCATATATAGCCTTAGTGTTATTGTACAGTTTCTTAGAATATGAAGTCTCAATATTTGTGTAACTTTGTGAGTTGTGGTCACTGTAGAGGTGTTTTTCTCATCTTTCCGGCTACAGGATTGTTTCATTTTAGATCTCATGAGTCTCATTTTAGAGGTGAAAATTTGATGATATTTTTTTCATCTTCAGTATTGTTTTCGCCCTCTACTTGTGTGATTGTGATCACTTCAAGATTTGTATCACAAGTTCAAAATACCAGGCATGGAAAATAATTGAACTGAAATTTTCTTGGATATCAAGCCTTTTTTCAAAGGAAATTCTTGGAACAACAAGAAATAATTTACAAGTACGTATCCACATGCATATCTACAAGATACAAACAAAGAAACATGACAATCTTGCTTATGTTGTAACTATTTTAATCAAGCAGTTGGATAAGAAGCTTGCATGGCGATACCACATAGACTTTCAGCAATATCATATCCCTTTACATTCTAATATATCCATTTGCTCCCCAACTTGTTCGCCATGAATTCTTCACCAGCCAATACTTTGTTCCATTATTTTAATAAAATATTAACAAAAAATCAAATAAAATCTGATTTTGATTGTCATCATCTTATAAAATCTGAAATCATATCTTTATTTTATTAAAAATTCGAATTTGTATTTATTATTTTTGTAAAAATCGAAAATTAGGGTTTTAGGGCAAAAAATTAGAGTTTAAGGCCTAAAATCCAAAAATTTGTAATTAATTTAGAAAAACTCAAAAATGATGAAATTTAATCTTTATAAATCTGAAATTATATGCATATTTACCATAAATTAAAAATATTTTAGTTATATTTTTAAAAATTGTAATTTAGGACATAGAATTTCGAAAATTGTGTTAGAATGTCCAATTCCTCTAAAATTTGAAAAATCATATAATTTATTCAAATTTACATCTTCTCCATGCATAAAAGTCTAGAATACTTATTTATATTAGTTTTGAAAACACATAAATATTTAATAGATGAATTTTTCAAGAGTGATAATCGAAATTCGAAAATTAGCACTTTACCGTTCAAATTGTAAGTTAATCTCAAAAGCGGACTAAAATTTGAAAACAACAAGTAATAATAACATTTCCAAGAAGCACAAGATTTTAAATCAATTATTTAAATATTAAGGATTACCGGGTTGTCACATATATAATGAAGTTCACCTTATGTGTGCATCTATTCTTTATGTAGATAACAAGGTGGATAAGTTATTTTTACTCCATTTGTGCAATTTACACTTATTTCCTTATCTATATTATATGAGTATTTCAATATATGTTTTAAGTCATTAAACTCAATATCTTAATTGCAATTTTAAACTCTTTCTTTCCCTTAATTTTGCCCCAATTCCATGCTGCCATTATATTAAATTTGTGTTTTGTATATATTGTCATAATCAAATTTATATAAATTGTGTACATGTTTAGAACGTTGTATATTGTCGGTCCATTAATTGTTTTGTCTATCTAAATTTTCTCTATATTATTGCCATAAATATATTCAATCAAATTATGCATATGTCATTGAGTAGCCATTGAATACCTAAATCTAGGATATGGATTGCATGGTTGATAATTTTGGTGCTTCATTTTTTGTGTACTTCATTTGTCAAACTCGATTATAATCAACTTAACTTATTAAACTAAATTAAAAGTCCATGAAATTAGCTTGTATTGTTTATCAATTTGTGCAAATTTTTAGATTATATATATATATATATATATTAACCTCTTTGTGTTGTCTAATGTTTCATCATAAATATAATCAATCAAATTATGCACATTTAGTTGAGTCATAATAGAAGCCCATTAAAAACACAAATCATGCACATGGGTTGTGTAGTTGATAATTTTAGTGGTAAATTTTCGACAAACTTTATTTATCAATGTAGATCATAATTAATTTAGTTTATTAAATTAAATACAAAGTTCATTAAATTAGTTCACACTAAAAATAATCCTAAAATACATTTAAATACATATAGATCAAATAAATTTCTTATCATCCCCATACTATCATCTCTTGGAAAGTAATAATTAATTTTCTTAAAATCTATTACATTGTTTATATTTACTTCTAATGGTCATTTTTTTTTTTTGTATGACTTAGAACAAGGATAAATTTGCAAGAAAAACTAAAGTCTTTATTGAAAGGAACAATTGTAATACTTGATTTTGGGGTAAGTTTATTTCACTTATGTTCTCAATTTTTTTTTTCATTTTCTTTGTATATATATTTGTATTTTTTTTTATTTATTTCAATGATAATGAGGTTTATCTATTTTTTAAGTGGATAATGAGGTGAAGGAGTTATTTTTACTCCATTTGTGAAATTTATACTAATTTCCTTACTTCTATTTTATGAATATTTGGATGTTTGTTTTCAGCCATTAAACTCAACAACCTAATTGCAATTTAAACTCTTCCTTTTTCCCCTTAATTATGGCCAATTCCATGATCCCATTATATATATATATATATATATATATATATTGTGGTTTGTGGGGAACTTCTAGTCCAGACCCAGCTTGGTCGAATCAGTATTAATTACATGGCGAGTGTTTTAGACTTGGCCTGTGAATGGTTGATGATGGGTGTCAAATCCACCAAAAATAAAACCTACCACTCTAAACACAAATAAAATTGTAAATAGGATAAGTAAGGTCGATCCCATGGGGAATAACTTATTGACTAATTTCTAATATAACCAAGCGCTAAAAAAAATTAATAGCAGATTTCGAATCAAAAGTTAATAAAATAAAATAAAAGCAAGAAGTAAATTAAAAACAAATCTATATAAATAAAAACTCAGTCAAGAGTAATTTTTCGCATGTGCGTTTTCATGGATTGATCATCGATTCAAAGATAGCTTTTAATCCATGCAATAGATTGGTTATAGCCTTTAGAGAACTCGTCCAATGTAATCTTTGCTTAATAATAGATTAAACATGCAAACACAGTGAGTAATCCCTAATTAACGAATAACCCTAGTCAAACGATAGGATTTAACTCGTTAATAGCTTTATGAACTAGAAAGACCCAATCATAGCCAACAAACCTACGAATGTGGCTCTTCAAAACTAGATTGTGTATTCTCCATAGTATAATTCAAAAACTTCAACCCAATCGAATTATACTACTTTCCACTTGTGTTAGTTCAATTAAACAATTACGAATTGGATATGTGCGATTTTACCAATGAACAACTGGCCACATTTAATCTTACCAATTGGATATGTGCGATTTTACCAATGAACAACTGGCCACATTGAACAAATAATAAAAGAGCATTAAGGGATGGGGTTATCTTGAAATAGCACAGAAAATACACAAATATTGCATAAAAGTAACAAACAAACAAACTGATTAGATCTCACAATCCCTTAACAAAATGTTGGTTTGAATTACTCCTTAACTGAATAAAGTAGTTTAGTTACACATGACCATAACAACAACTTCAAATAAAAATATAAAAGTTGAAAACTTCAAAGTAAATTTAATAACAAAGCTAGAATTGAAGATGCCTAGACAAGATCTTACAACATGTATATATAGTGCTCTAACCCTTGATCAAATTTCTAACAGGGTTAGGATAACTCTTTCGAAAGCCCTAGGAATCGTAGACAAGACAGGAATTTGTTTCCAAGTGGAACTCTTGCAAAAATGAGAGTTTTTTCTTCTATTCGTGTGTAGTAATTTATGACCATAAGGCGTGATCACGCCTTGTGCGACGAACACGATCAATTCCATGTTTAGCCTTTCAGGTTCCTTGTATGGCATCCCTTTGCATTTTTTTACTGTCTTTAGGCACTTTTTGAGCTCTTTTTCATCAATTTTCACCTAAGACAAGTAAGAATTAAATTTGGTGAAATTGTAACCAATTTGAAACCCAAAATTAATCACAACAAGTGCAAATATGGCCTAAAACTTGGTAGAAATTACATGTTGTCAAATTCCTCACACCTAGTCCATGTTTGTCCTCAAGCATGCTAAAAAATGCAAGTCATCAATTTTTCACAAGAAAAACAATCCTTTGGGCAATGTCAAATTAATGAAGTAAATGAGCAAATGTAAGAATACTTAGAAAGAGAGCAACTTATAAAATACATCCACAAAAATTTTCACACTTAGGCATTGGTTCAAACAAAGGTCTTTAGGCCCATAATATGAAGGGATTAAAATTCTTTACTCTGATCCTTAACAAACAAGTTCGGCTTGCAAATCAACTCAAAGGAGGAAATAATCGTAATCACACTAGACATCACACATCCTTCATCAAAAGAGAAATAAAGTGGGGAGTTTTATTATTATTATTATTATTTTTGGCATTTTTTTCTTTTTCTTTTTCTTTTTTATTATTAGCGAATCTTAATTATAACCAACCTTTTTACATGAATAAAAAATATTGGTGATGAATGTGCTCGTTTACTCAGTTGGTGTGATTAGCTTATCTAGAGTGTTAGCCAATCTTTTTATGCGAATAAAAACATTTGTGATGAATTTGTCTGGTTACTTAGTTAATAACAATTTCCAGATGGCTACTAGCTCTTCTCATAATTATTTTTTTGTGAGATTAGCGGAGTAAATTGGTTTTTTTTTTGAATAATTTCTCCCCAAAATTATTTCCCTTCTTTTGAATTCAACATATACCTCAAGCATAATATGACAAGTTCCGAAAAGATGCGACTACCAGCCAAACATATTCACTAATTCACGTAATATCAAGTAATTTTTCCCCATATTTCGTACCCAAGGCCAGTATTTTAAACAAATACGTTAAGGTGAGAAAAATTATGGACTTTCCTATAAACAATCACTTCCCACTTGTAACCCCCACCGGCTCATTGACTTCCTACTTGACATTGTTTCAAATGAAAACCTCATGTTATGCAAGAAAAATTGAAGACTCATGATTCGAGCTAGAGTAAGTAGAGCATGTTTAAGTCGGATTGACACCTGGGAGAAGAAAAAGTACAAAGAAATAAGTAGAAGACCGAAAAACTAACATGAGATGCCCTTTTTTAAACTCAAATCCACAAAATGTTCACAGAAAATGAACATGAATGTATACCACAATTCAACCATCTAACACTTCAAAACAATTCACATATCCCTCCCCCACACTTAAATCAAACATTGTCCTCAATGTATAATATGAGAAAAGCAAAGAAAAAATGGCAAGAATACTTCCCAGATAGTGGTGGAGACAAGCAGAGGTTGTCTTTGAATTAGGCTTGTGCATGCCTTATTCGATATGCACATCTCTCTCTCCTCCCAATTTCTGGCTTTGTGTTCCAGGAATGCCCTTGGAGTAAGGCGTGAGCACGCTTTATTGTTAGGGCACATCAGTTTCTTGAATTAAATTATTCTTTCATGCCTCCTCTATTCTTAAAGCGTGGTCAAGACTTAAGCTTTATGCAGCTTTGTTGCGAAAGCCTGCCCATGTCAAAAGTTTGAATTTTAAAGATTTAAAAGAGTAAATTTAGAACAAAAATGCAAGCAAAATCAATTTTTTGTTTTTGTTTTTTAAATTGAGCTACTTTAAAAGAAAATGATAAATAAGTTTGGGTTGCCTCCCAAAAAATGCCCTTGTTTAACGTCCTAGGCTAGACGTTAGGGATAACTCAAGTAATTGGATTTGAAAAATAATATTTGTCAAGCCTCCACATCAACTCTTCATTGGGGTTTTTGACTGTAGTAGCACTTAATTTCTTAGACAACACCCTTGTGGTGCTCCACCTCTTATTGTCCCTGACTGAAGACCATAAAATCTCTTTCATTAGCATATTCACTGCTAAAGGATACATTTTATCATGTAGGTTGTCATCTTTTCTCAATTTAGACATCCCCTGAGGTAATTGGTTAATTTGTTTCTATGCTGAAAACAGAAGACACTTCATTAGGATATTTCATGGCATCATAAACATTAAATTTAATAACTTCACCATCAAACTCCATAGTGAGACTGCCATTGTTTGCATTTATCTTGGTTGTAGTTGTACTTAGGAAAGGTATTCCTAGCAAAATATCAAAATAGCCAAAGCATTTATCATCTTCCATGTCTAGAACAAAGAAATCAGCTAGAAAAAGCAAGTTGTTCACTTGTGCTAACAAATCTTCCAATACCCTTTCTGGATAGACCTTCAGTCTATCAGCAAGTTGGATCACAACACCTATTTCTTTCAAAGGCCCAGCATTCAAAGAAGAATATATAGACATAGGCATGATATTTATTGACGCACCCAAATCACACATAGCCCTTTTTATACCCACGCTACCTATCTTACAAGAGATAGCAAACATACCTTTGTCCTTACACTTTAGGGGCACTTTCCTTTGGAGCACAGCAGAAACATTTTCATCCAAACTTACCTTTTGATAGCCTTCCAACTTCTTTTTGTTGGTACATAATTTCTTGAGAAACTTTGCATAACGGGGTACTTGCCTTACCGCATCAACTAATGGGATATTTATCTCCACTTTGTGAAAAATCTCAAGGATTTCTTCGTCCTCCTTACCATTTTTGGATTTTGTGAATCTCCAAAAAAAGGGGGTTGTATTACCAACGATGCAGATTGTTGCTTCTTGTTTGACTAATCTCTTGAAATTTCTGTCTCATTTTCAGCTTTTGATCTAGAGGCACACCCACTGCTAGTTGATTTAGGCTCATCTAACTCCCTTCTTCTTCTCAGTGTAATCACGTTTGCATTATGTTTTCGTTCAGCCACTGTTTGCAAATGAGAGACTTTAACTCTAATCTACTCATGGATGATACCAACTAGTTCGTCTGATTTTTTAAATCCTCATTACTTGCCTTTGTCTCCTGTTGAAAATGTCTAGTGTTAGTGGCTAGTGAGAAATCCCCCTCCCCCTACAGTGACATGCTCTTGTGCATCTTCTTGAAATGTAGGATACTTGCCAGTTAGGTGACCAACAGTGGCAAAAATCTCACAAGTTTTGACATGTTGAGCATTTCTTGCAACCAATGGAAGACACATTTATCTCACTTACTCTTCTTGGGAGTTCTTGGAACATTTCAAATTGTCGTGAATTTGTTGTCATGGTAGAGATTATTTCACGGGTCTTTATAGGTGTTTTGTTGAAAAGAGCCCCTCCACTTGCTGCATCAATCATCTTTCTGTCAATGGTTATCAACCCCTCATAGAAGAATTGAATGAGAGATTGGTCCAAAATTCTATGCACGGGGCAACTTACACACAATCTTTCGAGTCATTCCCAATATTCATGCAGTGTTTCTAGATCTCCTTGATAGATCCCACAAATCTGCTTCCAGATTATAATGGCACTAGAAGGTGGAAGGAATTTGTCTAAAAATACACGAACTATGCCCTTCCGTATGGTAATGGATCCTGTGGTTGGTAAAATAACCATTCTTTTGCAGCATCTGCTATAGAGAAAGGGAAAGCCCCCATCTTAATTTGCTCATCTGATACCCCTTGTGTTTTCATGGTTGAACACACCATTTGAAATTCCTTTGGATGCTTATGAGGATCCTTAGTAATCAATCCTCAAAAAATTGGGAGTAAATGAATAAGCCCAGATTTAAGTCCAAAAGATGCATCCAAAGTGGGATAAGTGATGCGCAGGGGTTGTTGATCGAATGATAGGGCAGCCAATTACCTCAGGGTTTGTTATTGTTTGGCCATCTCCACATGTGTAGTATTTTTTTTTTTTTAAAAAAAATTATGGTACTTGGTTATCAAAGAAAATAAATCAAATTAGTTATTTTCCAGCAACGGCGCCAAAATTTGATAGGTGTAGAATCTGCCAAAAATAAATCCTACAACTCTAAACACAAATAAAATTGTAAATAGGATGAGTAGGGTCGATCCCATAGGGAATAACTTATTGACTAATTTCTAAAATAACCAAGCACTAAAAAAAAGTAAAAAGGGGGGTTTCGAATCAAAAGTTAACATAATAACTAAAAGTAATGAGTAAATTAAAAATAAATCTATATAAATAAAAACTCAGTCAAGGGTAATTTTTTGCACAATATTTTTATAAAAGTAATAACAACTGGCCACATTGAACAAATAATAAAACATTATTAAGGAATGAAATTTTTCCGAAAGAGCACAAAAAAATATATAAATATTTCATAAAAGGAAAAGGCAAGCAAACTGATTAGATCTCACAATCCCTCAACAAATGTTGGCTCGAATTATTTAATGACTAAATAAAGTAGTTTAGCCACGTATGGCTACAATAACAACTTCAAATAAAAAAATAAAAGTTGAAAACTTCATAGTAAAATTAATAACAAAGCCAGAATCGAAGATGCCTAGATAGGGTCATATAACATATATATATAGTGCTCTAACCCTTAATCAAATTTCTAAGTGGACTAGAATAATTCTTTGGAAAGCCCTAAAAATCGTAGGCAAGATGGAAATTTGTCTCCAAGTCCAACTCTTGCCAAAACGAAACTTTTTTCTTCTATTCCCATGTAGGAATTTCTGACCATAAGGCGTCATCACGCCTTGTGCGACAAACACAATTAATTCCTTGTTTAGCCTTCCAGGTTCCTTGTATGACATCCCTCTGCACTTTTCACTATCTTTAGGCACTTTTTGAGCTCTTTTTCATCAATTTTCACCTAAAACAAGTAAGGATTCAATTTGGTGAAATTCTAATCAATTTGAAACCCAAAATTGATCAAAACAAGTACAAATATGGCCTATAACTCGGCAAAAATTACATGTTATCAATTGACAATTTAGGGAGAGTGGCCAATTACTTGGCAAGTATTGCACTTGCCATATGATTTGTTGGGTTTGGCAAAACTAGGTCTGGATTAGAATTTTATAGTTGTAATGAAATTTCAGATTGTTGCATCTTGAATGGATAATTATTGTTGTTGATATTTCTATTATTAAAGTTTTAATTATGAAGTTGTTGATATACCTCTAGAGATGTGGTATCTTTATTCTTAAAAGTTAACACATAGCAATATCTTCTCAAAGATACTATATTACTTTTATTTAGTCATAAATAAATATTAAAAAATTAATAATATTTATGATGCAAAAGGCATCCCTCCTACATTATTACAAATACAGTTAAAGTTAACAATAAGTTTTATCTGCTAAAAAATTTGTGAAAAATCTATTCTCAAATTGTGATTTAAAACGAGGAGAGTATGTATTGTGATAAATTACTTTTGAAACATTGTATTAAAAATAAAGCTGTGGCCTATTACATGCTATTTATTTTCATAGTTTATATTCTTTTATATTTACTTTAATGTCCATAAATAACTTCAATAGTTTATATTTTTGTGTTATTTTCATAGGTTATATTCTTTTATAACTTTGTCACAATTTTGCTACATATATATTTTTGTCATTTTATATTTCTTATATGAATGACGTTGATATCCATTTATTTGACGCTTTATTCTTATAATAGAAAAAAAATTTGTTCATGCGAAGCATGAATTAATTAAATTGTGTTTTTGTTGAATTCAAATCTTATGGTTTAATTATTTCATTAATTAATTTACATTCAATAGTTTTTTGGTTAATCATTCTACATTTGTAATACCAGTAAAAGTGTTTTATTATTTATGCTATACCTTAAATTAAACATATTATTTTTTAAATTTGCAATTATCTTCCCGCGCAATGCACGAGTTAAAAAACTAGTGAGAAATCAAAACCAATTGCATTGGTTACGTTTAAGTTAATTTCATACCTAAATTACCATTAATTGTTAGGTAAGACAACACTTATTGTTTTCTTTTTTTTAATCTTAACCTCCCGATTCTGATTTATTGGCCGACTAATCCAGATCGGGTATTGCAAAGACCCATTATAGGGGCGACCCTCCCAATCCTGTTGCTCCATTCACAATACCAGAATTCGAACTATGGACGTTGCTTGAGGGATCTAGCACCTCATCCCTCTAGGCCAACTACTAGTTGGTAACACTTATTGCTATTGTTAAGTGAAAAAGTACTGCTTTTTCGTTCAGCTTTGATCAACTCGAAAAAATTACCAAAATTATCATTGTTAAGGTTATGAAAAAAAAACCAGAAAAGCATATTGTTCAATGCTATAGTTACAATGAATGGACATTATTACGGGAATGTAGATAAATCGAGTTGGCTCATAAACATAGCCCGACTTTGATCTTGATTTTTGAGCATGTAATTCTAAATTTTATATTAATGTATAAATATATGAGATAATTATTCTAAACTATTCTACAGTTTGATCAAATTACAAATCAAATCTTTGATTTTTGGAAATTTATCTAAATAATCCTAAGGTATGCATGCTCAATTTCAATGCTAACGGAGATGTGAGAAAGACAAAAATACCTTCAAACCTTTTACAGTTGAAAAGGGGTAAATTACACTAGACTATCTTGAGGTAAGAAAAAATTACAAATTTAACCCTAAATTTTAGAAAATTACCTACGTAATCCTAGGAATAGCATACTAAATTGTAATACTAATAGAAATTTAATAAATATAAAATTCCCTCAAATATTTTTTAATGAATGATGTTTCTTATATAATGATGCTATTTGGTGTTTTAATATTTTTACTGAGGATGATACTTAAGGTATTATGTATGTGGTGTATTACGAAATAATGATACTTTAGATTGTAAACATTACTGAACTTATCAATGTATCTACTATGACGAATAAATCAAGCCACAGTGGTTGTTATAACTAGTTGTTTTCCAGATTAGATACAGCAGCATATTAGTGGATGGTGCTTACAAATCCCACTATTCCTTTCCAGTGAGACTTAAGGGAGCACCATTGAGCAGATCTATGATTGTACGAAAATGAATAAATCGATGCTTTCATAATTGCAATAACCACGAACTCAAGCATCTTGGAGAGGAGGTCATATGCTGGATGTTTAGGAGAGAGATGAACTACATTGTAAAGTCCAGCATTGTCACCACAAAGATAGAAATAATTCATTAAATAAAATGAGAATTAGTAACTAATATATACCTACAAAGTAGAGGTGCCGCACAACATTGAGTGCAGTCAGCAAACAACCTACCGATATAAAGAAGTATAAAGAAAAAAAAAAGAATGTAACTAACTATTTGTGCCCTTGAATGTGATGTGAGTCAAGACTGCCAATGTGGAAGACTCACAAGAGTTGGCAACTTGTCTTGGGTGGGATGACCTAATATGCCATAAGCATCTATCACCAACTGTTCAACTAACAAACACAAGGAAGGGAAACATCAAAAGAACCTTCTCTCACCTAGGAACTTAAATATTTTGTCAAGTTGATCGAGCTGCATCATCAAAAGAAAATTCAGAAAACAAAGCCACCCAAAGGGTCCAGACAAATTGCCGACATAAGCAACATATTGAATGAAAACTCATAACAAAGGTTACAGAAAAGAGAAACACTGCACCTGAAACAGGTAAGGTGTCCCTTTTACTTCTTGACCTTGAAATTGTGGTTCTAGAGTCAGAAGCTGAGCAAAGATGCAGGCTTTCCCATGTATCAAAAATATCATGAAGCAAGACTTAAATATCTAATTGAAAACAATTTATTGCCGTATAAGAATAGAAACATATATAAAAAGATACAATTTAAAAAGTTTGAAATGAAGGAAGCAAAATATTGTCCCCCAAGAAACCTTATTACCAACAGCACTTGTATAGTGTCTTCGCCCAAGAAGTAACTCAGGCGCACAATTCCAAATAGTCACTACAACCTATGCTTACAAAATTGAAAAGGAAAAGAATGAATATAGTAATGCAAGATATACATAACAACAAGTACAATGCCGAAGTAAAGTAAGAGGGGGCATGCCAAGGGTTCAATTGAAAGAGAAACACTTCAAAGTAGCAGAAGACAGGATTAATAATGAAAAAATATTTTCAATGAAAATCCAAACACTGAGCCTCATTTTATCCTTTTTTTTTTATTTTTTTTTCTAATTTTTGCAATATTATAGGAAGCAATTCTCAGTATCTATCATAACCCTTTAGAAGTTTCGAGATATTATTGATTATTAGAATAAAAGTTAAACCATCATCATAAGATATAGCATCAATACTTAAATTATGCAGCATTGGCCATCATAAAAGTCACAAAATTGGAATTTGGCATGTGGTTCTTCTACTCTCTGAACTCCAATCTACATTGCATCCCCTTTCCAATATCAGTTGCCAAGACCACCTAGTGACACCATAAACTGGCAGCATACGGATAGTATAACCAGCAAAAGCCAAACAAACAGATGCATAAGGAAAATGTCACACTTATTTACAAGATTATCACCATAATATAAGTGTAACCACAGAAGTTTAATTTCAAAAAGAATGTCCTGAAAGTAATCTTTCATGCCCATGGAATCACAAACGTGAAGAAAATTTTCTGATTATAAAGATGCAGAAAATTATAAGCGGATAGTTCTGATGACCCCAAATTTCCTTTCTAATATGGCTGTTAGGCAACGAGGACATGGGAGTTACATATTAATTGTCAATAAAGGGAAACAAAGCATTAGTCGTAGTATTCCTGAATTGGAAGAAGGCATGCACCCTAGACAAACCAACAACAGACCATTCGCAAAATTACAAAAAGGTGTCATCATTTAGGGAGGCAACTATATATAAATGGATGGAAGGGGGAAACCTCCAAGACACAAATGAGCGCACACAAAAATTAATGGCAGAATAGGAATATGTGTGTGTGCGTCAGAGAGAGAGAGAGAGGAAGCACGTGTTTCTCTAAATCTGATGAGAAATGATAAACCGCGGGGGGGGTGGGGGGGTGGGGGGGGGGGGCTGGGGGCGGCTTTGGGGGGTGTTGCTAGCAGATATTTTCTTACCCCATTTTCAGCTAATGGCTTTATGCGAGCCTGATAAATTCTTGCAAGGCCAAAACCAGCAATTTTTACCACTCCTTGGTCTTCTCTGTCACCCATCACCTGGTAACCGCTACTTCCAGATAAATAAAAGAAACAGCTCATGTTCAGAGTCATGTAATTGAAAACTGTACTAAAATAGTCAGAACTCTGGTACATTGAAATATATCATATAAATTTAACTTGAGAGGCAAAATGGAAACAAAAAAGAGAAACGAAACAAAGAATCTCACCAAGACATTTGACGGTTTTAAATCTCGATGGAAAATCCAATTACTGCCCAGAGTTTCGATTAGTTAAACCAAGATCCATACTATTGGAACCTAAATTGCAGACCAGCATAAAGGAAAATTTGCAGATAAATCCTACTTTCTGCTTCAGGATGAATAAGAACATACTTTTCTTTTTTAAATCACAGGAAATAAAAGTCTCACCACAGATTGAAAGCAAATTCTCCAGAGTTTCCCTTCCATATCAGGGTCGCAAAGATAAAGTATCATGGACTTTTAGAGTGACAAATGCATACAACACAAAGATGAAAGGTGCTTATTATGCCTCCGTACCTCCAACTATTCATTGTGAACCATTTAAGGATTCTGAAAAAAAGTAGGAATAGAACACAGTGTCCTTTTCTCAAGAACCACAAGCAGATAATAAAAAAATCAATTGGATCTACTAAGCAGTCCTCTGGAAGTAATTGTAGGATCATCTATAATCAAAACAACTGAGCACATGGCTCATAAGAATGTGCACAACCTGTGCATATAATTTAGACCATTAAGAAGCTGCCACAACATTGACTTGATTGTGTACTGATTGATTGGTTGATTGACCTTGTCTCTGTGATGTCTGAAGATTTCCTGGCAAGATCCACACAAGGCCAATGATTTTCCGCCACAATCAGATTGAACAACATATAAACAAGAGAATAAATCCTTTTCGTTTTCCCATCTTTCCTTGGGTGGGGAAGGATGCTGGTTTTGAGATTGGTGTTTGGATCACGACCTATTTACTATCATGGGCAGGGTGCATAGACCATGGTAAAACGTGAAAAGTGTAAGACTGAGAACGGGGCTTACAATAGTCAAGAGCGAGAAGTTTTACTCACACAAAGGTCATGCTCAGCGTAGTCAAAAGCTAGATAAAAGTAATATATCTGAATGATTGATGTGCGCATTCAGTAGCTTTACCAGCTTTACCACATTCTCATGGGCAATCTCCCAAAGCAACTGCAAAATAGAATCCACGCATTGAAAAACCAGAATTTAAAATCTTAAGGAGAAAAGAAGAAACAGAAAGAGCCAAAGACTAGTGTAATTAGAAGGGGTGGAGGGGAGAGAGAAGTACTATGAACATATAAACATGTTATATCCTGAACTGCAATAACCACAAACAGAAAATTTAGGTCCAATAAATCAAATTAGTGCTCTCATTCGGATAACGTATGTGCTTAGTAATGAGCTAGCTGATAGAAACATGAGAGCACTCAAATAACTATCCGGCTTTTCCAACATGGAGTTAACATAATCTTCAAAAAAAAAAGCTTGTTTCTTTAATTTTCCTTTATGTTGTTTCATCAAGATTGAACTAAATCTATAGTAAAGCAAAGCAATGGTGGAACTATAAATTTTCCCAGTAAAAACATTACAGATATATAACCCACTAAATTGCTTGATTCATAAGTCTTGTCTTTCCTAAACTGCCATGACTTAAAATATTTTTCCCTCTTTCCTCCCAAGAGAATATTTATGAGCTCCATACCACTTAATTTTGACATTGAAATGAGGAAACTCAATTAGTGGCATAAACATTTGAATATCCGTTTTTAGAGTTTTTTGGCAAAATATTTTCTCTTGGAAATTTGAGTATCCATTTTTGAGCCTTTAAATAGTAAAAAACTTAATAATCAGCTGATTATTACTGTTTTTAAGACATTTTTAATATTTTTTTTTCTCTATTGTAATTTCAACCTATAATGCTATGGATTAAAAGAGATTTAGTATATTTTTGTTTACCTTAATGCAAACCAATAAGATTTTGTTTTCGTTATTGATTCTAATTTAATATTTCGATATGTAATATAATATAGTTGTGACATTGCAATCTTTTTCTATACTTAATTTCATCTCGATATATTGTTTTTATAATATTTTGAAAGTTTCTTTTACTAGTAAAAGAATTATTCTTTCTTATTATATAGGATATTCTTAACTCATTCATATATAAGTAATTAACTTTCTTCATCCAACGAAGGATGTTCACTCTTCTATTATTCATTTGTACTGAAAAAAATTTGGGATAATTACATCTAGGAAAAATTACACTGACCACCCCTGAGGTTTGGCTGATTTACGAAAAACCCCCTACTTTTTCAAAAATTACCAAAAACCCCCTAAGGTTTCAAAAATATTACAAACTTATTCGAATTTCCGAAAATACCCCTTTCCCTTTTTTGGGTGATTTACATTGACCACCCTGAGATTAGGCTAATTTATGAGAAACCCCCTGTGGTTTCAAAAATTACCAAAAGCCCTCCTGAGGTTATACTAATATTACAACTAGCACCTACTTAGGTTGACTTATCAACAATATTAATTCTGTTTTTTTTCCCTCTGTAATATTGCTATCATAAAATTTTAATTTAATAGATTTGGAAAAAAAATTATGATTATGTGAAATGAGAAATATAAACATTGATTGAATAAAAAATTGAAATTACATAATGCACTTGAAAACTTTATTTAGCTTGAGGACTCTAACTCATTTCTCTTAAAATTTACTCCGTATTAGCGATAATATAACATACTTGATGTGTTGTTAGATACCTTTAATGCATTAAATTCAGAATATTTATTTGAATAAATAATTGCATTTTTTTTTCAAATCTATTATATGAAAATTTTATCATAACAATATTACAGAGGGGAAAAAAAAGATTTAATATTGTTAATAAGTCAACCTAAATAGGTGTTAGTTGTAATATTGGTATAACTTCGGGGGGGGTTTTGGTAATTCTTGAAATCATAGGGGGTTTCTCGTAAATTAACCAAATCTCAGGGTGGTCAATGTAAATCACCCAAAAAAAGGGAAGGGGTATTTTCGGAAATTTGAATAAGTTTGTAATATTTTTGAAACCTTAGGGGGTTTTTGGTAATTTTTGAAAAAGTAGGGAGTTTTTCGTAAATTAGCCAAACCTCAGGGGTAGTCAGTGTAATTCGCCCTTACATCTAGTATCCCTCTAAAGTATCGAAACTACAATTGGTCCCCCAAAAATTTTCAATATTACAGAGTGTTACCTCAATAAAATTCATAATTACAAATACCCTCTATTTGCCGGTTATCTGATCAACTTTTTCTAAACTTCCGGTTTTGCTCTTTATTTCTTAATATTAAATAGGGATAATTACATTTAGTACCCTTCTAAAGTATGGAAACTACAACTGGTACTTCAAAAATTTTCAATATTACAGAAAGTTACCTTAATAAAATTCATAATTACAAATACCCCCCTATTTGCTGGTTATCCAGTCAACTTTTTCTAAACTTCCACCATCATAAGTACAAATACTCCCTATTTGCTAGTTATAAATACCACGCTGCCCTCATTTCTCCCTCTCTGTCTCCCTCCTTCAATCGATCTTCTCTCTCCCTCCCCCTCGATCTCCCTCTCCCTCTCTCTCAATCTCCCTCTCCCTCTTTGGCAGCGAGCGGTGGGTTTAGTCGGCGGCGGGCGGTGGGCAGTGGGCGACGGTTTGTGTGCGTGTGTGTGTATATATATGTGTGTGTGTGTGTATAATGTTTGTGTATGTATATATGTTATATATGTGTATATATACATATTTATTTATATATTTATATTGCATTTACACATGAAAATAAAATAACATGGAAGAAAAATGTATAAAAATTAGGGAAATGGTGGATTTGGATTTTCAAAAAAAAAATTTACTGACGTCATTAAATTATGATTGGGAACCGGCTGAGTGGAGGGTATTTATAATTATGAATTTTATCGAGGTAACTTTCTGTAATATTGAAAATTTTTGGAGGACTAGTTGTAGTTTCGATATTTTAGAGGGGTAGTAGATGTAATTATCCCCATGGAAGAAATATGTATAAAAATTAGGGCAAGGGTAGATTTGGATTTTCAAAAAAAAAGTTGCTAACATCATCATATTGTGATCAAGAACCAGTTGAGTGGGGGAGTATTTGTAATTATGAATTTTAACGAGGTAACTTTCTGTAATATTGAAAATTTTTGGGAGATCAATTGTAGTTTCAATATTTTAAAGGGGTAGTAGATGTAATTATTTCAAAAAAATTACGACATACTTTTTAGGAAGGTATCTTTTAAAACGTCTATATTTATATCATTTGATTTAATGTAAAGAGATACAATTATATTAACAATTGTTTTCACAATATACCGATCTTACGTGGGAAAATAAACTCTATATATGGACAAAGTACAATACAATTTCAAACTTATTGTTGCGGGTAAGGTGTTGCGGGTCTAGAGTAGAGGAGCGTTAAGTGGAATTTACCCTAATAATATTAAACAATATAAATATAGAAATAGAATGTTGTTTATGTGAACGAAATGGCTAAAAGTAACTCACAGATACCTACTTAAAAATATTAGAATGAAGGCAAAACTGAAAAAAATATTAGCACGTGTTTGTGCAGCTTTGTGTGTGCGTATTATTTGTGTTGTATGTTATATATATTTATTTGATTTTTAACTTTTATTTAAATATTATATTTTATACTTAGGGATTGGAATTTATTTTTAAAATATCGTAATTTTACAATTTTATTTTCAAAATACCCTACTTTATAATATTCTTTTCATTCTATCCCTTTTGCATAGTGATTTCACTATTTAAATAGTAATTTTACTATTTAAGTTTATATATTTACTTTATTGCCCTAAACTTTAGGTTTGTATAAGATTCGATACCTTTTATTTAGAAAAAGTACGGTAGATTCCATTTTTCATGATATATAAATTTTATCAGATTTATTCTTTCTCGATTTTTATAAGTCATAAGAATATAATTTTTTATTTTCTATCTTCTTCCCAAAGTTCTTTTAGTTCTTTATCTAGTTGGTCTAGATCTTTAACATAGTTATTAAGAATTTCTTGGTTTATAGTTTTATTGATAAAATTAAGAAAATAGTCTTTTTTATTATTATGTGTTGCTATAAGAATTCTTAAATCTTCAGGTAAATCCTCTAGTATTTTCAAAATTGCTATTTTATGTTTATAATTATTTTTTCTTTTAAATTGATTTTTTAAGATATTAAAATCTTTACCCATTTTGATATGCTCAAAAATTAGTAAAATATGTTTGCACAAAACTCATAATTAATGATGAAGTATTCTAAAACCATACATATTCATAACATCAAGTAGAGAAATCTTACTATTTAAATCTTTTAAAAGTATATTACTTCCTTAATGTCCTCAATTCTTTAATCCTTCTTCTGGACTCGTCTTCAATCACCTCGACAAGCCTGACTGGTTTTAGCCCAAACGCCCTCTTGGCTTCATGGGACTTATGGTTCCAAACGGCTACTGTCTCGAACGGTGTAATCACTACGGCCTTCGTAGGGTTAGAGAATTTTGGAAAAATAGGAGAAATACAAGGTGAAAAGATTTCTATAGAAAAATTTCAAACACTCGAATATTTATGAAAATGAAACGATTTTATTTCCTTCAAAAAGGATTTATTCACACATGATCTAGAAGAGGGTTTACAAAGATCTATAAAAAGCTAAATTTCTCAGATTATTTTTTCAAATTGAGGATTCGCCCTGAGTATGTGATTCGATTCTCTAAATGAAAATTCTATCACAATTTATAGAAAAACAAAATATACTATTCGGACTTCAAAATTTTATTTGCATCCGAAGTCTCTATCTTTATGCGTTGGAATCCTTTATCCTTATCTTCTTTATCTTCAGAAGTCAAAAGTTGTCTCCTACAGCTGTCTGCCATAATGTTTTAGTGGATGATGACGTCATGGCACTCCTTGCACTGACGTAAGCACTTACATCATGATTTGCAACAACTAATCATTCTGCGAACTTTCTTTCTTGTAGTCTTTGTGCAAAAGAAATCATGTCTGATAAATTTAGTAACAAATTCCTTTAGAAATGGAGATATTATTTGGCCTCCTTTCCTCAATAAAATCTAGTTATTGGCCTGCATGAGAGTTTCATATTGGCTCTCCCAAAGAGACTCAACAATAGATTGAATGGCTTTAATTCCCATGGCTCTCCGTTTTGTGATCCATGAGCTGGTGAACTTGAAAGATCGAAAATTCTTTATACCAGTTTCAATCTTTAAGTTTGTGTTTATAACATCTATGGTGATCATATGTTGGAATTCATGCCAAATTCGCATCTCAGGTTCTGGGGCTATAGAATAGAACTTGAGTATAACTTCTCTATTTCTAGCAACTTGACTGACCTGGGATTTAAAGCGGTCATCAAATTCTGAAATTTCATTTAGATCCTTTCCAACATATAGCAGATAAAGAAATCCATAGTTTGCAAGCTGAAATACTTTATGCGGCTCAACTCCAAATATGGCGGTGATTCGTGGATGAACACTATATCCTTTAGAGTAGAATAGTGTTCTAAAATTCTCCCATCTATAGGCTTCTTCAGCAACTTTTTTATATTCTCTTTCCCATTTATTAGTGGGAACAAATTCTTCATTGGAACCCCTGCTGTTGAAACTTTCAGATTTATTGATTTTTATTTCAATAACTTCAGCATCACCCTGAGATTTAGAAGTTTTTCCTTTATTTTTCAAAGAGTCTAAAAAGTCTTTATTAGATAATGATTTATTATCATGACTTCCAGAAGACTCTGTTTTATCTTTCTCCTTTTTATCACTCTCTTTTTTAGCATCACTCACTTTTTCTTTTTCTTTTTCTTTATTTCTAGCTTCAACAAAAAAATTTAGACTTTCTTGAAGAAAAATGGCTCTTCTAAGTCCTTCTTGAGAGATATCTAACACTGTTTTAAAATTCAATTCTATCAAATCTTTAAGAGCTTTATTGCTATCAACAATGTCTTGACAAACCAAGACTATATCATCAATCTCATTCTTTAGCTCATCAAGATCCATCTTTCTTTATAAATTTATTCCTGCAGAAAAACAAGAATTTATAAGTTGATCTGTATCATCAATACAATTTTTGGGAAATTGTCACCCATCAACGGATTTGAGAAGTCTTTACCACCAACCGTTAGACAGTGGACTAGTTGTATGTATAGTGCATACAATCACTCTAGTTGCATTTAAAAGGAAATGCACACCCATCTCATCCATTTTAGAGTTGGAGAACTCATTCTTATCCGAATTCTATATTTCTGGAAATGAAATCGGCTAGAAAATTTTTTGAACCTTTTATTTACTCTATTTTGAAACTATAAAAGGACAGGAAAACTTACCATCTATGTAGCCTTCTGTATTGGGGTATATTTGGTAATTTATTGAAAACCAAAGACTGTATCTGGGTATTATCGATTTGGACTTTGAAAGGTCTTTGGTATAGAAAGAGAGAGAATTTCTGAATTTCTTTTATGATGGCCATAAGTTCTTTCTCATGGGTTGTATAGTTGACCTCAACTTGATCGAAAGTATCACTTGTATACCTGCATGTCTCATTGAGATCGGTTTTAAGTAGTGCTGCCCAATAAAGATCTGAAGCATCTGTCTGTATTATCAATTTATTCTTTTCATCAGGTAGTTTTAATTCAGGCAATGTTTTACATTCTTCCTTTAGATTTTTAACAAGTATGTTGATTGTTCAATCTTTTAGTATTATTTTTTCGAAGTAATTTTGAGTCTCATGCTTCTTTTTAGCAATATTTATTATGAATCCCTCAGCATAATTTAAACAACTAATGAATTTTTCAATTTGATTTCTATTTTCCAATTTATCAGGAAATTTCATTCATCTTTAATTGATCAATTAATTCTAAAATTAATAAATTAATTGATCAATTTGAAAAAATAGACCTTTCTTAAATAGAGGAATATGAAGTATTAGTTAACACAAATAATACAATTGGAGGCCTAAGTGCTATAATAAAACTAGAAAATAGAATTGTGAATTTCCTGATAAAGCTAGAAATAAAGAAAAAGAAAAAGAAAAAGAAAAAGTGAGTGATGCTAAAAAAGAGAGTGATAAAAAGGAGAAAGATAAAGCAGATTCTTCTGGAAGTCATGATAATAAATCATTATCTAATAAAGACTTTTTAGACTCTTTGAAAAATAAAGGAAAAACTTCTAAATCTCAGGGTGATACTGAAGTTATTGAAATAAAAATCAATAAATCTGGAAGCTTCAACAGCAGGGGTTTCAATGAAGAATTTGTTCCCACTAATAAATGGGAAAGAGAATATAAAAAAGTTGCTGAAGAAGCCTATAGATGAAAAAATTCTAGAACACTATTCTACTCTAAAGGATATAATGTTCATCCACGAATCACCGCCATATTTGGAGCTGAGCCGCATAAAGTATTTTAGCTTGCAAACTATGGATTTCTTGATCTACTATATGTTGGAAAGGATCTAAATGAAATTTTAGAATTTGATGACCGCTTTAAATCCCAGGTCAGTCAAGTTGCTAGAAATAGAGAAGTTATGCTCAAGTTCTATTCTATAGCCCCAGAACCTGAGATGCGAATTTGGCATGAAGTCCAACATATGATCACCATAGATGTTATAAACACAAACTTAAAGATTGAAATTGGTATAAAGAATTTTCGATCTTTCAAGTTCACCAGCTCATGGATTACAGAACGGAGAGCCATGGGAATTAAAGCCATTCAATCTATTGTTGAGTCTCTTTGGGAGAGACAATATGAAACTCTCATGCAGGCCAATAACTGGATTTTATTGAGGAAAGGAGGCCAAATAAAATCCCCACTTCTAAAAAAATTTGTTACTAAATTTATCAGACATAATTTCTTTTGCATAGAGACTATAAGAAAAAAAGCTTGCAGAATGATTGGTTGTTGCAAATCATGATGTAAGTGCTTACATCAGTGCAAGGAGTGACGGATGCCATGACGTCATCATCCACTAAAACATTATGGCAGACAGCTGTGGGAGACAACTTTTGACTTCTGAAGATAAAGAAGATAAGGATAAAGGATTCCAGCGCATAAAGATAGAGACTTCGGATGCCAAATAAAATTTTGAAGTCCGAATAGTATATTTTGTTTTTCTATAAATTGTGATAGGATTTTCATGTAGAGCATCGAATCACATACTCAGGGCGAATCCTCAATTTGAAAAAATAATATGAGAAATTTAGCTTTTTATAGTGATAAACTTAAAATATATACACTTTTATGTGCAAGCTTTGTGTATTTTTCATTGATTTTTATTAACGTTTTAAAGTTTTAAGGATGAAATTTGTGCTTTATGTAATACAACCTTAATTTGATCAATTTAAAGTGTTTTTGCACCCCTAAAGCATGTTTTATACAAGGTTTTGATGCCTATATACACCCACAAGAGTTTCATGATGTTATTGTAGGAAATCGGGGTCGAAACGAAGCCGAAAAAATGGGCGCGCGCGCCGTCCCGAATCGAACCAATCCAGCAGCGGCTGAAATAGTTCGATTTAGGACGGCTTAAGCCGCCCCGTCTGGCGAGGCCGTCCCGACGTGTCCAGAGAGTGTCCTAAAGGTTCGATTTAGGATGGCTAAAGCCATCCCGAAGCCACGAAGCCGTCCCGATGCGATACGGCAACAAGGAAAGTTGAGTCGTATTAGGATTTTAAGAACCGTTGCCCTACACCTATTTAAGGGACGTCTTGTGCACGATTTTGGGGACTTTTCAGCCGATATTTCAAGGAGAATTCTAGGGCGAAAGCTTACGAAGGGTGACAATTCAAAGGCCAAGCTCCTCCATCTCTCAAGATTATCGTCAAAAGCCGAGTTTGCGTTTATGTTTTCTTTTAATTTCATCATATTCTTGTTTTATTTTCTTTTCGCTATGTCTAGCTAATTAAATCGTAAGGTTCTAGGCTAGTCGTTGATGAAACCCTTGTGATTTGTGTTGAGCCTCTTTGATTTTAATTTTACATGCTTCCTATCTATAATTCAAGGTTTTTATTACTTGTTAATTTTTGGCCAATCTTTACAAGCTTTGAGATTTTATATTTGACTACGAAAGGGTGTGTATAAAATCTGACTATTTGTGTTATAGACATAAGGAACGCATAGATTAGAAATAATTGTGCTCTTGTACGATCGGTTAGGTTAATTAGCGAGGACTTTTTAACTAACACAACTCTTGTGCGCAATGGGCCAAGGGATCCGTATGTGATCACGAAAGTAGACACATAGCATTCCTTGGCACGTTTGTTTTACTTTCGAAAGGAGATTACAAATATTTTCGTGGGTTGGATCGTGGGAATATGTATTAATTAAAATCAATGGGGGTTTAATTGGTCACAAGGGGGGATTCAATCGACGATGCCTAGGCCCTAGCTTGTTTTTATTGAATTATTTGCTTTGATTTAGTTGTTTGTTTCATCTTATCCCAATCAATTTTTCGAAGCTTAAACAATAGAAAACTTATAAGTTTGGTACTTGGTAGCCCGTTCCTCGTGGGAACGATACTTTTACTTTCACTTTATTACTTGAGCGACCCGTACACTTGCGGAAAAATCGCAACATATAGATCTTTGTAAACCCTCTTCTAGATCATGTGTGTATAAATCCTTTTTGAAGGAAATAAAATTATTTCATTTTCATAAATATTCGAGTGTTTTGAAATTTTTCTATAGAAATCTTTTAACCTTGTATTTCTCCTAGTTTTCCAAAATTCTCTAACCCTACGAAGGCCGTAGTGATTACACCGTTCGAGACAGTAGCCTTTTGAAACCATAAGTCCCGTGAAGCCAGGAGGGCGTTTGGGCTAAAACCAATCAGGCTTGTCGAGGTGATTGAAGACGAGTCCAGAAGAAGGAATAAAGAATTGAAGACATTAAGGAGGTAATATACTTTTAAAAGATTTAAATAGTAAGAATTTTCTACTTGATGTTATATATATGTATGATTTTAGAGTACTTCATCATTAATTATGAGTTTTGTGCAAACATATTTTACTAATTTTTGAGCATATCAAAATAGGTAACGATTTTAATATTTCAAAAAATCAATTTAAGAGAAAAAAACAATTATAAACATAAAATAGCAATTTTGAAAATACTAGAGGATTTACCTGAAGATTTTAGAATTCTTATGGCTACGCATAATAATAAAGAAGATTATGTTATTAATTTTATCAATAAAACTATAAACCAAGAAATTCTTAATAACTATGTTAAAGATCTAGACCAACTAGATAAAGAACTAAAAGAACTTTGGAAAAAAGATAGAACAATAGAGAATTATATTCTTATGACTTATAAAAATTGAGAAAGAATAAATCTGATAAAATTTATATATAATGAAAAATGGGATCTACCATACTTTTTCTAAATAAAAGGTTTCGAATCTTATACAAACCTAAAGTTTAGGGCAATAAAGCAAATATATAAACTTAAATAGTAAAATTACTATTCAAATAGTGAAATCACTATGCAAAAGGGGTAGAATGAAAAAAATATTATAAAATAGGGTATTTTGAAAATAAAATTATAAAATTAGTATATTTTAAAAATAAATTCGAATCTAATCCTTTACATTGGCTTAGATCTGGTCAGATAGGCGGCTGTTCGGTATCCGAGAAAAACTCATTTTTTTTTAATTTTTTTGTGCGTTTAGCTAACAAGAAGTTCGTTTACTGCAATTGGTTCCATTAATCTCGACTGAATGCGTCTATCTACTATAATACCCTTACTTGTCTTGTTATGAGTTGATACTTCTATGGTCCCATTTGAATATTAGCCAAAAAAAAGATAAATGTTCTTCAACATCTTATCTGCTTTTATTCCCTTTTTCTTTTTTTTTTAATATATTTTTCATCACAAAACAACCATTATTTAGCGGCTCGCATCTTTTTAGTTTCTGAAAAATTGCTCTAAGATTGTGGTGAAACTTTGTAAGACACTTATTGCGATTGTTTTAAGCGTGAATGCTGTTTGAATTCGACACATTTACTCATGAAATGCTAGTCTATGTGTTTGGGCTCAAAAATTAATTTTTTTGTATCAATTCGGAGTGGGCTAATATTGGTTCTTTTCGCCATGCCGAAATAAAATTAATAAGGCTTAGGTTACTTTGACGTGTACACGGAGGCCTATGGTGGAGACCCAGGCCGAAATAAAATCACGGCCCATGGCCCAGTCAGCAGGAATATAAAATAAGAAAAAAATAAGATAAATACAGGAATAATCAGATCCCCTATTTTTAGGGGTTGTTAGATGAGAATAGCTAAGTAGATAAAGATAAGGCAGGAAGTTATACCTGAACATGCCTAAAATAAAGGGCATGTACTGCTGGAAATTTAAAATCCAGATGACATGGCATAACTGCCATATCCTAAAAATAAGGACGATCGTCTATGTCAAGTGGCCAATCCAGAATAAAGTGGGTAGTTCCAAGAATAAAGGGTGGCAGTTGCAGCTTAAAGTCTATAAAAAGGAGCTGGATTCACCATTTGATGGACATCAACAACAACAATCAATCAACACAACATAAAAACTCTTCCAATCAGGAAGTCATCACTTCTCTAATTTTTCAGTCTAAATGAACAAAGATTAGCTTTAGTTCAGTAGGTAGAAAGCCGTTACGAGTGTTTGTAGCCATATCTCATTTGGCTTGAAGTGAGGATATCAATGCACTCATTCCGTAATGTTACGAGGTCATAGCCATCACTCACTTGGATTGGGCTCAGTTTGAGGTCAGATATCAATGCGACGGAGTGGTACCCAACATTCATATCGAGCGCATGTATGAAGAGGAGTACATGCGGAGTCAATCAATGGTCGTCGAAGTGAACAACCTCTCTGAATACACCCACATGTAGATATGGCTGGAGTTATCAATGTGGCCGATTTATAGCTAGAGTTCTAAGGGACTGCTTAATGCATCTTTGTCATATATATGACCCGAGTCATCAATGCGTGTGTCTGTAGTCGAGTCCTGTAAAAGTCCGTGTGGCGAGTAGCCATCGTCTTCGAATATATTTTCTCTTCGATTTAAAGCTTTTCGACCCTTTTCGATTTTTTAGAGTGCTGAATTGTTAAGTCCTACATTGAGTTGTAGGCAAGTAGAATCTCAGGAGTAGTGTTTGCCTACTTTGATTCAGTCATTTTTCAGATAGAATTCTTAGGCGCATCACATAATTTTTGACTTCGAACCACAAGACTTCCACTTGTGTGCTCCTGCACACTGGCACGCCCACACTCGAACGCCAAGAGCTCACTTTGAATTGGTTGTTTTCCTATCAAACTCAGCCGGTTCGGACCACTGAGCGACCACTTCGGCGCGACTAGAGAAAATTTATGCAAACATATCTTTTTGGCACGTCCGATAGGATCGCACTTCAATTTTCGAAAAGGTTTTGTCAGCATTTAGGTCTTAGAAAGCACGTTTTATTTCGGTCAATTGCATACTTGCATTCTGTATTGAAATATCACAAAAAAAAATTAAAATTAAAATTCATAAAAAGCAAGTCATGGCACCACCACGCTTAAAGAGCCAAACTTGAGCTGACCTCGGTTCAGATAGTGAAAATGAGGCAGCCAGTGATCAGAATAAAGAGATGAGTGGACATAATCCACCTCCCAACGTTCAGGCTATCATTGACAGGCTCGAGCGAAATCAGAGAGCGCCTAAAGAGGCGCCGATTCAGGAAGCACCCGCCTTGCTGGCTAGAGTGGCCAGTTGTAGCGAAGATGCATTATATGTGATGGAAAAGTGGATTTTGGAATCTAACCATAGATTCCAGGAGTTGATAGAAAGACAACGTAGAGAAGAATCGGAGAGGGCCAAACAGATGGCCACCATGTTAGAATTACTCTGAGTAATCGATCCACATTACAAAATGAACTTGCGCTGCGTGGTGGCAAGTATGGACAACATTGCACCAATAAGAGAACCTCTATGAGAGAATGAGGCCAAACAACATCACAGGTTTGACCATGCCGATGCACGGCCAGAACGATTGAATATTGGAGGTAATCATTGCCGTGGAAAATACCCCTACATTGATACCGGCAAAAGAGTGGCGTTTGAATCCAGAGGCGTACTCTTGGAAGGAGAAGGACCAAGCTCCAAGAATCATTCTGACAGGCCTAAAATCCCCTATGCAATGCTATACGTGGCGAAAAGACCCCAACCTGCCACCAATCGAAATGACAACACAGTCATGTCTTGACAAGAGATACAATAAATGTTGCAGCAGGAACTAGCGAGGCATAAACGATCAGCCTTGCCATCTAGGTATTCTCGCCCCTACCCCCCTCAAATTGACATCATTCCTTTTCCCCCAAGGTTTAGGATCCCAGTTTTTACTTTGTTTAACGGGGATGGGTTACCACGATTGAGCATATTGCTAAATTCTCCACACAGTGTGGCAAAATCGGAATGGACGAAAACCTAAAATTATGTTTGTTTCTGAATTTCTTAACTGGAGAAGCCTTTTTGTGGTACATTAGACTTAGATCTGGGTCTGTTCCTGATTGGCCAACGATGGAGAGTCTTTTCCATAGTCATTTATATCAACTACCCCCTGAGGTATCCATATCAGAGTTAGCCAATATGAGATAAATGTCTAAGGAGTCGGTCGAGGAATATATGAGGAGATTCGTCCGGGCCAGGCACTTTGCCGAGTGATTATGGCTGAAGAAAGTTACATAAGTTTGGCCATAGGAGGCATGCACCTCAAATTAAAAAAGAAAATATTTGGCCAACAATTTGCATCAATTTTTGACTTAATCAGGCATGTCACTGAATACGAAAAATTATTAAAAGAAGAGAATCGAAGAGGTCATCACGGCAATGCCACTCACTATCAAGTAGGCCTAGCCAAAGTTTAAGATGACCTGGTTAATGTCGAAAAAGACCAATGGGAGAATGAAGTGGGCCTAGCCCAAGTCGTTTGCCCTACGTTGATAAAACTAAGGGCATTACAACCCCACATCAAGATGCCTCCTGGCATGCTGAATAAGCTAGAGTTTCGTTCTGAAATGGAGAGGCGCTATGGTTTTGATGTATCGAAAATCGAGGCTATTTTTGATCATTTATTGGCTGATGGAAAAATTAAAGTGCCTAATGACTATAAAATGCCAACGGCCAAAGAGCTGGAAGACAAAACGTACTGTAAATTTCATAATGCATGGACTCATAACACCAATGACTGTCTGGTTTTCTGGTGGGTGATTCAGAGCTACCTGGACAATGACATCTTGCGCTTTCTGCAGGAATGGATGAATAAGAAAATGGAAATTGACAAAGAACCATTCCAGGAGGAGGGAGTAAACATGGTCAACATTCAAGATGACCCAACCGAAAAGGAAAACCAGCAGAATGAGCAAGCAATAACGCAGTCAGAATGGCAGTTGGGCCTTTGCGCTAGATGCCATTTCGAAATGAAAACAATACCATGGGTCTATCCAACAGGAGCTTACTATTCTTGGGCCAATTCCAAGGCCAGCTTTTTCATGGTTCCACAGTCGCCTGTGGTGCCATACCCCCCTCATATGCTCGGAGGGCATTGTGCCAATGGCGATCCATCCCATCAAAATTGGAACAACAGATATCGAAGTCCATCCCGAAGGGTCAACAGAGAGCGGAGTGACAAGAGGAGGGCACCTTCTAGCCCACCTTGAAGATGTGAATCAACTCTAGAACTGGTTCATTCCAAGTTCATTAAGCCGCCAGCAGTCCAGGAAGGACGCTGGACAACAGTAAGGCATCTTAAGTTTCCTATGAAAGAAGTCCTTGAGAGATGACACGAACACAGTACTCGAGATATTTGCGACAACACAAGAAAGCTGAAATACTCAAAAAAAAAACAACGAAGCCCATCAAGGGTCGGGTAGTGATATCAATAGAACCAGGAAAGCAGAAAATCATCCCGATTGACATTTAATTGAAGCAAAAGATTGCTGATCCAATGATATTGGAAAGTGATGAATCAAAGAACAATATCCCAAGCAGACCAGACGGTGTTGGAGAAGAGGACCTACTGAGTGAATGGATCGTAAAGATGGAAGAACTAAACCAGATCGACAAGGAGTTGCCAATGAAAACTACGGACGTACCAGCATCTAGTGGCGATGCTATCAACATGGTATGGGCATTCCCTTCCGTTACTAATGCTAATAGTCATTCTCAGGATAACACAAGTGAAAGCAGTGAGGTCTGGGATGACAATGAGCCTGTGGCTTTTTTTGTGAGCAATTCCGAACGAATAGTCCAAAAGAGTAAAACAATCGAATAGATCAAAGCTTTGTTCCAGAAACCTCCGCCAAGCATGGCGAAGCATGTAAAGCCCCTCTTCATGGCTAGCCATCCCAATAGCAAACCTACTGGAAGAATGCTGGTGGATAATGGAGCTGCAGTGAACATCATGCCTCTCCAAACTATGAAACACATCGGAAAGGAGAAGGCTGATCTCCTCAAGACAGATGTGGTCATTAGCAATTTTGCAGGAGGAAAAGCAGACATCATGGGTATACTGCCAATTGAAGTAAGTATGGGAAAGAAGACAGTCATCTCTGCGTTTTTTGTTATAGACGCAGGGACTTCATACAATCCCTTTCTAAGAAGGGACTGGATCCATTCCGCCATATGCATCTCTTCAACCTTACACCAGTTATTAGTATTTTTGGGGGATGGCGAGAATGAGCCAGAGATGGTGAAGGCAGAAGAAAGGCCTTTCATGGCCAATGTGAATGTAGTAGAAGGCAGATATTACTCCGACAATATCGGACCATATAGGTTCGTCGGACAGGACAAATATGGCCGTTCGCTTTGTGCCACTTCATCTGTGGCGCTAGTTAGTTTAGAGGTAGCAATGACTAAGGAGGTTAGCAGGCCTTGCAATAACATCAATATAGACGAAATTGTAATAATTTTGGATAGTACCTGATCAATAATAATAAATAAAACTTTGGCCTTATTGGCCAAAGACCTTTCCGATTACTATAATTGTAATGCGGGTGTAATCTATGAGTACGATCAAGATCTCACTTCGACAGATGAAATCATACTAAAGGAATTAAATGCCGCTCCGACAAAGCTCGATGATGTTAGAATTCAGGTACAGGATCCTATCATTGAAGTGGAGTTTGGCAATGAAAACGATCATAGGCCCACATACATTAGTGGTTTACTAAGCCCTGAAAATAAAGAGGCCATGATCAACATACTTAAAAAATGTAAAAACTGTTTCGCATGGAATACGATGAAATGCCCGGTCTCAGTAGGGACTTGGTGGAGCATCGTATACCCATTTTGCCTGAATTTAAGCCACGAAAACAACCTTTTAGATGGATGTCCGAAGAAGTTTGTGTGTTAATCAAAGAAGAGATTCAAAGACTTTTTAAGGCAGGCTTTATCGAAGTGGCCAGATACCCTGAATGGGTAGCCAATGTCATGCCAGTCATAAAAAAGAATGGCAAACTGAGGATTTGCATAGATTTTAGAGACTTAAACTTGGCATCTCAAAAAGATGAGTACACGATGCCAATGGCTGACATGATAGATGCCGTCGCAGGGTATGGGCTTCTGACTCTTGTCGACGGCAATGCAGGATACAATCAGATCTTTATAGCCGAAGAGGATATCCCGAAACTGGCATTCCAATACCCGGGGGGCATTGGTACCTTTCAATGGAAGGTCATGCCGTTTGGCCTTAAAAATGCTGGGCTACGTACTAGCGAGCCATAAACTGCATTTTTCATGACTACATGAATGACTTCGTCAAGATCTACATTGACGATCTCATCATTAAGTCTATTAGCTTTGCTCAACGTTTAGAGCACTTGGTTAAGGCCTTTGAGAGGATGAGGAAGTTCCAATTGAAGTTGAACCCGCTAAAATGTGTGTTCGGAGTGGCTGCAGGCTACTTTCTTGGGTTTTTAGTACATAAGAAAGGAATCGAAGTGGAGACAAACAAGGCAAAAGCCATCCTGGCCGCCCAGCCACCTTGAACTAAGAAAGAACTTCAGCAGTTTCTTGGAAAGGTCAATTACTTGAGAAGGTTCATTTCGAACCTTGCAGGCAAGACCAAGATTTTTCTTACCATTATTAAAGTTAAAAGATCATGACTACTTCGAATGGTCAGAAGAACATGGGCAGACATTCGAAAGAATCAAGGAAGCCTTGACTTCCTCTCCTGTGATGATACCGCCGGGATAAGGAGAACCGCTCAACCTTTACATTTTGGCAGCCGACAAGACCATTGGGGCCTTCTTCGCACAAGACGATGACAAGGGTCTTGAACGGGCTGTATACTACTTGAGCAGGCATTTGAGTGACACGGAACAAAGATACCATCCAATCGAAAAGTTGTGTTTAACTTTGTACTTTGCATGTGTTAAGCAACAGCACTACCTGTTGCCGGTAAAAGTTCTTGTGATCAGTAGCATATTAAATACATGCTTTTGAGATCGGTAGTGTGCAGGCGGATAGGCCGTTGGGCCATCCACCTAATGGAGTATCAGCTACAGTTTGTTCCACATAAAGCTGTGAAGGGCCAAGCCTTGGCTGATTTCCTCATCAACCACCACAGTGTCGAAATAAATGACGAAGTGGCTCAGCAAATCGAAATGCTATCAGTATTTGTGAAGCCATGGGCTCTTCAATTCGACGGGTCTGGAACTGACAAAGCATCCAGGTCTGGCAAAGTTGTCACTTCGCCGTCAGGAATCAAGACTGGCATGGCAGTCCAGTTCGATTTTCCATGCACCAACAATTAGGCCGAATACGAGGCCTTGATCCTTAGGTTAGAATTACTACGTGAGTTAGGAGCATCTAGTATCAACGTGATTGGAGACTCCCAGCTCATCATTAAATAGATCTAGGGTACATTCCAGTGTTGAAACCCTGTCCTTGATAGGTAAATCTCCACAGTTAATGCTTAATTAATGGGATTCAACGAAGTAACATTTCAGTATATGGCTAGAAAGTCTAACTTTGAAGCCAATGAGTTGGCTCAAACAGCCATTAGAGCAGAATTCCCCAAAGGTTGTATGGCCTCCAGTTATACCATTACAAGGCAGGCCTACCTTTCTCATTTTGAAAGAACCAATGTTTGCACCATTGAGAGTACCATGAAACAACCTGACCAATACTACGTTATTTGAACGACCCTTCCAAGTGAACACCTCGACAAATCAAGGTGAGAGCCACTAACTACGTGGTCCTAGGAGATGGCTCATTGTATCGTCGAAGTTATGATGACGTCCTCTTGTAATGTTTTGAACAGGATGAGGGGATGAAAATCATGGTGGAAGTCCACGAATGAGTATGTGGAGCCCATCAAAGTGGCCACAAAATGGCATGGTTAATCAAACGATATGACTATTTTTGGCAAAAAATGGTGCAGGATTTCCATTGGCTGGCGAAGGTTTGCAAAAAATGTCAGCTATATGGTCCAATTCAAAGGGTGCCAGCGGAGGAAATGAATTTGATAATCAAACCTTGGCCATTTCGGTGTTGGGTCATCGACCTAATAGGGGCTATTTTTCCCCCCTGTTTGAAACAACACTCCCATATTATCACCGCCATTGACTATTTCACTAAATGGGTGGAGGCTATTCCCTTCAAGCAAACCGATCAGAGAACAGTAGTCAGGTTCATCAAGGAACATCTAGTGCATAGATTTGGGATCCCTTAAACTATCGTAATAGATAGGGGAACCATGTTCACGGGATCCGAAATCCAGGCCTTTGCCGCATAATATAGTATCCAACTCACACATTCCACACCATATTATGCGCAAAGGAATGGGCAAGCTGAATCCACCAATATAACTTTAAAAAATATCATTTCGAAGATGGTTGAGGGAAATCCCAGAGCATGGCATCTATTGCTCTCCGAAGCATTATGGGCTTATCAAATGAGCCAATGCACCGACACAGGAACTGCCCTATTTCGACTCACCTATGGCCATGATGTAGTCCTGCCTATGGAAATCAACGTGAGATCTGCACGAATAGCTCAACAAAATAATCTCACCATTGAAGAATACCATTGTAAAATGGTAGATGAACTAGACGATGTGGAAAACATTAGAATACATGCGCTAGATTCCATTGAGGCTTAGAAAAAACAAGTTGCCAAAGTTTACAATAGAAAGGTCAGAGCCAAGAGATTCCAGATTGGTAACCTCGTTTGGAAGGTCGTCTTCCCCTTAGAAAAGAAAGACACCACACTAGGAAAATGGAGCCCAAACTGGGAAGGCTACTTTTTGATCCATTCGATAACCAAGGGAACAGCCTATCTACTAGAAAGCATAGATGGGGACTTGCTCAGGGATCCGATAAATGGCAAGTATTTGAAAAAGTATTACCCTACACTTTGGGAAATGTTGCCATTAGAACATCGAATTAATCTAAGTCAAAATGGCCTCTAAGGCCAATCGCATTTAGAATTATTGCATTTTTGTCTATTTCTATCCAGTTATGTTATTGACATGCTTAAGTGATTTCTTTCCCACATGTAAAATGTTTTTTGAAGGAATCTTGATACAAGCAGATCAAGTAACATGATAAGTCGAAATAGACCACAAGAAAGAAATCGGAATGAATGCATGCAAAATTGAGCTAAGAATGGCTTAAAAGTTTCAAGAGTAGGATAAAGCAAAAATTGTTTTGGCAACAGATTGCCATTTCGAATGGCACGCAGGCCACAAAATTGAAATTTTAAAATTGTCAGGGTAGTTAGGCAACCGGAGCATCTTTTTCTTGAGTTGTGCCGCTTGGTCCAGTCGCCTCATCTACGGGCGGGTTAGACGTCGAAGTCGCCTCCATCAAATGACCAATCCCATAACCTCCAACTCCACTGACCCATGGGGTCCCTTCACCTAGAAAATCAGCTCGAAATTGAGCAAAGAAAAGATGCAAGGAAGTAGTGACCTCGTCGAGCTGAGGAGAGGCAGTCTCAACCTGTCGCTTTTGTTCCAAGTCCCTCTCCTTAGCCTGCTGGTAAGCCTTGATCTGCTCATCAGAGCTAGCCTTGAGCTCTTCAACTTCATTGGAGAGGTTGAGCAATTGTTGGTCCACCTCTTCGGTGAGTTTCCGCAGGTGTTCCATCTCAGCAACAAGGCCCTCTTATATGGTAGACAATTGTAACTGCTGTTCAGCTTTCTGGTTCAGTTGAACCCGAAGTGTTCTCATAACTTCAACCTGCAAGGCCAGTGTTGGAAACAGGAGGAGTTTGGATAAAGGTGTGGTTACTCTCGCATTTTGTTCCCAGGCTAGGGAGATTCCTTTCAAAGTCCTCATAAAAACGCCTCTTACTGGGAGCCATGGTGAGACGAGCAACCTCCCGCAAAATCTCATCAATAAGATTCTCTCTTTTCCTGAAGATGGCAGGAGCATATTCAGAATCCACCCCTGCGAGGAGCCCTTTGAGCTCCTGAACATGAGCATCTGAGAGATGTGTGGCCACTTTGGGAATGGGGGTCCCCCAAGATAGAATCTAGCAAGTCCACCACTGCCTTGGCATTGCTTAAAGGGGTTGAGCCCGACAATGATCGAGGGGAGGTCGCCTATAGGGAAAAGAGGAATTAGAGCATATGAACCAGCAAGGAACCAAGGTAATCAACAAGGGAGCAATATTACCTGAGAGCTACCAGCAGGGGTGTCTGGCAGCGAAGAAGCCGTTGAAGGAACCTGGGCGACAGGCTGAGCAATAAGCTGTGGGAATCGAAGTCAGAAGAGGATATAGCTAGATAAGCAAAAATAGGCAAAAGAGACATTACCTCGGTTATCTTGACAGGCAGGAGGAGGAGGCGGCATGACCATTATTTCAGATGGACAAAGACCTGGAATATCAGCAGGCGAATATCCCATCGTAGTTAGGTCAACGTAAATCTTATCGACAGCCTCATCAACATCTGAAGGCTATTCCTTAGCACTCTCTGCTTGAGGGCCGGTAGAAGCGGAAGGAGTACCAGTGGGAGAGGGTTCAGAAGCATAAGTAGGTATCACCAAGTGCCTTTTTGTCACCATTTGTTTAACACACGTTGCCCCTGGGCCAATAGCGGCAGTAATGGTGCATTTGCTTCGACGAGGGCCTGCGAAGGAAAGAAATCAAGATGGTGAAATTCAGAAAGATAAAATCAAAAGAAAGATACGTGGTTGGAGACGTCCGATTCGTTATCATTAGAGTTAGATACTGTGATCACGCCATCAACCTTTGTTGAATGAAAGTGGCAGGCAGAACGACGAGTACCTACCTGAACAGGGACTGGTGCAGGAGCCGGATCAGGGGACGAAATGGGAATTCCAGCAAGAATGGCAATGACAGCAATCACCATGGCTTCAGTCTTCTTGTGAGAGCCTAGAAACAAAATGAGTAGAGATTCAGCGGCTGGATAAGAAGAGACCAAAATAGTGGAAGCAGGGATGAAGGTAATACCTTTCCCTTCTATGGTTACTGCGTTACTCCGAAAAGGGTCAGCGAGTCCAAAGAGCTCAACCCTACGAACTCCCACGGGGTCATCAGCAAACAAGCCGCTGAAGGTAACCTCGTCATAGAAGCTCATGGGCCTTTCAAGGGGAACGTTAGGGATAATCACCCAAGGGACAAAATCAGGTGGGAGGGGTGTAGTCAAGCATTATGGGCTAAAAAAGGTAGACCAATGCGGGCTCTTGTCTTCTAATCTCTTCCTAGCGGTATAAAAATGCTCTTTTGTCCTTAGCTATCATTTTTTCTTTCTTTTCAAAAAAAGAGACTGAAGCTTGCCTAATGCATCTGTCACGGTGAAGGAGATTCTTGGTAACATTATAAAAGCGTTCAAATTTCTCAATACCTTTTTTGCCCGCGACAGATTTGAGAAGCATATCCTCAGGGAAAGGCACGTTGGTGGCGACCTTCGAGGGCACAACCGAGAAAGTGAAATGAGCTACGGCCTTATGAGTAGGCTCAGTTTGAGAACAGCCCAAATATCCATTCCACCAAGTCTGAAAGGCCAAAGTGGCTCTAGGGTTTCTAGCAAAATAAGTGAATTCGAATTTACTTAAGCGACGCCAAGAACCTTCTATTAAGCTCCTAAAGACATCAACACCCCGATTTTTGTATTTGTTCAGCTTGAAACGTGACGAGTTAATCGTCACGACTGGGGCAGGCAAAGACTGAATAAGGCCAAACTGACATGCCACATAATGAGGGGCATACGACAAGAAGCGACTAGAGACCATATTGTCAAAACGAAAACAATATGGCAAGTCTCTAGCAGTAATGAAGGAAGCCCATCATCTTTGGTCAATGAGGTGGAAAGATTTAGACCCATGGTGGTAGAACGCCAGGTCACCGCTGCAAAGGATGTCCCACTTTGGTATACTATCGTCTCGGAGAAGGTAGAAATGGTTGAAGGCTTGCTCAGGATTGGCAGTTGAAATGGAAATACGTGCCAAAAAGGTTGTCAAGAGCTTTTTCTCCATCCTCATACCAACAGACCTTGTGCACAAGTGAGGGAAGTAGGCTTGAAGCCACATTTGCACTAGCCAAAGGCCCCCGTGATGGATCTCCCTCTTATTTAGGTCTTGCGTCACCTTGGCCAACATGCGTAGGCCTTTGTAAATGAAAGCCAGCACGGCTGGACCCAGAGCCAACTCAGCACCCGCAACCAGCGCCCCTGCCATGTAATAAAACTCCATGGTTTGTTGGCAAGATTGGCTATAGAAAATGTATCTACACAGCCACAATGCCAAGAATCGGACGTGTTCTTCATCAGAGACTAAGGTGGCCTTGTTAACAAAATGGGAGATGATGTGCCCATAGCTAGTCATGGGTTTGCTCTCATAGGATAAATGGGAAATCTCTAGAATATCGATGTCATTATACCTTACTTCAACATCGATAGGATGACCGAACGAGTGAAACCCTGCCTATTACTCCAGATCAAGAAGAGTTAAGGTCACGGGTTCTGCGGCGAAGTGGAAAGTGTTGTCGAATCTACCCAGAATGGCAGCGCCGCCTATAAAAACCCCAAATCGAGAGAATAAGGGGTTTTTGAGACCTAAATGGGCTCGTAGATCCCAATACTCTTCCACAATTGGCCATGATCGGCCTCAACACGAGCGCACCAGTTTACAAAATCATGATGGACAGAGGAATTGGGCAACCATATCCAGTTACGGACAGAAGTGCCAAAACATGGCCCGCTGGATGTGGCAGGCGCTCCTCAGAGCGGGTGAGGTCGCGGGGGTGGTCTCGAGGAACTTCTCCGTTGAGAGTAGGGCCCAAAGAATGGGAACCCTCGCAGGGAAAAATAATTGATCCTTGAGGTACCATTGCTGATAGCGAAGAGTTTAGGGTTTCGAAATTGGGGAAGATGAGTTAGAAGGATGGTGAAGGTAAACCGTAGGCAGAAGTGAGAGGTTTTTAAAATCAAAGATTAACAACTGAAAGAGTCCTGAGAATTCTGGAGAAACATTTAAAGGTGAAGAAAAATGGGAGATTGAGAATTAGGGATTAAAAGGAGTCCCAAACGTGGGTGGACACTGGTGTAAGAAACAACTAGTATCAGGAAACTCAAAGGATGCCATCATGGTGGCGCCAGTAATAGCCGTAATTTAAAACAACAGAAAAAGAGAAAAATATATAAAAATATATGTCCACGGAAGAATGAATGAAGAATGTTGCAGAAGGTTCAATAGTGACATTCTCATGGCTTGATGGCCAAGCATTACTGGTAACATAAAGGCCATAGCGTTTACAGCAGTACGTTGAAAAAGCTGAAATTGCTACATTGAATATGGCAAGCATGAGGAAAAAGCCGGCAATTTAATGGTGCAAAGAATATGAAATTTTAATAAAGTTATGACCAAATCTTGCAATTGATCAGAACTTGTGGTGGGCATTGTTTGGGCCCAAAAAATAAATTTTTTGTATCGATTTGGAGTGAGCTGATATTGGTCTTTTTCGCCATGCCAAAATGAAATTAGTAAGGCACAGGGTCACTTCGACGCATACACGGAGGCCTATGGTGGAGGCCTAGGCCGAAATGAAATGGCGGCCCATGGCCCAGTCAACAGGAATATAAAATAAGAAAAAATTAAGATAAATACTGGAATAATCAGATCCCTTATTTTTAGGGGTTGTTACATGTGGATAACTAACTGGATAAAGATAAGGCAGGAAGTTATACCTGAACATGCCTAAAATAAAGGGCATGTGCTGCTGAAAATTTGAAATCCAGATAACATGGCATAATTGTCATATCCTAAAAATAAGGACGACCATTTGTGTCAAGTGGCCAATCCGGAATAAGGTGGGTAGTTCCAAGAATAAAGGGTGACGATTGCAGCTTAAAGCCTATAAAAAGGAGCTGGATTCACCATTTGATGGACATCAACAACAACAATGAATCAACACAACCCAAAAACCTCTTCCAATCAAGAAGTCATCACTTCTCTGATTTTTTAGTCTAAATGAACAAAGATTAGCTTTAGTTCAGTAGGTAGAAAATCGTTACGAGTGTTTGTAGTCATACCTCATTTGGCTTGAAGTAAGGATATCAATGCACTCATTCCGTAACATCACGAAGTCGTAGCCATCACTCACTCGGATTGGGCCTGGTTCGATATCAGATATCAATATGACGGAGTGGTACCTAGCATTCATATCGAGCGCATGCATGAAGAGGAGTACAGACGGAGTCAATTAATGCTCGTCGGAGTGAACAACCTCTGAATACACCCACGGGTAGATATAGCTGGAGTCATCAATGTGGCCGATTTGTAGCTAAAGTTCTTAGGGACTACTCAATGCATCTTTGTCATAGATATGGCCCGAGTCATCAATGCGTGTGTCTATAGTCGAGTCCTGTAGAAGTCCGTGTGGCGAGTAGCCATCGTCTTCGAATATATTTCTCTTTGATTTAAAGCTTTTCGACCCTTTTTGATTTTTGAGAATGCTGAATTATTAAGTCCTACATTGAGTTGTAGGCAAGTAGAACCTCAATCGCTTCAGTCGCTTTTTGATTTTTGATTCAGTCGCTTTTCAGATAGAAGTTTTGGACGCACCACATCAATTTTTCACTTCGAACCACAAGACTTCCACTTGTGTGCTCCTGCACACTGGCACGCCTGCACCTGAACACCAAGAGCTCACTTCGAATTGGTTGTTTTCCTATTGAACCTGGCCGGTTCGGACCCTGAGCGACCACTTTGGCGCGACTGGAGAAAATTTATACAAACACTATGCAAGTTCAGATTTTGTACAGAGTATACCAATTAGACCATTGTAATTAAATAACTTTGTTTCCAAATTATTTTTTAATCCTTTTTTTCTTTTTCTTTTTTATTTTTTATTTTTGTTAATCTTGGTGGTTCCGTTTTTCTTTGTTGGCGTCTGGTACTTTACCACCGTTTTCCCCCAATAATCTCATTATATATATTTCTAGATTGATGACGGCACATCGTACGCTATTTCCACCAGGATATTAGTAGTAGCATTTGCAAATGACAAAGCCACCTGTCAGTTTGGAGTATTTTGGTGTTGTGGACGAGTTTGTAGTTAGAGGTAATTTATCCATATTACCCCAATTACATAAACAAACATCCATGCCTCTTTTAATGCAAGTTACATTGCTCCATTTAACCAAATACTCCACTAGGGGCATGGTTAGCCGGAACGCCATTATAACGGCTGGAACGGAACCAGAATGCTAGCCACCATTCCGTTGTTCCAGTGTTTGTCGTGGCGTTATAACGGTTGTTCCGCCATCTTTTGCTTCGTCACGGCAATGGAACGGCCGGAACGGCTGAAACGGAACGTTGCGACGGTCGGAACGGTCGAACATTGATACCAACCTAAGAATAGAGCATTTTGACCAAAATAGAGATGAAAACAGAGATGAAATGGATGGAGAAACGAGACAAAGTTGAGGACCAATTTATATATATATACACATATGTATATTGTTTATTATATATATATACACATACATATATATAATTTAAATTAAAATGGCAAGATTTATTAAAAGATATCGCCATATTAGGAATTGCCTACTTAAGATATAATTTTTTATATTTAAATTTCAAAAGGTGCGGAACGGCCGCGACCGTTCTGCGACGGTGCAACAGAACTGGAACGATGGCCTCTGTTCCGTTCCTTTCCCCACGACCGTTATGGCGAACCATAACCAGGGGGCTAGCATTTGCGAGCACCTTTTAGTTGAGAAATTCATTTAAATGTCGCATCGCCCACCAAAGCATATTAAAAGCAAGCTTGAAATTTGATATAAGGACCCATGTATTAAGTGGTACGCACCACACCCTGCATAAAAGAGTTCAAGATTCAATTTTTGGTGTAAGAAGTTTGAAATGTCAAGCACAAAATAGAAGTCAAAAAGAAAATATTGAATAAATATGCAAAAGCATCCCAATTCAGTATCAAATGAGTGTCAATTCAGGTGGATTCAGGTTGGGTTGAGGTAGGGATATAACATGAAAAATCCCAACCTGAACCCGATCCGACCTGCTTTATTTTCAGGTGACCCTATGTCTGGACAAATGGTCTTTTTGATAAATTTATAATATGGGTGTAAAGGGTTCCATAACTCAAGAGTCACATTCTGTGTGATTGTGCGCATATAATACCGAAATGTACACAAAGATGGAATATTCATAACCTGGAGGGTTCGAGTGGTGAAGCCGTGAAGGGCTTAAGCCTTTTAAACTCTAATTACCAAGGTGAAGATGAAGGGGTCAGAGGGAGGAAAGTGGGGTGAAAGATTTTAATTTTTTTATTTTTCACATGTTCTTTTATTTCTATTTCAGGTGAAACATTTGGCTCGGGGCAAATCGGGAAATAGCACAATCATATGAGAATAGAATCATAGTTACATAAGGCCAAGATTTTAACCTTGGATACACAAATTAGCAATCACACCCTCTCCCCCAAGATCCAATCGTTGGTAAATAGTGGGATTTCTGGCGGGTCATACTGTAAAACCATCCACGACTCGCCTGCTTTTGTTGATATAAATTAAAGCCCACATTCACTTTAGTACTTTACGTAGTTAAATAGAAATTCAACAGAACAATTCTAGGGCTTTTACCCTTCCAAACTCCAGATCTCTCCAATCTCCATCTGGGCGTTTTTGTTAAATAGCATTTTCAATTTTTCTTTTTAATTAAATAGCCCTCAAGTTTCAATCTGTAGATAAATAGCCTTTTTGTTTATTAACTCTAATTAGTCATTCAATTAATGTCAAATGAGATTTGGATAAATATTGATCTAACTTTTAGATTTTAATTTTTAACACCTAAAACCAAGTATATTGCAACTTGAACCAAATTATTCTTACGATCAAAACCCTCTCTTTTCATTTCTCTGACAACTTGCGATTTCTTTAGGTAGTTTTTTCCTCCACTTTATAGTCGAATGAAAATCGAGTTGTGTTGATATATTAATAGAATATTTTGTTATATAACCTTGAAGGTATTCATTGTAAAAAGAAGACAAATTGAATAAGAATTTCTTCACAAAAAAGACATAACTACTCAAGGTAAGAACCCATTTTGTGATTTTTATGCTCGATTTGAGTAGTACATTCTATGCAAAGCACCATTAATATATCATTTCATAATGGGTTTTGGAAATAACCATTAGTTCGACAATTGGGTTGGTGGGTTTTTGAGAACCCACCATTAATGGCGATCCCATGCACAGTGAAGTGAAACAGTTAAACCCTATCATTTAATCGCTTGATTGACCAGATGATATCGATAAAGCGATCTTTTTATGATTGATTGATCGACCATATCATATCGATTAAGAGATCTTTTGTTGCATGTGATCACTTGATCGATCATATAATATTGATTAAGCGATCTTACGTAAATGGTTGATCGCTTAATCGACCATTTTATATTGATTAATCGATCTATTGGTGATCGATTAATCGGCAATTTATTGTCGATTAAGCGATCTTTTGTTGTCCGTTGATTGATTAAACGACCATATTATATCGATTAAGCGATCTTTTGTAATCATCACAATTTTCCTTTATTTATTATTATTTTTTTTGGTGCTCGTGATAATTTTGTATTTTTGTTGTCTTATAATATAGGTACTTTGTTGGCTACAATTATGCCGGAAGAATTTATTATAGGAGTTGAATATGGCGAGTGGGCAGAAGAAGAGGCTTGTTCGAAGTGGACTGGGAAATGCAAAGTAACGACACTACTTGTTGTTACTAAAGAAATTTCTTTCAACAACTTGATTGATAAAATTATTGAGAAGGGGCAACTAAGTTGTTCACGGGCTGATGTTAAGGTAAAGTATATGATATCAAAAACACCTCCTCCATTATGCATAATACATCCAACTAAAATAAAGTCAGACAATGATTTGAAGGTATACTGATGTTGCTGGTGAGGGTTGGAGACCAATTCTAAAAGTATCTGTGTTCAAGTCGCAGATTGATAGTTTCAACTTTTACAATGATGACAATTATTTGAACAATGAAAATCCAATATTTGGTTGTACGTGAGTTGGTGATAATGACAATGTGAAGGAGCAATACACAGAGAAACTTTCTCACAATGACATTATGGTCCACGAAGATGTCACTATGAATCGAGAACTACATCAAGTGGACTTTGATGTCGCAGAAGAAAACCATTTTTAGAGAACATGTTTAGGAGGGGATGGGAATGAGTGTGGTATGAAGTCAATCATGGCATGCGTTTGACGATAGGTCTGAGTTTCACGTGGGGTGTTTTTTTAATAACAAAGCTGAAGTGGTGAGAAAAATTCAACTCATTGTTGTGAAAGCAAAGTTTGAGTATTCTGTCAAAAAATCAAACATATCATTATATGTTGTAGCATGTGCGAGCCCAATATGTAAGTGGTGGATTCGTTATTGTAAGTATATGGCTTCGGAGAAATTTATTGTCAAAAAATATATTAGTGAGCACACATGTGGGCTGGAGCATATATCAGGCCAACGTCGCCAAGCATCGGCCAATCTCATAGGAGAATGCGTTAAGGAACAGTTTGTCAAAGGGGAATGACTCTCACCTAGTGGAGTAGAAGATTTATGTAGAAAAAAAATTAGGATGTGCCGTGAGTTATTGAAATGTTGGAGGAGGCGACAACTTGCAAAAGATTTTGTGAGGGGAACAACAGAGCATGAGTATGCAGTTCTTGAGGCTTATCATTACATGTTGGAGTCAGAAAATACTGAAAGCAAGCCACACCACTAGAAAACAAGGATTTGGCCATGGATCTGGCCAAGAAAAAATTCCGTAGCCAATTTTGGCGTTGCTAAATTTAGTCACAGATTTCTAGACATGGATTTTTTCCAATTATCTTTGGCCAAACTTTTTTATTTTTTAATTTTTTTTAATTTAGCCACGGATTTATCCATGGCCAAAAAATAAAAATAATCTAGCCATTGATTAATCCGTGGCCAAAAATAAATATTTTTTAAAAATATCTAATCTAGCCACGGATTAATCCGTGGCCAAAAATAAATATATATAAAAAATAATCCAACCACATATTAATCCGTGGCCAAAAATAAATATTTAAAAAAAATAACATAGCCACGGATTAATTCGTGGCCAAAAATAATTTTTTTAAAAAGAATTAATAAATATAGCCACGGATAAATCTATGGCCAAAAATAAATAATTTTTAAAATTGGATTAATATAGCCACGGGTTTATCCATGGCAAAAAATATGTTTTTTTAAAAAATAATAAATATGGCCACAGAAATAATTTGTTTTAAAAAAAATAAATTAGAGATGGAAAAATCCATCGCTAATGTAACAGTTTTTTTCGTGATTCATTTTATTTTAATACACCCCAAACCTGTAATTTTTTTTCAACAATCAAAATACCAACAAACTACATATCAATGCAATAATAATAATCCATATGGCATATTCTATCATATATATAATTAATAATTAATATTATTCTACTAGTTTAATTCAACAATTCATACAAAACAATTCATAAACCAATACATATATAAAAAATATTTTTAAAAGTCAAATGTAGGAATATCATCGTCTCCATCATCCTCATCATCATTATCATCGTCGTCATCGTCGCCTTTATTTTCATCCCGAGCAATAAGAGCAGGCGAAGTAGAGCCCTTCTTACGCCATGAATCTAATCGATGCGTGAGTTTTTTTAGGTTAGCCACCATTAAGGACACGGTCTTCTGAAGGCCGAAAATCTCTCGACTCCGAAAATCTCTCGACTATGCTTTTCTTCCATCTCGGCATCTTCTGATTGTGCTTCTCCTCTAAATCGCTCATCTTTTGTGTGAGCTCCTCTGTTTTGGGGTCAACCCAAGTATTCAAGTCAGTCCATAAGCCGGAAGACTCAACTGTCATGGTATAGGGTCCACCGGCAACCCCATACCAACGATCCTTCTTTGGACCGCCGACTATCTGCTTCCAAATCTAAAACATACATATTTTTTTAATAAAGTATATATATAATTTTTAATAAGTATATATATCTAATAAATATTCTTTTGAATGCTACTTTCAACTTGTCGGGCTGCTGAATAGGTCCTCCTGTGCATTTTCAGCGGCTCGAGAACAAGCTTCGTTATAATTTGCTCTGAAGCTCTCCTGTAAGAAAAGAACATGCATAATTGTTATAAAAGCATTTTTGGTAATAATATGTGACGATAAATAAAAATAGAAAACTACTAAAGTAGTTTTTGCTTGCTCATCTATATAATGCTCGGTTCCATCCTCGTTTCTTGATTAGTGGAGAGCCTCAAATGTTTCGTTTACCGAAGGTCGATGTCCATATATTTCCGACTGCAATAAAAATGAAGTAAAATACAAGGACAGTAATGAGATAAAACTGTAAAAATCAACACTACTTCAATTAATTAAATAAAATACAAGAAAAAAGTAATTACTTACCAAATGATCTTTCCACCCTAGATGAGGCCTGGATCCTCCCTTATGGTCAGGGAATTCCTTTCTGTCACATGTCGATGCTCGGTTAGCCCTATTCTGATGGCTTATCCTCTGGAACTCTGGAGTACCCCATATGACCCGTAAAGCATTCCAAGATTACTCACCTATCCAATTAGGCTTACGGTTGTCCCTACGAGCTTTAGCCAAACTATTTTTCAAGATCTCCGAACCTTTGTGCTCAAAGTTCTTCCAAACTCGGCTCAAATGATCAGGCCGCCAAAAGAATTTTCTCTAAAAAAATCAAGTAAAAAAATCATTTAAGAACAAACTGTAGTAATAGCCAAATTTCAATTAAACTAAGTAAATAAACATACCTTAAACTGGGCAAACCACATCTCACGAGTTTCTAGCGGGACCTTTTTCCAAGTTGGCCATGGTTGCTTGAAACCATTCTCAATTATCCGACCTATCTCTTCGATACATTTCTCCTCGAAGTCAAACCTATTGTACAAGTGGAGAAAAACAAAATTATACATTGCAATGCACATAAAATATATAGAATAGATATCTATTTATTAATAAGATATCAAAGTTATATAAATCAATTCACTTACTCTTTTCCTCGTGACATTATTAGCATCTGATGCCCACCGGTATCACTGTTTTGAGACACATCGGTGGATCAACCTTCATTCATTGGCGTCAATGGATCGGACCCTAAGGCAGGGGATGGAGAATCTGATCTCGAACTACCTAAATTGATGTTTAGATTGGTCGGTGGAGGCATATGCCAATTAGACCCTGAGTCCGATATTTTGTCCTTGCCTTTTTTCGATCTCCCGGCCATCTGCTTCAGAATTCACAACAAATAATCGAGAAACTTAATAAAATATTATCAAACTACACAACAATTGATTACAAATCAATTATGAATAAATACAAAATAACAATTCACAAGCATCAACTACATAATAACAATTTATAAGAATTCATGACAATAAATCGAAAATAACTACATCAATAATTAAAATATGAATATTATCCATCATCTTCATTCTCATTAACTTCATTTTCATCATCATCGTCATATTCAATCGCATCATCTCTCTCGTCGTCGTTGTCATCAAGTTTATCATCAAATTCATCCTCCTCATCATCGTCACCCTCGTTCGCTTCATCTATCTCATAATCTTCAAGTTCATTATCAAATGCATTATTGTCAAAAATCACATCTTCTAGTCAAAAATCAGTATCTACCAAAAGCCCCGTAGGTTCATTATCGATGACAGAATTCGCAACGGGTGAAGATTCTTGCAAAAAATCATCAGTAACAATTTGTTGATTGGCTACTCTACTTTGTGGTCTGGTTTTAATTACAAAACGCCAATTCAATTTATCCCTCCTTATGCCCGAATATGGTACATAATATACCTGGGATGCATGTTGTGCAATTCTGAACGGATCATCATTTGGGTATCTCTCATTAAATTTGATCTCTACAATTCCATATAACGGGTGTATCTTCATACCACTCTTTGAAACGGAGTCAAACTAATGACATTTGAATAAGACAACCTTTTTTTCAGGTACATTCTAACTGAATAACTTCTTTAAGTATGCCATAGAAATTTGTAGCCCCGTCTCCCCTAACACAAACACCAGCATTGTAAGTGTTCTCATCTATATGAAAGGCATATCCATTCACAGTGTACCTTTGTCATGTCTTAACCTTACAATTTGGTCCTCACGCCAAATCACGTAAATTTTGATTAGCGATATTATTTGCGGGATCATGAGCCTACACAAATAATTACACTGTCATAATATTTGTAACAAATGTTTATATATACACTTTTTATTTTAATTAATACAATACTTACATATTGTTCAAACCATTCTACAAAATTCGCCTTGACCGACTCTTCAACTTCTTGGTTGGTTAGATTTGGCCAATGGTACTGAACTGACAACCTATACATTCTATATATTGAAATAGATATTTTAGGAGTTAGAATTTAATAAAATTATTAACAAGTTAATAGTAGTCTTTAAATACTTACTCGATGATATGCACGACCTCGTCGCAATTAATAAGAACGTGTAATGCGGACTTTCTCAACTCATCATCACTCAAAAATGGCTCCTCGCATTTCCCACCGGGCTTACCAGCTTGATTGTAGACTGACAATGTGTAGGGTATCTTTTCAGCACTCCCATCATTCTCATTACGCGTAACTCTTGTACTCTACGACTGAATATGGCTTTCAAAATAATACAATGTAAAGTATGATGATTCTTGATTTAAGTACGCCTCACATATTGAGCCCTCCACCCTTGCTCGATTCTTCACCATACCTTTCAAGTCATGTAGGAACTAAATGTGAGGTGTACTTTGTATTTTGTATGATAAAGTTACTAATTCGTTTGGGATCTCAAAACAGAAAATTAAAATAGAGGTTGGCAAATTTTTTAAAAAAATTTACCTCTCGAATGGATACATACACCTATATTGAACAGGTCCACACATCGCCACTTCAAAAGACAAGTGTATCGGCAAGTGTTTAATGTAATCAAAAAATACTAGAGGAAAAATGTATTCCAATTTGCATAAAATCGAAGGGATATTCCTATCCAATTGCTACAAATTTTCCTCGCAAAGCTCTGTGCAACACAAATCTCTAAAGAATTGACTTATTTCAGTTAGAGGCTTCCAAACATTTTGTGGGAGTGCGCTAAATGCTTTTGGGAGTAAACATTGCATGAACACATGACAATCATCACTCTTCATACCGTACAACTTGAGTCTCGATTAATCAACGCAAGCACCCAAATTCAATGCATAACCATCAGGCATCTTCAAAGCTTGAACAAATGTGCATAAATCGCATTTTTGTTCGATCGTCATAGTGTAATTAGCTTTTGGTTTTAGCACCTTACCATTGGCCATCATTTTTTAATGCAACTCAGGCTGCCTGCAATACTCAACTAAATCCAATCTTGCCTTCTCATTATCCTTTGTCTTGTCTTTAATATCCATGATAGTGTTGAGTATATTGTCAAAAAAAATTTCAATGTGCATGACATCCAAATTATAGTGAACCACACTGTCTTTCCAATACGGCAACTCCCAAAAAATACTTTGTTTGGTCCAATTATGATGTACACAATATCCTTGCAATTTTGGATGCTTGACTGGCACATCATTAACTTTCGGCATTCCACGCACTTCTTCCCACATCTGATCGCATGTCATTACTGATGGAGGGTTTGATCATTCACGGCGTTCTTTGAAAAATGCATCTTTGTTTTGTCTAGATGGGTGATTCTCAGGCAAAAACTGACGATGACAATCGAACCAAGAAATCTTCCCACCAATTTTCAGTCTGAATGCGTTTGTTTTCCGTATACATATAGGACAAGCTAATCGACCCAATGTTATCCATCCCGACAACATCCCATACGCGGAAAAAGTCATTTATACTCCACATCAAGGCGGCTCGTAACTGAAAATTCTGCCTTTTGGAAATGTCATACGTTTCAACTCCTTCTAACCACAGAATTTTCAGCTCGTCAATTAGATGCTGCAAGTACACATCAATCATTTCTTTTAGGTTATGTGGCCTCGGAATCAAGCATGTCAAAAACATATACAGTATAGTCATACACAATTCTGGTGGCAAGTTGTATGGAGTAACAATCACGGGGCAACATGAGTATTGCTTCTACGAAGTATGATTAAATGGATTAAATCCATCGGCACATAATCCAAGTCTAATGTTTCGTGGCTCAGCAACAAATTCAGAATACTTTTCATTGAAAAGTTTCTATGCCAGACTATCAGATGGATGACAAATAACACCATGCTCTCCTTTATGCTCATAATGGCACCTCATTTGATTAGCTGATTTTGAAGAAGCATATAACCTTTTCAATCTTGGAATAAGAGGCAAGTAGTGCATCATTCTGTAAGGAATACGATTCCTACTACCATTTTTAGATGATTTAAATCTTAGATGACTACAAAACTTACATTCCTCTAAACATGAATCTTCATTGTAATACAACATACACTCCTCGATGCAACAATCAATCTTCACCGATGTTGAACCCAACTTCATAACTATTTTTTTTGCTTTATAATAGTTTTTAGGAACATGATTATCCGATGGATTTGACGAACTTTACAAGTTCTAGTCATTCAATCAAAACAACCCTGAGATAAATTATAGTCGGACTTTAATGACATCATTTGAAGAGTCATTGATAACTCCATCCGAGTGTCGCAACCTGACCACAATGGTTGTTGCGCAGCCTCTAATATATCATAAAACTGTTGAGCTTGCATATTAGGATTTTGTTCATTGTTTCGCTGAATCTCGGTATCGTGACTCACGTCGACTTTCGAATTGGGACGATAATGTATACCATGCTGAAATGAATTCACACCCATAGCATCATATACCAAATTCTCATAATTATTGAGTGCATACAGAAAATTAGCCTGATTCGAGGAACTAGCACCACCGAGTTCCACATTTTGAGTTTCAGGAGCTATTTCGCTGTTTTCTAGTAGTGACAGATTTGGTGGTCAACTTTAAAAATCAGTTTCAGTATTTTTTGTAGCCTTTGGCTAATGCATACGTGGTTTTTCATTTATGAGAAAGGTAATAGCTATTGATAGACGCTTTTTGAAAGGAAAGTATGGCGGATACATTGCTAGTGGCCTCTGTGCAAGATAGTGAGAAGCATACTTATCCCATTGCACGGGTTGTGGTTAACTCTGAGAATGACCGTTCGTGGGAGTGGTTTCTCAAAAATCTAATAGATATAATTCCTAATAGTCACGAGATGTGCATAATATCCGATAGACACGACTCTATCAAGAGGGCTGTGAAACAGTGTTTATCCTTTAGCACATCATGAGTATTGCACGAAATACATTGTAGAGAACTTGAAGCAAAAGATTAAGTGCGGTGATGTCCTTAATCTATATTACTTGACAACTAAATCTTACACAATTGATGAGTTCCAACAATATTTCATACAAATACATCAACTTAAAAGTAAAGTGGCTGACTACCTTGAGAACGATATAGGTTTTGAGAGTTGAAGTAGAGCTTATTTTTTTGGTAACAGGTATAATATTATGACGACTAATATTACGGAGTCTATTAACTCAAGACTTCTAACCGAAAGGGAATTTCCAATTGATGCTATTGTTTACGCACTCCAACAAATCTTGTCAGAGTGGTTTTTTGAGCGTCATACGGAGATGGTTAAATGCAATACACGATTGGTTCTTTCAAAAGAAAGTGAACTTTGTGACAGTTTGGAAAACTTAGCATCTCTTGATATTGTACAATTCAACGTGCATAAGTATCATGTGCGTGGCTACGGTCCGAATGTTGTTGTTGATCTTAACAATAATAGATGCGGCTGTAAAGTATTGGATATTGATAGGGTCCCATGCCCTCATGCCCTAGCTACTTTTAGACATCAGAATTTGCCTGATTTTGGTATGAGATTGTACTCAACCTGCTCTTCTGCATATAGGTCTGATGAGTTTTTGCATGCTTATGCAGAAACAATCTATTGTATTCCTCCGGAAGATCTGTGAGTGGTTCTTGAATCGATAAATGATATTATCATTGAACCTTCTCATGTGAATCTATCAAAAGGCAGGAAAAGAGTCAAGAGGATCCCAACTGCTTGTGAGGTTCGTTAGAAGAAGAACAAGTGCAGACGATGCAATAAGACAAGTCACAAGAAAGGAACCTGCAAAGAAACAATTGGGGATAACTGAAAAGTGTGGATGTTAGCATTTGTAGTTTATGATTAAATTTATGCCTGTAAATATGTATCACAACATTTAATACAGGAAATTTCAAGTTGATCATCAATCTTTTTGATCTTTTTGATTCAAATTCTTATATATATATATCATTACACTTCAAATAGGGACAGTCGCACAAGAAAGCAAAAAAAAATCCATCCATCGACATGGACAATCGATCAATCGATATAGTAATCGATCAGTCGACAAAAACTATCGATTGATCGATCTCACCATAAATTGTATTCTGGTCGATCTCATAAGCCCAAGCCTAAAAAACAAAGGAAAATCGCTCAATCGACATGGAATATCGATCAATCGACATAATCTATCGATCGATTGAAAAAATCTATTGATTGATCGATATCATTACAACTTGTATTCTGATCAATCTCATAAGCCCAAGCCTAAAAAATAAAGAAAAAAATCGCTAAATGGACATGGAATATTGATCGACATTAAACTCGATCAATCGACATATACAATCGATCAATCAACATAATCGACTTTATCTATCACTTAATCGATATCACCACATCTTGTATTCTGTCAAATCTCATCTGACCAATCCAAAAAAACTCGCTCAATCGACATGTAAAGTGATCAATCGATTTGATAGGTCGATCAATCGAAACATGATAATCGATCAATCGACCAATCTCATAAGACCAATTTCTTGACATATATATATATTTATATAATACATATCTAATCATATAATATATATATCTAATATGATATATATATACTATTGCTATATGTACAGTGTACTTGACGTATATATAATATATATCTAATTATATAATATATATCTAATTTGACATATATATACTATTGATATGTATACAGTATACTTGACATATATATAATAATATATATTGCTTGACATATATACTATTGTTGTATATACATGATCGCTTGTATATACAGAATATATAGTTTGTTCCATACTTGACATATACATAATACACATATATCTAATCATATATATATAATATGACATATCTACTATAAATATCTAATCATACTATAAATATATACATAGATATCTAATATGACATATATATTCAATTGCTATATATACAGTGTACTTGACATATATGTAATACATATCTAATCATATAATATTTTAGGTCTTGTAGTTTTCGCTTGATCGATTATCTTGATCGCTTGCTCGATTACTAGTTTGTTCCATATAATATTCTGTCTTATTATGTTCACTTGATCGATTATAATGATCGCTTGATCGATTACTATTTTAGTTCCACATAATATTTTAAGTCTTGTTCTGATCGCTTGATCAATTATCTTGATCGCTTGCTCGATTACTAGTTCGTTCCACAATATTCTAAGTGTTGTTGTGATCGCTTGCTCGATTACTGGTTTTTTCCACAATATTCTAAATCTTATTGTGTTCGCTTGACTGATTAACTTGATTGCTTGCTCAATTACTAGCTTGTTCCACAATATTCTAAGTCTTATTGTGTTTGTTTGATCGATTATTATAATCGCTTGATCGATTATCATGTTCGCTTGATCAACTGTATGTAATTGCAATATCGACCAACACATCGCTTGCTCAATTATATGATCGATCAAAAAATAATAACAATTTGCATAGTTTAAGTTACAATCCTCATTGAAATTGCAATGTTTCAAGTTGGGACAAGTGGATCCATTTTTCCTGCGAAAATCTCAGTAGCTAATCGATGTCGGAACTCAATGATGTTTTCGTCGTTCAACTTGTCCATCGGGGTGCCGGTTATGTTAAATTCAATAAATTTCAGTGAATTCACCCACAATCCCCATTGCAAAAAAATATGAAGCACATACATGAAAAAAAAAAAAGAAAAATGAATACATAACATAAGAAAGAAAATAAACACCTTTGCGCATTAAATGGACATTTGCCGACATGGAAACTCCATTTTTGCTCAAGCAGCTTGCCCATTGGCTCAAAGTAACCCGTTGCTTTCAAGACCTTAGGGAATTATAAACAATTTGGTGCCAACAACTTCTTAAGCTCTATCCCCCGACAAATTTTGGTGTTGCAATCTAGAACATGCATTTCCCCCTTATCTAAAAACCACGCAATGGAAATCCAATGCTGGTTGTGTGTTCAAAACTCCATACACTTTCTTGAATCCCCACCATGGGTCGGCATATTTTGGTTCATTTTCATTTGCATAATCTAATAATTTCGGGGTAATATGTATTAGTTCAATTGCACCATTCAAAGTTTCATTGTCGGTATACCCACAACTATCAATTTTCGAAGGGTCCATTCCATCTCTAACCCACTCATAAGAGACATGTAGCTGCTACACAAACTGACAATTGACAAAAGCTACTTGTTGATCATAGAATTTAGGATAATTTCTCTATCTAATCCTCATTAGACATAGAGCTTCGTCGATATGCTGCGCCAAAATAAAAAATATGTAAGCAAATTTAATAAGCTAAACAAGTAAACCATAATTTTTGAAAATTATATTTTGTATCACTCATAAAAAATCAATCAATCGACATTAAAAATTGATCAATCGATAAAGGTATCGATCAATCGACATTAAAAATCGATCAATCGATAATGGTATCGATCAATCGACATTAAACATCGATCAATTGATAATGGTATCGATCAATCGACATTAAAGATCGATCAATCAATAATAGTATCTATCAATCGACGATGGCAATCACTCAATCGACACAAACCACAATTTTTGAAAATTATATTGTGTGTCTCATAAAAAATCAATTAATCGACAACAAACATCGATCAATCAATATATGCATCGATCAATTGACATTAAAAATCAATCAATCGATAATCGTATCGATCAATTAAGCTAAATAAGTAAACTTATGTCTGATTCGAGCCATTGCCCTTCACCCAATAGCGTGTGGAAAAATACCTTGTCCAAAAATCCCATTTTACAATAAACTTTTTTGTCATATGGGCTTGATTCATACCATTCCAAAAAGGCAAATAACTTTTTCGAATCAAGTGGCATAAATAAATCAAGCTTGAATGGTGGTGCAGCCACATCTCCCACTTTCATTTTCTTCCTTTTCCCACCCTCTTGAGTGAATGAAGACTTCACGTATTTGCTTTTCTATTTCGTTCTCTTCGGCCTTTTGTCTACCAATGCATAAAGCAAGTCAATCCTTTTCTCTGCCTTCTCCATTCATTCCAACAGAAAGTTTTTCAACCTGACAAGTCCATCATTAATGCCTTTTAATTTTTCAATAATTTCATCGTGATTAGTACACGATGATGATGGAGACTCCCTCACCTCCTTGGGATAGGCAGAAGTGACTTGCTCATTGATGTATTTCAATTGTTCCATGATTTCATCGTGATGTGCACACAATGATGGTGGATGAATCTCTACTTCCTCATGAGGCAGGCTTAGTTTTGGGGCAAGAGTTTGATGCAGGCTTAGTTTTGGGGCGGGAGGTGGGGTTCGTGCGTCTGTTGCTTCCTCATGATGCTAGAAATGTGATGCCCCTTTTACATCAGCACCCTCGTGTTTGAACTCAATCACGTCAACATCATGGTCAGAAGAAGACCTCAACTCTGTAATCCCTTCCAAGTCTCGAGTGAGTTGATCAATTATATCATCAGAAATCTCTTTCAGATCATCAATTGATCTCATGTAAGGCTCTCTCAACTCCCTCTTTGTTGGGTATAGTAATGGATGCACGACTACCAGAAATTCAAATTTACACATATTAAGTTATGCATATTGACTCAAGGAATAAAAAAATATTGAAATTAAATTTCATATTTTTTAGAGGTACCTCGTTCTTCTTTTCAATTGCCTTTTCAATCATCTCAAAAACTAATTTTTTCAATTTACTCGAATGCCACCTCACAATTCTGGGAAGTGGCAACAACAGATCATCCTCTATTGGAACTATAGATGACCCGAATTTCACAAAAGCAGGGATAGCCTCATAAGCCCAAACCTAAATGCAAAGAAACAAATTGATCAATTGATATGTATAAACCCAATTTATTTAAGAAAAATCCTACAGATTTTCTACAACATCGATCAATCGACAAATACAATCGATCAATCGATACCATGTATCGCTCGATCAACAAATACAATCGATCAATTGATATAGGTATCGCTCAATCAATATTGTCAGTCTCTCAATTAACACAAACCATAATTTTTGAAAATTATATGCTGTATCACTCATAAAAAATCAATCAATCGATAACTGTATCGATCAATCGACGATGTCAATCGGTCAATCGACACAAATCATAATTTTTGAAAATTATATTCTTATAAAAAATTCGATCAATCGATATATGTATCAATCAATCGACAATAAAAATCGATCAATCGATAGTTGTATCGATCAATCGACAATAATAATCGATCAATCGACAGTTAAAATTGTTTAATCGACAATAAAAATCAATCGATCAATATCCCTACAAAATTTGAAAGAAATATGCCGCACTATTTTTATAACAAAAACATTCAATCGGCATTCAATCTAAGGAAACAAAACATTAAAATGTACTAAGTTCTTTTCAAGGTAAGCTTATCTGTAAGGCCCAAGGAAATCCAACAATATCGTAAGATTCAATTTTTTTGAAGTCTTCTCCGTTTTCAACCCATTGGAAATATTTTTTTTCTTCAATTCTCTTGTTCGGAGTGACTCCAATATCATCACAAAAGACTCCCTTCTCAATGGATAAGAATTGAAGAAGTCAAGATTGTTGACAAATAGCAGAAGGTCATTGTTCACATTTTTATAGTCATCCTTCGCCAAAATGAAAGTATGCACCAACCACACGAGACATATTTTGAACTTCTCTTATGCCAAAAAACCTTTCTTTTTCATACAATCATCCAAGTTTGAAATTTTCAGTGATTGTTTCTTACCCATAACCTTCTGCAAGAATTTTTGGTTTTTTTCGTCATTTCTCATCTTCTCTAGTTCATCAATGGGAGGGAGCGGACCACAATTTAGTCCAGTAACTATAGCAAACTCCGTCGTGCCAAATCGAATGGGTTTGTTGTCAATGACAAACCATAGCTCCCATTTCTTTTTGCATTGAATCTGATAGGGGCAAAAGATAATGACAAAGTTGCCCGAAAAATGTCTAGAAATTTGCCATACCTAATAAGTGACCAAAGCAAGCTGTAGAGAATCTTGCCAACATATTCTCTCCTAAACCCATCAAAACTTCCTCCATTTTATGAAGTTTGGAAACTAAAGATCTCACAGTCACCCTCACAAGGAAGTATTTGATAGCATCTAAAATTGTCTGGAGCTGGTATCTATTAAAACAGATACACCACGGACAAGAGGGAATGGATAGCTCATCAACTGGACCATTCTCTTCATTTTCCTGTGTTCAAACAAAACACCAAACTCTTTTAAATTGAAAGTAGTATAAGAAAATTAGTTGAAAGACTTAATAGCGCAGAATTCATAGCAAGTCATACTATCGCTAAACCCTAAACCTTAAATCGATAAGGACAATAGCTTAATTCGATAATACAATCGCTCAATCAATATGTAAAATCTCTTTATATATTGACATATAAAATCGTTCAATCGACATGAAAAATCGCTCAAACGACATGACAAATTGATCAATCGACATTTATAATACCTCAATCGATAGTGAAAATCGACCAACGGTTACAGTTGAGGTTGAACATTAATTCTTCATGTACAAATAATCGAGAGTGGCAAGTATAATGGTAAGTCTCGACACATTCGTCGATGACATAACACCATTTGGCAGTTGATCTCAAGTGGAATTATTTCTCTTGATTATGTAAAATCAAAGGAGAATTTAGCGGATCCATTAACCAAAGGCCTCCCTAGAGATCAAATATACTGTTTGTCGAGGGGAATGGGATTAAAACCCACTAGTTTTAGACTCAAGTAGCAGTGACCCAACTTTGTTGACTGGAGATCCCAAGATCTTGGTTCAATAGGACAACTAAGTTACTAAGTTTTAGGCGAGCACTTACTACCCGTTCCTGTGACATGAAAGTGCATCTTGCAAAGGGGTAAAAGGTTAAGCTAAAGCTTTTAATAATTCCTTTGCTTGAGTAGGTGGAGAATGGCAGGATACTCATAAATAGAAGTTCACCTATATAAGTGTGAAGTGTGACCGCTTCAAATGGTAAACACTTATGAATTCGAGATATAGCCCATGGCCAAATGAGCACAGCTATGAGAACCGAAAAGTGTCAGGGAAGTTGTTGTAAGAATACTATTGTCTTGGTTTAAACAAATAACTGGACAATTCAAGACATCACGTTCACTGACTAGCTAAGTAAATCCAATGATATATCTCTAAGGAAGGTTCAAAGCCAGAAGCTACCTATCCTGATGCTGCAACTTTTCGCTTGAACTCACTACACTATCTGGATGAGTCACATATGCATTAATTTTCATTCATGTGGGGCATTGTTAGAAAAATTGGTTATACAAGTTGGTAAGTGACCAACTGTGGCCAATGTTTTGATGAAGCTCCATTTGTTGCTTTGGAAAACAAGTTCATTATTCGTAATCTATGTCACGAGTAGATACGAAAATATATTTAATTACTCAAAACCAATTTAGGGTGAATGAGAAATTAATTGTACAAGATAGCTAGGTAAAAACTAAAAATGGAGTTTAAGTTGTGGAATGTGGTTGTCTCACATAGGAAAAAAATACAAGTCTTGTATTTAAGAGGCTATTTGAAAGTAAGGGTTGGCCCATTGGGGGTTCCCAAGTGTGTAACGGGGAGAGGGCCTACGAGTAAGTAGGTTCGAACCAAACCCACACGCGCACGTTGCCACCGCTGTCCGGCCGGCCGGCTCGGCATTCGCGTGGCTATGCAGGCGGGTGGGCGGGGCTTGGGCACTGGTTCAAGCTAAATAAAATATAATTCTTTTTGTGTGCGATCTGAACTGAATTTGGGTCCAAAATTAACTCAAATTGAGTTGAAACGGGTTCGGACTGTACCAGGGTGCAGCCAACGGCTAGCCGCACCCGAACGGGCATGAGCCGCTGCTAAGACAGTTTAGTGTAACCGAACCAGTACGAGCCCCAAGGGTTGCAGCCTTTTGCCCCTTCAGTCACAACTCTTTAGATATTATAAATAACCCCCTTGTATTTCATCGTCACTTAATACATTCTGCATTTCACTCCCAGCACTCTCTAGAAGCATTACAACAAGTCCTGTGAGTTCAAATACCTTTTAAGTTTGTTGTTTGTCAAAAATTGGAGTGCTTCTTTTTTGAGAAGTTAGTTATTGTATCTTGGGAGAAAATTGCCGGTTCAATTAAGACAAATGTGGGGCAATCTCGTCTTAAAGACAAAGAGTCCAACTCTCCCCTCGACTAAACACCATAGCCTAAATCACGCCCTGATAAAAAGCACTACATTTCCAACAGAAACTACATTTGGTCTGATAAGTTTTTGGTCTATCAATTTTTTTTCTTTTTTCTTAATTTTCTCTCTCCTCTCACTTTTTTCACGTTCTTTTTTATTTCTCTCCTTTTTTTTTCTTTCCCTCCTCTTTCTTCTCTCTCTCTCTCTCTCTCTCTCTCTATCTTCTTCTATCTCTCAATACTCTTTAATATTACTTTTTTAAACTTTATTTGTATTTTTTTTTAGTTTTTTATTTGAAATAATTTTATTTTTACTTATCACTAATTTCATAAGTCTATTAAAAATATCTTAATATTATAAATACTACTAAAAATTTATTATGCCATTATATGATATTATTTTTTGTTATTCACACGTATTGAGTGTGCCAATATTATTGATTTTTAATAATTGTTCTTATTAATAGGCGTGCAAATTGTGAAACTTGTTGTTTATTCACATTATTTGGTTTTTTCTTATAAATTGAGTTTTTAATATTTGGATTGTTATTATTCTTCCTAGTCAGTGGGGCATACTTGATGTGTGTATAAAATAAAATTTTAAAATATAATTTAATTGCATATTTAAATTATGAATCTAACTCTTTATTAATAGTACATATTATTATTATTATTAATATTATTGTTATTATTATTATTATTATTATTATTATTATTTGCATTCCTTATTTATAATATGAAAAAGCGAAACTAAAGGAGTCAAACAACTACCTCCCCTAAGGTTAGGCAAAGTTACAGTTTAACCCACAATTTTGTGTATGTTACAATAACCCACTTGAGGTTTCTTCCGTTCAACAATAAAGTTCCAACATTAGGGTGTCGTTAGGGTTTCATTAAATTTTTATGTAAAATTTCAAATTACCCTTTTTTGGCAGACTTTATTTTGAAGCTATTTTCGAGTGACCAATATGCCCCTGGGGTGTTTTGTAAGGGTTCAAATAAACTCGGTACTGCATGTTAAGTTTTATAATTTGCAAAACTTATTTATATTAAATTTGATTTGTTTAAAATTATAATTATTAAACTCAATTTGTATAGATAAACTTCTACAAATATATTATATTTAATATGTTCAAATTTTAATTTAATAAAAATAATAAAAAATATATTTAACACAAATTAACTAAAAGAAGCGAAAGGGTTTACACATAACTATGTATACATAGTAAAGTATATAAGTATACATAGTAAAGTAGATTGAAGAAGGGGGTAATTTGGAAAGAAGTTGGTTAACTTGGTAGAGGAACTGGTGGTGAAAAGGGTTGACCGCGGCAGATCCGGAAAGCTTGAGGCTAGACAATTCCAGCACCATAGAATTTGTTGGAATCCGGTGAAGTTTGTTGGAATCAAGAAAATTGACACCCTTTGATTGACGGTCAAATGACATCCAACGGTCTTGAATGATACGCCATTGGAAAGCTTAGGTCGATACGAGTCGAATGGTGTCGAGTTTATTAATTGGATTTCGACGGCAATCAGCCGCTGTTGCCGACAGCATTGCCGAAGGTGGTGGTGGTTAGGAATTTTGGGGGGAAGCTGGATATTGGTTCGAGATAAAGGAGAGAGAATTTTAAAGAGAGAAAATTACATGTTTGATTTAAAAATAAGTGTGTTTCCATTCTTATGTTACAAGGGCATTTTGGAGTTTTCATATTAAGATGTTAAGCGCAAATAAATTTAAAAAGAAAAAGAAAAGGCCAAAACGTTCATTATGCATATTTTATCAAGATTTTGTAACTTGTGTATACCACAAGAGATTATTGTAATATACACAAAACCGTGAGTTAAATTATAACTTTGCCAAACTTTAGGGGTGACAGTTGTATTTCATCCTTAATTTAATGATACATGTATATATGAATTACTTTGACGTCAGGGAAAATTCTTGCCCAAACCCGGCTTGGCTGCACCGAACCAATCATATAGCAAGTGTTAATACACTTGTCATGTGATTGGTCACTCTCCCTAAATTGTACACCAATCACATGGCAAGTGTAAAACATTCACCACCTAATTAGTCATGGTGTGGCCGAACCCGGTGCGGGTAAGAATTTCCCTGAAGTCAGGGGTGCACATTTAAATTTAAATTTAAATTTAAATTTGATGGAGTTTATTTTGCCAATTAGGTATTTCATAGAGTCTAGTGCAATTAACCATCAAATAGGTTCCTCGTGCCAATTTGATATACTACAGCGTAATGTCATCGAGGGCCAGAGGCAGAGCTCCACACAACGGCGCGTGTACCATTCAGACGGAAGAAAAGAAGTTTCTGGAGGAGTTGAAGTCAATCCATTATCAGGCATATGCATATCGGAAGGATGCAATGAGGTTCCCACGTGAGTGCAAAATGGTTTGATAATTTTTGGACGTTGGATCAACGAAAACGGAGGAAAACAAGGGCCTCTCTCTCTCTCTCTCTCTCTCTCTTGCGAATCCATTTTTTCAATAATTCCTTTTGGATTTAAGTCTTTCTGTAAATATGTATGTACTACCACTCTTTTACTTTAATTAGGCAGCCCCTTCAATCCTAACTCGAAGCTGTATTGAAATCATTAATTGGGTGTTAACAATGTAGAGTTAGAGAGGGGACTCAAGTTTATATGAGTTTAATTTTATATATAATTTTATAAAAAATTAAAATCCCCCTTCCCACCCAAGGGAAAAAAAATTATAAAAATATTTTTAATATTTTATTGAAATTTGATTGCACCCTTCAAATAAATTTTTTGGGCTCCATCCTGCTTCTGTTATCATGTTTGTTTACTTCAATGTCCATAAATACATATTTTGAATTAAAGTTTTTGCACAAGTTTTTTTTTTTTTTTTGATGGGTAAATACCAAAGATGCATTAAAACCAAAAGTAGGACAATAAAGAGGTTCACAATTACACACTAAAGTCTGGAACAGAAAATGGAAAAAAGAACAACAATCAATATGCTTGATAGGGAATATGTCTAATAATTCGCGTGACATGTTTGCTCATCAAAACTTTAGCTCTTCCAACTATGGTTTTGGAGCACCAGTCGGAAGTTTCGATTGAACCAAGAATGTTGTTGACAACATTGAGGGAATTTGATTCAAACAAGACGTTCTAGAGGTTGAAAGTGTCAGCTGCACAAAGAACCATAAGGATAGCTTCGGTTTTAGCTTGTAAGGCATTATGAGTCCAAGTGTGTGATGTGACAGCATGGATGATATCTACACAAGAATTCCAGTGAATCCATGCAAGGGCTGACCTTCCCTCAAGAAACCCTGCATCACAATTAATTTTAGTCCAAAAATGAGGGGGAGATTTCCATACCAGAGAGAGGAGTGGCGTGCTTTAAGGAATTTAACCCTCCGTTTGGTTCTTGGATTTTAGTAAGGAAAATTTTTTCTTTACTTCAAAAGAGAGTACCATTTGCTTTCATTTTTATCCTTTTCATTTTTCTTCTACTTTTCCTCACCTAAATCTTTGTTCCAAACACAACCTAAGAGTATGTGCTTCATGATGCTCTGATGCTGCCTTGGTCACAATTTTAACAATGTTTTCCACAGATGGGGTCTCTTGATGATGGATCAAACGATTACAAGCTGTCCAAATTGCGTCCATGAGACAAACTACAAAGACAATGAATTCATCTCAGAGTAATCCAAGGAATGGTAACAACTTTTGTGGGTCAAAGAGTAACCAACACCATTGTTAAAATGATCGAGACATCCAGCTGACCAATCTTGAATTTCCATTTGGAAATCCGTTAGATTTTTTCTGTCAAAGGGCAATGAATGAAAAGATGGTCAATTGGTTCAGAAGATTGGCCACAAAGAGGACAGAGAGTGTCCTCAATATCAATGAACGCCGGACAAGCACCTTATGTCTGTTGTGAATTTTTGAGGTCCAAATAAGCTTGAAAATATTCACGAAGGGATGGACTTGTGGGGAGAATGTGATCGGTAAGAAGTGAGAAAGCACTTTTAACTGAAAACTTCCTTAACGAAGAAGGGGTCCAGAAAAGTTGATAGTGATCTATGGAGGATGAAATACGAATTTTAAGAATGGCTTGAACGATTGAAGGGTGAAGAAGTTGTTAGAGGACCTCAAAGTTCCATGACGCTCATAAGGGAAGAGATATTATCAAAGGACGCAATGGTTAGGTCAAGGAAGGAGGGATGCATAGGAATGAAACCATCAATGGTAGGAATCCAAGGATCTTTCCATGTTTTAATGGTTGAGTTAGTTGAGACAATGAAGCATGCCCCTTTGGAAATGGCTTGTTTGCATTTGCAAATGTCCCTCTAAATTGTTAGTATTTAAGAAGAAGACCTTTTAAGAAGAAACAGAGAATTCTAGTGGGAATTAGTTCTATAGGAACATACATCATATTTTTACAAGAAAAACTGATCTAATATAAATAGAATAACTGATCCTATCCTTTTGCTAGAAAACTAACTCCTAAAAACTAAAAATACAAACTGTTAATCAACTTTATATTATTATTTAAATATAGTGCAGTCTTTAAGTACTTATTTAACACGGATCCTTGTTTTAAGAGCTGCAAACTCCAAGCTTTTGCCTTAATAGCTCAAATTTGCTGACTGATAGTGGCTTAGTGAAGACATCGGCTAACTAATCTTCAGTCTTGCAATAGAGTAGAGTCACTGCTCCATCCTTTTACACTTCCCACAAAAAGAACAATTTGATATTGAAGTGCTTTGTCTTTCCATGAAAGACACGATATGAGAGATTGCTACTGCAGCTTGATTATCCACGAATAACTCAGTGCTTTTATCTTTTTCCATGTGTAAATCAACTAATATTTTTCTCAACCACAATGCTTGATTAACTGCTGCTGTTGCAGCTACAAACTCTGCCTCTGCTTTAAATTGAGCCACAACATCTTGCTTTTTAGAACACCATGAAAAAACTCAAGAGACAAAACTGAAACAGTACCCTGAAGTACTTTTCATGTCATCAATAGAACCTACCCAATCACCATAGTTGATAGTGTCTTTGATGTATCTAACAACCCTTTTTGCTGCCTTTCAATGCACCTCGCTGGCATAATGCATGGACTGAAATAAAATGCTTACAGCATGCCAGATATCAGGCCTTGTAGTTGTAAGGTACATCAAACACCCAACGAAGCTTCTAAAATACGCTTCCTCCACTTTTTCAACTCCATCATCCTTACTCAACTTTTCTTTCTGATTCACAGGAGTCTTCACTTCCTTGCAATCTTCCATGTGAAATTTCTGAAGAATATCCTTTGCATACTTCTTTTGGCAAATGAAAACTCCATCTTGTTCTTGCTTGATTTCCATGCCAAGAAAATACTACATTAGACCAAGGTTTGTCATCTCAAAAACTTTCATTGTGTCCTTCTTGAAATCATCAATAAGCATAGAGTTGCTTCCCATTATCAAAAGATCATCCACATAAAGAGAAACAATAAGAATATCAACACCATGGTGCTTTATGTAAAGAGTAGATTCTGGTAGACTTTTTTCAAAGCCTATTGTAATCAAATGATCATCTATTCGACTATACCAGGCCCTTGGTGCTTGTTTAAGGCCATAAGGTGCCTTCTTTAGCCTATAGACCTTGTCTTCTTTGCCTTTTTCCACAAAGCCTTCAGATTGCTTAACATAGATTTCCTCTTCTAGGAAACCATTAAGAAAAACTGACCTGACATCCATTTGTACACTTTCCAATCCATTTGGGCAGCAATTGCAAGTAGTAACCTGATTGTGTCAAAACGAGCAACTGGGGCAAACGTGTTAATTATTTTTCTATCTTGAGGTTTGTCAACTAGCTCTCAAGTTTTGTTTTTTTCAATCATATACAGCTCCTCCTTCATTGCAACTATCCAGTGTGGATCATTTTTATCCTCATAATAACTAGCAGGTTCGCATACTGCTACATTGCATCTTTAATATATGTTCGTGAGCAATCTAGTCCCTCTAACTAGCACATCATCCACTTGTTCATTCTACCATGCATTCACAAGCTCAATCGGGATTTGATTTGCCTTACTTGATTCATCCCAATTCCACTGCTCATTTTCCATCAAATGCACATCTCTAGTGATGATTATGGTCTCAATTTGTGGTTTGAAAACCTTATATGCCTTTCAGACATTACTGTATCCAACAAAGATGCCTACCACAGCCTTTTGTCTAGTTTATCCTGAGGAACATTGGTAAAATAAAGACAACCAAACACTTTAGGAAAGTTCAATAAAGGTTTGAATCCATACCAAGCTTCAAATGGTGTTTGATCTTTCAACACCTTTGTATGAAGTTTATTTTGAAGAAACCCTATTGTATGTGCTATTTCCGCCCAAAATTTCTTTGGCAAATTCTTCTCATGCAACATACATCTTGTCATTTCATAATATATCTATTTCTTCTGTCACTTACTCCATTTTTCCGTAGAGTATAAGGAGCTGTAAACTAATGATTTATGCCTGCTTCTTCACAAAACATATTAAATTGTTGAGACGTATATCCCTTGCCATTGTCATTCGCCATGTGGTTGGTGCATCCGTTGTCAATCAATCAACATTCACTTGAGCTACTGCTTGAAAAACAAGTTGCAACAAAGAGTTGGTCCTCCTCGTCTCCTTCATTAACTTGAGCATTTACTTCTTGTTGTTGGTTCTTGTTGCTACAAATTATAGCCTCATGACCAACTTGGCTGCATTTACTGCACTTGGCATCAAAGGCTTCTTCTTGAGGCATTTGTGAGTATTAAGTTATTTAAGGGTCCACCAAACACAACATTTTCATCTATCAAAACAAAACTCTTTGAGTATGGAAGGAAAATCAAGTTTCTCTACGATGGCTTCTCCTGTTTTCAATGGTAAAAATTATCATATTCGTATTATAACATTGACCTTGACTTCTCCAGAAGGTTCCCAAGCTCGAAGGAGAGTGATTTTGATAGCACTATTATTCAGGGATTTTTCGGAGTAAATTTTGGCAATTAGAGTAGTGGGTTCTAGGGTGGGAGATGATGAAGTGGGGGAAGGTGGACAAGAGTTAATGATGCTTTATTCAACTTAGCCATGATGGACAAGGGGCATAAATGGCCAGGAGGCTAGGTGGAGAAAAAAGGAAATAAGAGGGGACTCAGATATAGTATTGAAAGACAAGGGAACGTAATAGAAGGAGAGATGTGGCATCAAGAGAAGCTAGAAAGAGGAGTTACCATCATACTTGGAACTCTGGCGAAAAATAGGCGTTGCCCATGGCTCCAAGGGGAGGTCCTGCACCAAGAAGGAAAGAATGGAAATTAAGCTTGTTACTTATAATTTTTTGTCCTTTTATATTTCTGATAGTAAAATAAAGTTGATATCCAATTATTTGACAAATTGTTCTTGTAATCGAAAAAAAAAAGTAAAAAATTCATACGTACAAAACATGGGTTAATCAACAAGCTAAAAAATAAAATCACCAATATATATATATATATATATATATATTTGGTCAAAACTAAAGTTATTGTAGTCAAACAACCCCTTGCTCTATATGTAGTATAGATAGGACAAGCAAGATTTATGAATAATGATGGGATAAGAATAAATTTCGTTCCATATTCTCCATCTATTAAATAATATTTTATTAATGCTTGTTCTCTTTTTATAAATTAAAAAGAAAATTAGTAAAATAGTGTAGCATTTGGATGTGAAATTGGACATTGAAAAAATTAATATATATATATATATATATATATTAGTCTAATCACTCATAATGGTGAAATTAAATGAATTTACAACATAAAAATATTTACACGAAATGCCTGTTATAGCTCTTCTATTAAGAGTCGTTGGATCTTTAACATAAGAAATGAACGATCAAGATAATACACACTAAAATAATATATATTATAATAAACACACACTAACACAGACACACTAAAACACACCGCATACTAAACTCACAAATACAGCCAGACACACAAATTCACACAGCAACACGCTAACACACATACAGGAACATACAGGAACACACACAACAGCACACACAAGCACACATGAAAGACACATAGTAGTACACACACACATGCAGACACATGAAACACACACTAACACACACAGAGACAATAAGATACACATATTTGGTGAAAATTAGATTGGTTTTGAGCGATTTGGTCTTGGTAATACATTAGTGAGTTCAATTTTGAGTTAGGGCCGTGGGTGGTGGGGGAATTAAAAGAACAAGATTAATTAGCGGTATTGGTGGTGAGTTTTAGAGTTTTCTTATAAATTTTCTCTAATTAATTAAACAAAAATTGTTGGAGAATTGGCGAAAATAATTGAGGGTGATGCAACTTAACAAGGTGCTCAGACCAACAATTTTCGGCAGTGGCTCTAGCAGTGGCAAGTAGCTGCTCCAATGAATGGTGATGGAGGAATTAAGGATGAAGAATTAAAAATCAAATCACATGCATACCCACACAAATGGCGCACGCAATTAACTCTCCGTTATCTTTATGCATTGTTTTCAAAAATGCGCGATTCTTTTTAACCATGGGGGTTTTATTAGCATTTTCACAAAATCACTTGGGGGTTTTATGGAATTTTTCCAAATAAAAATCATAAAAAGTAAAAAAAAAAAAAGTGAAAATGAGAAGTTAAAAGGGTTTGTCTATTGTTAGGTAGGATAGAAAAAGTTTAATGTTAGGTACCCTTATTTTATTAGAGTACCTGTTACCTGTTTTACAGGTTACGTTTACCTGTAACTTAGTATGCAGGTTGCCATGACCTGTTACTTGTTGTTACCTATAAATTTAAATAGTATTTATATGTGTGAGGTCCATTATATTAAATCTATTTTATCCATTTATCATTTAGCTTTTTTTTATTAATTTTTATTAGATATTTTTTAGCATTTGATCTATCACCAAACATAATAACATGTAGAGCATTTTATCATACAAATTTTAATAAAAAAAATATTATAATTTATATTAATTTCAACAAATTTCTTATGGCAATGTGTTATTAATTTTTTTGAAATATATTTTTTTATTGAATATAACAACAAAAATTTGATTGCTTCTTAAAATATTAAATTGGCGCTTAAAATGTATTTTAAATTCGAAATTAAATTGATGCTTAAAATGATATATCCATCTCTTAATTATAAATTTAACAATATTTATCTATCTTCTTAGTTTATTTTATTTTTGATCAATGTTCCAGATCACTATTCATCATTAGTCAATTTATGTCAATTCGCTAAAATTATAATTAAAATTCCATAACTCCCATAAATCAATAATTTTTATAATAATTACTTAATTTATTTAACTGAGTAAATAAATATTTTATAATGATAACTATGAATTTGTTTTGGATACAGATGATAACTATGAATTTGTACTAATAAAAAAAATCTTTCAATTTTTAATTTAGAAAATAAAATTATTAACATAAGGTATTACTATTATTTAATTTGATACTCTACTTACTTATAAATTTCATTATAATATAATTGATTTATGTACATATTTACCACTCATTTTCCATCATATAATTAACCTTTATATGTGTTAGACAAGATGGGGGGAGGGGGGGGGACGAGAGAGAGAGAGAGAGAGAGAGAGAGAGAGGAGAGAATTAATTAGCGTTGAATAACTTTCCTACTTATTAGGATTCTCTTCTCATTAATCCCTTAAATTGAGGAGATTTGAAAATATATTTACCATATTTTTAATAATTCAAAATAAATAATTGTGACTTATATAGCTGGTTATAGGTCAAAATAAAATATATAAATATGTTAAAAATAAATTTTAAGTACACGTGGCAATTAATTAAGACCATACCTAATATTAGGTAGTACAAAGCTACCTTTTATTAGAAGTCCCCTTGTATAGATTTGACAATACTTTTGTCGAAATATCTTATTGGAGGGATGGAGGTGGTTTGGGTGGCACATTTATTGGTTTATAGAGGTAAATGATATATAATCTATAATTGAGGGGGTAAAATGTAATTAATCCTATTTCAAAAGAATGGCATTTTTGGCAATTCTTTATCATAAAAATGAGATTGGGGTGTCAACACTAATTTTGGAGTGTCATTAAAAATACTTAATCATAGTAAATTAACAAAATTAATTATGTTAATTAAGATATGTTAAATCTCGTGTAAATCTGCAATAACTCCATTTGGAAAAAATTTATGAATCATACCATATAATTAGTTTTTCAACCCGTGCATTGCACGGATGATAATTGTAAATTAAGAAAAAATAATATATTTAATTTAAGATATAAAATAGATAATGAAACTGTTCTACATAGATTACAAATACAAAACAATTAAGGAAAAAACTTATTGGAATAAGAACAATATAAGAAGATTTCATATAGATACGACTTATATTCATTAGATGGAATATGATAGGAGTTACACAATTTTCTATAACTTCATATTTGCATGCATGGAAAATCTAATATATATATATAAGGGTGAATGTCACTTTACCCCGTTAAATTATATCTATGATGTCACTTTACCCTCCTCAACTTGAAAAATAAGCATTTTGCCCCCACTACCACCCATGATGACCATACAAATGGAAGTTGATATCATATTTGTATTTTTTTCCCCATCCATTACCCTTATCATTTGATTTTTAGAATAGTTTAATCTAACATACATGACTAGTTTACCCTCTTATTTTTCATAGAAAAGAAGATTCATTTTAATTTCTTTATTTATAATTCACTCAAAATAAGTTAAATCATAATACATCCTTAATTCTTCATTTGAACGAGATTTATTATATCATCTTTATTTATATGGCATATATAATTAATCAAACATATCAATTGAAAAAAAAATCATATTAACAATAAATATTGTAAAAAACTAATAAGTTGAAACCATATCTCTTCAAAATATAAAAACCACAAATATTTATAAGCCTATATATCACAATCAATAGCCCCAAAACCTTAAAAATGGCAATTACACAAAACTAATGCATAAAACCCATTAATAAAACTAATTAAAATTAGTATTGCCCTGGAAACACCAATTACACAAACTATGATTTATAATCAATTTTACACAATAAAATATACTAACTAATGCTAAAAGAGATTAATATACGTCAAAAGAATTAATAGCTCACAATTGACAGGTACTCCTTTAAAAATCTCTAAATTTGAGATAAATAATAATATGGTAGATTCAGAAGTGAGATCTCTCAATCTCTAATGTGGATTTTGGGACAAACAGAGGGAAAACATTTATTTATGCAACACATTTATTGCTTCTTATTTCTTAGATGGTGGGAAAATCCTCTCCTTTATGGGCAATTTTGGTATTTACTTTTATAATTCATAAGTTGTGGAATTTGTAGGTTTTAATAAAGTCATTTACGTAATTTTATCTCCAGAATCCTAGTTATCCGATAATAACAGATGGTGGAGTGGGTAAAGCGCTTATTTTTTAAGTTGAAGGGGGTAAAGTGACACCATGTATATAGTTTGAGGAGGTAAAATAGCATTCACCCTATATATAATGATGTCCACCTTATGTGTCCATATCTTGCTTATGTAAACAATAAGGTGAACAAAAGACCATTTCATTATATTTTCATATAAGACGTGTTCCATAACAATCTCATTTTCCACCTTATCATTTATTAATTTGTAATTATCGTCCTGTGCAGTTTAAGAATTAGTTTGATTGACATATCATAAATGGGACATTTTAAATAAAAGTATAATATTACTTTTTGAGTAGTTAATTAAAATGTAGCATATCTTAATTAATGGGATTTTAGATAAATATTTGTTTCTTTTAAATAATTATTAACAATCATAAACCTATATACAAATCAAAAGTAAGAATTACTAGAATTTCATAAATGTCAAAATAGAGCACAATGGAGCTCTCAGTATGTGCAAAAGCATTTAGGTGGAGAGCATTAATTTTTTTTTAAAATTATAGATACAAATAAGAAAAAATATTTTTACCGTCAACAAAAAAATTCATGAGTGCTATTTACATGTTCGAATTTCTAAGTGTCCTATTTTATGTAACGTTCGAATCTTACTTTGTTTTAAAATAAACTTTTAAATGAAATATCATATTCATTTTAAATTTAGGTAACATGAATATAATATGTGTGTGTGTGTAGAATAAAGCAGGGGAGGGCGGGTTAAGGATTTTTGTGAATTTAAATATTCATAAATTTTCTATAGATCAAATGAGATGATAAGTATATAATTTTGTTAATACACACACGAAAGTAAAAGAAATACTGTTAGATATTAATATGGTATATAGCTTTAAAAAGTGATTTACAAAGCAAAACATATTAAAAGTATGTTTTTAACAAATGTTTATTTAGATATATTTTTGCGAATATAAAACATAAATTATGATAAGAAAATAAGGATTTCTAAGAATTAAGATGGGTTATTATAAAAAAGGATACATATGCTTAAAATTTAAAATTAGGATGACTACATAAAATAATAATAGAAATGTTTTTCTTAACGAAAATAATTAATATCATTCGTTATAGACTTTTATAATGTGTATATATATCTAGAGAGAGAACGCATTTCTATGTGACTATATATAAAACATATATTGCGTTGAAAAAAAAAATTCTATAAACAAATATTATTGTACTACTTAAGTTGAAATACATAGAATTTGAATACATTATATGTTCATACCTTTTTTTAGGAAAATAAGAATATGATTGAAAATTTAAATCAAAATAGTAAAAACTAGCTTAAATATTAAAATTTATAGTAATCAAAAAATCACTCTACGAAGTATATAATTTAGTTTCTTTGATAGATAAAAAAAAAAGATTATTGGGAAAAAAATTATATGTAAAAAAAGATATTTTGCTTAATAAAATAAAAATAAAAATTATGAACACATGTGTGTTTTAATTATAAAGTGATTATTACATACTAAATTATCAAAAGAAAAGAAAATTAAATTTATTTATAGAAAATTGTGAGATATTGATATAATGTATAATCTAAGCAAAAATAACTCTCAAAGAAAAAAGTGTTACAAATATATGTTCAAATATATGTGAGTTTTAAATTTATTTTCATAATGAAGAATATATCAATGCATAGGAGCTAGCAAAGAGAGAGAATTGAAATATGGGAAGCAATAATTAATAAAAAATTGTAACTTCTATTTTTTTTTTTTTTGGAAGATGTAACTTATTTGACCTAAAAGACACTAAATATGGAAATACTTTTTTTGATACAATAATATGGAAATACTTAATATGGCAAAAATGAATAAATCTAACTTATCCACCGAAATGACACGTAAGCAATATACCAACAATAAGATCATATTTTTATTTTAATTAATATACTTTTCCATGATCGAACTCACGAAAATATTTGTAATATCCTTTCAAAAGTAAAACAAACATGTCTGTGCCTACTTTCATGATCACATACGGATCCCTTGGCCCATTGCGCACAGGAGTTATGTTAGTTAAATAGTCCTCGCTAATTAACCTAACCGATAGCACAAAAGCACGATTATTTCTAACATATGCGTCCCTTATGTCTATAATACAAATAGTCAGATTTTATACACACCCTTTCATAATTGAATATAAAATCTCAAAGCTTGTAAAGATTGGCCAAAAATTCACAAGTAATAAAACCTTGAATTATAGATAGGAAGTATGTAAAATTAAAATCAAAGGGGTTCAATAAAAATTACAAGGGTTTAATTAACGACTAACCTAGAACCCTATGATATAATTAGCTAGACATAGCAAAGAGAAAACAAAACAAAAACATGATAAAACTAAAGAAAAACATAAAAGCAAACTCGGGTTTAGGCAATAATCTTGAGAGATGGAAGAACTTGGTCCTTGAATTGTCACCCTTCTTGAACTTTTCGTCCTTGAACTCCTTAAATAGTGCCTGAAAATCGTGCCTTTGATGTCCTTAAATAGTGATCAAGTGATTGGAGCCAGAATTTGTTGGAGTTACACAAGTGCACGCAATCGTATAAATAATACAAAGTGAGTAGAGTGTCGAATCCCATAGGGATTGTGATTTGATCGGTGAAAGTGACTCGTTTTGTTTAGCTAAATAGATCAAATTAAGGAGTGGCTTTGTTTTTCTAAATAAAAACTAATTTCCAATTAAAAGCAACTTACGAATAGCAATAAAAACAAACACTACAGGAAAAAACGCAATTTCCGGCGGAATCCGAATTTCCGCCGGATTTCAGCCGGAAAATTCCGCCGGAAAGAAATTCCGGCGGAAATTCCGTCCGGCGGAAAAACCGGGGGAATATTCCCCAGGACGGAATCCGGCGGAATATTCCGCCGGAATTCCCCCGGATAAGATTCCAGCGGAATTCCGGTGGAATATTCGGTCGAAATTCCGCCGGACCGCCGCGCACCGCCGCTCCGCCGCCGCCCCGGGCCCGGACCCGCCTCCGCCGCTCCGGACCCGCTGTTGGAATAGTATTCCAAAATATTCAAATATTTGCAACTGCAGGGATTTGAACTCGTGACCTTGGGGTTGAATGACAAGCACTCCACCACCAGGCTATCTCTTGATGTTGTAATAAGTTTTGTTTTGTTTTATATATATTATATATTTGTTTCATTATTCTTATTTTAATTATAATTAAAAGATAGTATAAATAATAATAATTATAAGATAGCATTGATAATATATAAACATATGTATTATATATACTATAGAAACATATATGTGTACCATATAAGCATATGTATACCTATAAATATATTATAAATAATTAATAGTTAAAAATTAACATTGATACTATATAAAAATATATATTATATATACTATATAAACATATGTGTGTACCATATAAGTATATGTATACCTATATAAACATATGTATACTTATAGATATATTATATATAATTAAAATCTAGTAAAACTATAAATATATTATACATAATTAAATATGTGTATACACAATAGTTAAAATGTAGTTTGATACTATAAAAACATATATATTATATATACTATATAAACATATATATACAATTTAAACATATGTATACCTATAAATATATTATACATAACTAATAGATAGTATAAATAATAATAGTTAAAAGATAGTATTGATACTATAAAAACATATATATTATATATACTATATAAACATATATATACAATTTAAACATATGTATGCCTATAAATATATTATACATAACTAATAGATAGTATAAATAATAATAGTTTAAAGATAGTATTGATACTATAAAAACATATATATTATATATACTATATAAACATATATATACAATTTAAACATATATATACCTATAAATATATTATACATAACTAATAGATAGTATAAATAATAATAGTTAAAAGATAGTATTGATATTATATAAATATATATATATATATATATATTCTATATACTATATGAACATATATACTATATAAACATATGTATATCAAAATTTTAATTTGTTAAAAGAAAAAATATTGAATGAACAATCACAATTTCTAAGGAAATAAAATAGTAGAAGTAATATTAACACATCATTTATATTGAACTTGAACTTGCCCAGGTTTTCTCTCTTAAAAAAAAAAAAAATTGCTCTTGCATGGAATTGAACTTGGTACCTCTTGGATACAAGGCTAACACCTTGCCATTAAGCTACTTCCAAACTTGTGTTTTGTCTTGCCAAAATATATAGTAATATTAATATTTTAATTAAAAAATTCAAAAAAAAAATCGGGGGTAATTTCCCCCCGGATTTTCCCCCGATTTTTTATTTAAAAAATTCAAAAAAAAAAACCGGGGGAAATTTTCCCCCGGATTTTCCCCTGGTTTTTAATTTAAAAAATTCAAAAAAAAAAAACCGTGGGAAATTTTCCCCCGATTTTTTTTTTAAAAATTCAAAAAAAAAACGGGGGAAATCTTCCCCCGGATTTTCCCCCGATTTTTTTTAAAAAAATTCAAAAAAAAAAAAAAAAAAAACCGGGGGAAATTTCCCCCGGATTTTCCCCCGGTTTTTATTTAAAAAAATTCAAAAAAAAAAATCCGGGGGAAAATTCCCCCGGTTTTTTTTTTTTTAATTAAAAACCGGGGGAAAATCCGGGGGAAAATTTCCCCCGGAATAATTCCCCCGGAATCTGGCATTTTTTCTGTAGTGAAATAACCAATGCGAGAAATACAAGTGCAAGGTGATTTTATTCACTTAATTCCTTATTCCAACCCAATCCCTAAGTTGAATGGTATTCGTGGTTGTGTGCAACCAGGAACAAATCTATCCACAATCTCTCTCGAGCATTGTGGAATTAACTCATACAATCCCTTTTAAGCCTAAGATTAACCAATTCTTATTCAATTAATCCAAGCTATAGAAAATATTTGTATAAATTTTAATCACCACCTTAAAGCTCAATCGATATTAAATTCATTCTCATGCAACTTTAATATCAATTGATCTCGTCTAATTAGAGCTATAATATTGAATCGTCTCTCGACCTCATCAACGATTCTCAAATTCATTAATTAGGATGAAAAGTATGAAAGAGAATTGTTCTCAAATCTAAACCCTAGCTAAAAACGTGACTAACAGTTGTAGGCATGTATCTGAACTTAAAAAGTGGTAGAGAAATGCCTAGCATATCTTTCCTAATCAGCACCCCAATCAAATAAGGAAGGTTGTTAATTGCTGTCGTGGACTTTGAGTACATACCCAAAATATTTTGGTACATACTCAAACTTACAGATTCGCTTATCTCTTTGATGACTGAAACTGGGTACATACTCGACATATCTTGCGTGTGTACTTATTTATACAAACTCATTTCTTCTCTAAATAGCTTGCATTGGGTTGTTACTTGAAATAGTTTGTGTAAATACGCAGCTTTTGATTCTGCTTTTCGTGCCCTTTATGGTCTTTTTCCCTTCTCACCTACAAAATAATGATTTAGCTCAAACTTACGCATTATAAGGCTCAAAATGAGAAAAATACGTGATAAGTCCGACAAAATAAACATAAAAATCGACTATAATTACGAACTTATCAACTCCCCTAAACTTAAATGTTGCTCTCCCTCGAGCAACTCAAAATTACACCACAGGGAAACGGATACAATCGAAACGCATTCTTGGAAAACCACGTACCCAAAGCAAAACTCTATTTTATTTCTCAAAAATTATTAATCACTATGTCATTGGTTCAATGTGCAAGTAATCCAAATTTCATGGACACTCTACAAACAATTATCATTATCAAGTATTCCCCGTGTTATCGTGTATGTTATGATCAAGAGCAACAATCACCAACAATTCGGATCACTTTACATTCATGCGATAGGCACAAAAAGTGGACTCCATAAGTCAATTTTTCATTCTTATCTCCACAACAATGATAAACCAGGGATCGATAGGACTTTTTATTAAGCTTATAATGTAGGGCTTGGATAAAGGGTAGGAAAATATGGAAAAGTAATTGGCTCATGCACCCAAGTTACTAAAATCGGACAAGTTGGATTCTTTAGAGCATTATTCATGCATTCCACTTCCCCAAACTTATTCAAAAATCACCACTCTCAATGCATTATTTTTTTTCTTGCCATTATGTGTTTGAGAGTGCTAGCTCGCTCTTTCTTTCATTTCCTCTTTTTTTTTCTCTGCATTTTTTTCCAATTTGTTTTTCTTCTTTTTTTCACACATTGTTTAAACAAGCTAATATATACTGGACTCAAGTATAACATAACCCTACACCTTTTATCATGCCCTCATAATTCCACATATCTCCCATATAACTCCAACAATTATCACAATTCAAGTATAATGCATAGGAAGGATTAGGATACATATACATTGTGCTTTTGGGCTTGTAATGTAGCCATCAAGAGAATTAAGCACAATGCCGGTTCAAAGGGCACTCAAGGACTGCATTTAACCAACAAATAGGCAAGTATGGCTCAAAAATTTTCAACAATGGCCTAAGTCATCTCCCCAATTTAACATAGTCTAAGATTTCACCTCGACAAAAAATCAAATCAATTCGAGTGTCCTAATGCAGTAAAGCACATGCGTAAAGTTCTCACAAGAATATAAATTTTCTCTAAATCATTTAGCAATCATTACTCCAATCATGTGCTCAAAGTGATTAGGGAAGAGCAAAACAACAACAATCATTTTTCAAGTACACACAAAATGCTTCATGCATGCTCATCGTTCCAAACATAGCGTTTCATAGCATAAAATCATCATGGAAAAAGAAATTTCACCAAAACACGTGTATTCCAAGAACGAGAAAATAGAATAATCCAAAACAAATTTCTAAAAACTATCAATAAGCTAATGTCAGCAGAATTGAACTTGAATAGTACGTAGCATTGTTACACCAAGACACGAATCATCAAAGATGACTCTTTTTGTCCAGCAGTCCTGATTTCCAACCTATATATAGTTCTTGTTCAACTTCCACCAATATCGCTAACAAAAATTAACCTCATAAGTATTATCATAGGCAACTGAAATCTCCCCATATTTAGAGAGTACTTTGTCCCCAAAGTACAGAAAATAAGCTCAGACAAGAGGCACAACCAAGACTATAAGTACTACGATCACGAAAATAAAAACACTAACAGAAAGTAAAGAAAATGATAGAAAACACCTAAGGTCAGATGGCATCATAGAACCCTGTCTCATCCTCCTACACATCAAAATTCAAATAAAAATCGCATCAAAACCTCAAGTGGTCTACCCAAAAATACACGCAAATCAACTTAAAGAAATTCAATAACATAAAAACATAAAATTTTAGGTTGCCTCCCAAAAAGCGCTTGTTTAAAGTCTTTAGCTCCACTCCTTTTGATATGTTTAATGAATGAGCTCGTCATAAAATTTTAAAGCATACAAGTTATATCTAGTCTTTCAACATTTCTACAAAATGTTCAAGAGCCATAATTCCATGCACACCTCATGTTGCCCAGCTCAGTTCAATTAATTATTTTTCTTTCAAATCTATCATCTAATTTATATTTCGTAACTCAAGATTTCATAATTGTAATGAAGTGCTTACTTGGCTAATTTTGTAATCATGAGAAAAGAGCATCATTCATCTGCTGTAGGGCCTCAACAAAAAGAAAACAGGACCACATAAGAAAGCTTTCTCAACCTCGTATGTTGTAATATAAGTAAATGAGTCAATTAAAAATAATTAGTTAAACAAATAAAGTGTATGTATTCCATTGAAAACAAATTGTGTCAATTTTTCCTATCTTGCCCATTGCCCCTATAATTAGTAGACAAGTCCAGACTTTACAAGTGACAATTGACCACAAACAAGTATGTCCTCATAACTACAAGAAATGTTTAAAAACAATCATTTACCATCATTTGCATATGAACACAATCTGTCAACAATAGCACGTGCAGATGGACGCGTGTGTCTATCACCAAGGCAGGCATAAGCTAGACTAATAACTTCCCACACATGGTGACGGCCGGCTTCTTTTATCCTCTGATGTATATGAGTATTCGGATTCCATCCATCAACCATCAGGGATATGTTTTCTTTAACTGTTTCAGGGTTACCTTGTATGGATACATTTGTCACCAATGCAAATACAAACAGTCCAAACTTGTATATGCCGCTTGTCTGTAGACATGAATCTGAAATTGATAAATGTAAAAGAAATAAAGTGTTGTTTAAAATTTGATTTGCAAAAATTATATTAAGTCATTATTTAAAATTTAACACATAAATATTTGTATGTATATAAATATAAATATAGATACATATAAATAGTTATACATATAGTGATATAGATTAAATTCATCTACATTCTCTATGATGCTCCACATATGGTGGTGAAAATGTAAACTCAGGGTTGTTTTCCACGCCAATGGAAGCCAAATCACAAGCTCAAATTTTTTTACCCTTTAAAAGATGGGTACACAATAAATAATTTGTACCAAAACAACAAAATTCGAAACCTTGAAATAGACTACCTCTCGGACAAAGTTTTCTGGTTTGAAGTCAGAAAATACTGAGGCATTCTCTGGCTCGTGGAACTGAGTATGAACCCAATGCAGAATATACACCACTTGGATAAGAATATCCAAGACATCCGACCATAGCAAACTCTCACCTTATGCACAAAAATATATTCAATACTAGTTTGTTAGGTTTTGTAGTCAAGGGAACATATGCGAAACGTGTAGTTTAAACGTACAAAATGCAATTAACCCTAAGAATACGGATTAATAGTCTACTTTGCATAATTGTAGCCATCTACGGGTGGAAACAATTTTTATGAGATATTTTTATGATACTCTACAATTAATAATATATTGGCTAGTAATAGCAGACAAGAAATAGATAAAGTTACCACAATATTATTTATCAATAATTATTCTAAACAAATTTATTAACGTACCTTTAAATATCTGTGATAAGTTACTATCTGAGTAGTACTTAGAAATGGTAATTATTACTCCTGCACCCTTGAGGAATCCAACTATTTCCACAAAACTATCAAATTAGAAAATCCTCCCATTCAGAGTCTCCCCCTATTCAATATCAAAATTTTGTAATGATGTTAGCATTAGCTAATAATTATTTAAGGGAGCTATTTGATATTTTACAATCAACAATTCAAAAAGGCAAAAATAATTTAAATTTTTTTATCCACATGCTATCTTAAACATACATCGCGTTGAGGAGTGGGCGGGTTCTCAAATACTTTGAGAACATGCACCCAGATAAATTCCCTAAAGAGCCATTTTCTTCGAGATCACTAACGTAGACGCATGCCATTGATGATCTACCCAAAAATTTGTGAAGTGGAAAGACTTGTTCATAATTATCTTTGTTCCACTCATCTTTGAAGAAGGTAGGTACTGAAAAATAATCAAAATGACAAGTTAAATGATTTTACATGTTAAAAAATGCTAATCAAAATTATATTCATATTTATTTAATGATATATCTTCTTGTTTCACAAACAAAGTCAAAAGAAAACAATCCTCATACTTCAATATATTACAGATATACATTAGTTGATATGTTTTAGAATTAATATTTTTAGCCTTGTGATAGTACAATGAACAAAGATATACAATTACCTTAAAAAAATAAATAGAAGCTAATAACATGAAAGAAACTATTAGTATATTAAGTGTAAGAATTTAAATAAATAAAAGCAGGGGTAAAGAGAAGAATCACAAGTAAAGACTAGCAATATTATGTTACCTGCAGCAAGCGGAGTCAGGTATGTCATGAGAAATTTCTCACCCATTCCCATTTGACTACTATGCCTCTGAACTTCCTCATACAACTCACTTTGATTCTATTAAAACAAAGTAACATAGTTAATAACTTACTTAAAACACAAGAAATGATGACTATATACTATGACTCGATAAAATTTAAAAACTGTACTTACCAACTTCTTAAGTACCACAGAAAGGCAACTAAAAAAGTATTGCATCTATACTAGTCATCTCCCCAATTTTCCTAGTTTTACAAAAGACAACAAACAATTATTTTTTTCCTACTCTTTTCGTTTTTATTTTTATTATTTAATTTTCCTTTAATATTAAATTGATAATGGAATCAACTTTATTTAAACAAAATAAATAAAATTTATGAAAATTACTTACGGAGATACCCAGACATAATAATTCTCCCCTATATGATCCGATAATGCCATTAATGACTCTGAGCATGATTGCATCAGCTGTTAAATTAAGAAAAAATAATCACTGTCAAAAGAAAAAAAAAAGTAAGCATAAACTGAGATAGTATAAACTATAAAGTAGAACGATATACATGATCATCAATGTCGGTCCCTCTAATCGAAAGCCAAACCGCATTTTGGACGGGTATCAACAAATTGCTGAGGTACTCCCATGACCCTCTCTCTTCGGTGCTGTTGAAGTTAGAATCAACGTCTTTGACTATTGTGGCACATAGAACTTTATTCCTTTGCTGAATCAAAGTTTTAATTTTTTTGTTACCTTTTTCCTTGGACGTATTTATCTTCTCCGCCAGTGAAGAACCTGAGAAAAGTGGGAAGAAAACTTATTTAGAAAGGGGGAAGAAGTTATACAACCCCTTTTTGGCTTGACATAGATTAGTTGTTTGTTCCAAAGAATGCATAGGAAGAATGATTTTTTTTCCAACTCTCGGCTCTGATCTCGGCTCTCATGCTCAGAATTTTTTTATTTTTTCCCTTCAGCTTTTTGATGGTAAAGCAACTCTTTTTGTCCTGAAGCATTAAATGATGGTCGTTTCAAAATTTTCCAGCAGCTTAACATGCAAATGGGTTTGTACATCAAATTTAAATAGCTTTTTCGGTATTTTCCTCTGGTTCTCCATCGATTTTTCTCTTTGGAGAATTTTTATCTATATCGGACTCGGTTATATCAAAATTAATTATATAGCACGAGTTTAATTTACATTGACTATGTAATTAGTATATAATTTAGAAAAAATAATTAATTACATAATAAGTGTATTGACCCTTACTACATAATTGATTAAATTCAACCAAATCGAATTTGGCAAGAATTTTTTTTCTCTGATTACACATTCCCAACTAGGGATGTGCACAATTTGGTAAATAGGCCGAACCGTACCGAAATCAAAATTGTGATACAAATTGCATACCGAACCAAAATTCTGATTTGATATTCGATAACTTTTTAAAAAAAATTACGGTATTCAATTCGATTTTAGGGTTCGGTATACTGTACCAAACCGAATACCGAATTTATATATATATATATATATATATAATCTTTTTTCACATATATTTATACTTTTTATATAGATTTATATACACACATATATATATTTTTGTACATATAAGACAATCATTTATGCTAAACACGTTTTCTTCTGCAAAATAAGATATTTTTTATGAATTACTCAATATTTTTTTAATTTTTTAACAAAATTTTGGTAATTCGGCACAAAGCCAAACTGTACCGAAAATTTTGATTCGATGTTCTGTACACATTTTTGGTGTACCAAAATTTAGGTATACCGGATTTTTCATATGGCACGTACCAAACCGGTCGAATGCATACCCTTATTCCTAACCTCTTTCTTATTTTAAAAAAAACATTCAAGGTGAAAAAGAAATCTTATAAAATTATTATTATAATGGTATAATAATTAAAATATATATTTATATTAAAATAATGATTGAAATATATATATATATACATATAAATGACACGATGATTTGAATTGATTATAATTTTTTAATAATATTTTGAAGAAAGATAAATAAAATTTGGATTAATGTTTGGTATTTATTTGAGAGTTGAAAATTATTTTCTCAAAATGAAACTAAACACAATCTATATTTCTCTGAACAAGAAAAAAAATGTATGAATTGGAGGGAATATTGAAAGACTACAAAGCATAATTCCATGATAAATGCGTATACCGAGGGTAACAAAAAAACAATAATAATGCCTGACTTCATGATGAAATTAGAAAGTCATCTCTTTTTCTCTGGAGATCTACAAAAAGAAAAAGACCAAAAAAGAAAGAATTTGAAGCTAGTTCTTTTCATTTTGATATATTTGATTAAACATGCTATCTATAGGACAGAGAAAAGACATATTTTGTTTTTCGTATTTAATATTTTTTTCTTTTTTTTCCTCTAGAATTCTCCATTTTCTTTTTGATTATATATTTTATTCAACGCGGAGAAATTAAAAAGAAAATGAAGAAGAGAAGTTAGAATCAATAATCCTAAATTTGGTTAGAAATGTACAAATTACAAAATGATTGTTTCTAATTCGTTTTTTTGTGAAGAATTGTCACTGTGAAAATTAGAATATTAGTAACAAAAACTATAGTAATAGTTATTTATCTATACTCTGTTATTAAATAATAAGGTCCTTTAATAATTGTTTGGTATGCTTGCTGTTAATAGGTTCTTGGTGTTTTTGGAGTTTAATACCTTTGGTGCAGTATTTATTCTCTCATCTCACTTTTCTCTCTCTCTCTCTCTCTCTCTCTCTCTCTCTCTTTCTCTTTCTCAACGCATTTTAACTTTCTCTCTTTCATTCATTTTCATTTTTTTTCTTTTTATTTATTTTTTAAAATAATATATTTAATCTTATTTAAATTAATTTGTATTTGTCATAAACTTACTAAATATATTAAAAAGTTTAAAATATATATATTTATATTTATATAGAAAATTACACTATTGATGTTTAAATTTATAATTGAATTATATCTCATTTTGTATTTTGCACAAGCACCGAGTGTGCCCAGTCTACTAGTATTATTAATAAAGTGCTTAGACATCTAATAATCACCATGCTGTCTTGGTGTCCTATTTTTATTTAACATATCCCTTCTCTCTTTTCTCTCACGTTATTTACTCTTTTTCACACTCTCTCTCTCTAATGTATATCTCTCACTATTTCTCAAAATTTTTCATTTACCCATTTGGCTAGTGCTTAACTAATGTTTTTAGCTATTGAATTTAAATATGATGATGTCAAAAAGCACTTTGGATCTTCTATTGCATAATTGTGTCGCATCTTCTATTACACTTATCAATACACGACACGTGTATTGGTGAGTAGTCGAGATAAGGAAAGAGAATTTTTCATATCATTAGTTTTTTTCTTTCCTTATCTCGACCGCTCATGTATTGATGAGTGTAACAGAAGATGCAACACGATTATGTAATAGAAGATTCGAGCTGGTCAAAAAGTGATAAAAAAATCAATTATAATATATCATACTCAATCCAATAATTAAAAATACTAGTTGGGTAGCATCTAATGAACCTCTATTTCTCATCTCCCACTAGTCAACATCCTTTTTTAATCTTTTGAATTTATTTTCTTAAACATATTATTTTATTTTATTAAAGACATAGTTTGCATAATTAACTTAAAGATGGCAGTTACTAGGAACAAAAAATAACAGCAAGTCACTTACAAAAACATTGCATTACAAGGCTGTTTGGCTAAGCTTGTAAGCTTTTAAACATTTTATAAGATATGATGGAATGTTTGGCAAAATTTTAGGGAAAGGTATTTGGTCAAATTTATTCTAAAGAGCTTATAAGATATTTTAAGAGTTTATAAAGATTCTTCTAATTTCAAAATAATTTGTCAAAGTATTTGAATAAAATAAGATATGGTAGTTTATGAGATGTCCATACGACTTCCTAGTGATATGTGGGACAAACATTGTTATAATTTGTCCAAGTTGCCAAGAAATAGTTTCTTTGCAAGAGTAAGAAACCGATGTACCTGGACGTCGGTGCCGTCGATGCGAAGTAGAGTGCTGCCAAAGACGTCTTTTAAGCTCATAAATTGCAATTCTATTTGATAAACATGAGAGCTTAAATATATTTTTTAAATGTAATTATGACAACAAAAGAATAACATAAAATTAATTTCACTTAAAATAAATATTTTTTGAGATAGTAAGAATGTTACATTGAAAAAAAATAAAGATATTTATATAATTTTATCTTTTGATATTAGACAACTTATAGGCAGTTTCAAAGAAAATTGAGGGAATCTTACTTTTTTTTTAAAAAAAACTTATAAGCTCCTAACAACTTATTTTTTGAGCTTATAAGCTTTTTTACTTAAAAAATTACCATACAAACTTTAGGAACTTATAAGCTTTCAAACATCTTATAGATGTTCTGAAATGCTTATTAACTTAGCCAAAGCCTCGAAGGAGCTTATAAATCAAACTCCTTACTTTCAACCAAATTAATTACAATATCGTCATTATATTAGCATCTTATAAACTACATAACATATTATTTATTCAAACACTTTATAAACTTATTTTTTAAATAAGATCCAACATTCTATAAATTTTTAAAATATTTTATAAAACATAAGAGCTTATTAGATATTTCAAATAAGTCTAGCCAATCACCCTCTATTAGTCTATTTGATGCCACAAGGACCGAAGCTGCTTTAAGAGCCCAATTCAACTCTGCACCAGCCACCAAGAAACTACAGATGCCAGCAACAGAATTTTTATAAGATCCTTGATTTCAATCAAGTGCTCCGAAGCTTATTAGCTCAATCTGAGCACTGGGCAACATTTTTATTAAAAGGGCTTGTAGATCATATAATAAATTAGTAAAAACTTAAAATCTCTTTAATGACAAGTAAGAAATTCCTAACTTTCAAATCTTAACAAACTCATTCAATTTTGACCACATTAATTACAAAATTGACGCTATAAACATCTTATAAGATATGTGATCTTTTTTTTTTTTTTCTACACACATTGTGATCTTAATTACAAAATTGTCATCTTATGAGCTTGAAAAACTGAATCTTGGTAGTCCAAATGTAACCTCAAAACCAGGAAAATAACAAGCGACAAGATCATAGCACCATTAGAGACAAATATTTGAGGCTGGAATGCCAAATAGACGTATAATTGAAAATTTACAAAATAATACGGACATTCGTGCTTACCTGCCTCATGAAATAGATAAATTACGAAACCTCCCCCACCTCCTTTTGTTGAAAAGTCCAAACATGGTATATTAACCATTTTAATCCTTGATTTTTCGAGTTTCATCAAAATAGTCCGACAATTTATTTATTAAATGAACTTTATGCACCTGAGCTTCTTTGTAATATTTATATATTTAGAAGAGTTGTATTCAGGGATGGAGCCAGGAATTTAATGGGAAAATTTTATTTTTAGGACATTATGTTGTTCAGATTCAACATTTAGGCCTCTAATTTACGAAATTTCAATTTTAGGACATTAATTTAAATTTTTTTTGACACATTAAGGACTTTCGAACTCGAATTGCGCCATTTAACCGGAAAGATGACATCACCGGTGGAATAGTTACAAATATTTGACATCTCAGCTTCTACATGGCGCTTACATGTTTTTTAAGATAAAATAGCATGCTAAATAGGATTAATTGGAGGTAAAAATGTAAATTATCAAATATTTTAATAAAAAACAAAAAAAAAGGAAAAGAAAAATCATCCCCCCACCCCCCAACCCCGTTGGACCCCTTCCCAACCCAACCCGCACCCTACCCCCACCCCCCCCAATTCCCCTTTGATTTTCTGCAAAAACCGTGAGGAAGAAAACCAAGAAATTTCCCAAAACAATTACTCTATCAAGTGTGATCCAATCCTCAAATTGAACAGATGGATAAGTTGCCCATGAGATGAAGAACCAATGTATGGAAAAAAAATTCAAGAAAAAAGGGCCGGAGGCGGCGCAACCTCCGGCCATTTTTCTCGAATTTTTTTCCATCAATGTATTCCTCATACTATGGGCACGATAACCATGTGGTCAATTTGAGGATTCAAACAAAGTTTGCCTGTTAACTTTGTGCGTTTTTATGTGGGTTTCAAAAAAAAAAATATATCCTTTCCTATTCGATGTTCTCAATGTTTGGGGGTTGGGGGGGGGGGGGGTGTTGTTTCGTAATATATTTTTATATTTTTTTGAGGTAATATAATTTTTATATATTATTATTTTTAATTGTGATATATATTTTTTGTATTACTTAATTTATATATATATATATATATATTATTTGAGATTTATTTAAATTATTTATAACTTTTTAAATTTTGTGCAATGTAAATATTATGGCCGGATTCCGGCCAAAATTTTTGCCACGTAGGCAATTTTTGTACCAAGTAAGCAAAATACAATCAACTCAGGCCGAGAGTCCTAAATGTGTCAAAAAGTTTTAAATTGATGTCCTAAATTAAAATTGAAATTTTGTAAATTAGAGTCCTAAATGTCAAATTTGAACAACATAGTATCCTAAAAATGAAATTTTCCCAAATTTAATTGAGGGGGGCGAAATTTTTTTAAGGTTATTAATTATTAAAATGTATAATTATAAGGGGTTATATATAATATTAATATATAAAATAACAAAAATCATCATATTTATGTATATACGACTAATTAGAAATGCTATAATAAAAAAAGGTACTACAATTAAAAACCAATATATAAAAAAATGATATTAAAAACATAACAAGTTATTCTCTATTTTAAAAGAAGCAAATATAGTGAACAATGAATTGCTTTTAAAAGAATACTGAACAAAGACCTTTTTAACAATACTCAGTAAAATTAACATAAATCCACATAATGATATATATATATATATATATATATATATATATATAATCAAATATCAAAAATTATTAAAACAGACATAAACCTACACCATGATATGTAATCAAAACTCAAAAGGTATTAAAATATTTTTTTTCCTCTCTATCTGTTCTCACAATCAAAAAATATATTCAAAGCTCAAAAATATCTTTTCTTTTTTATTTGACATCACATTCCCCAAATCACACTCAATTAAATATGAAGTATCAAATTAGTAAGATTTATTCAAGTTCAATAGCTCAACAAATAAATATTAAGACTCCTTACAGTTTAATATTGAATAACTATCAAGATTCATATTAACAACTATAAGATTCAAATCTCTACACAAAAATGAATTACCAAAAAAGAAGAAATAAATAAATGTATAAATTCCAAAATTTGTACAAAATAACTTCTTTTACATTGCTTTTCGGAGAAAAGGTTGAAAATTGTAGGGTTCGTGAAAAGAGAAAAATTCTAATAGGATTTTTGGTATTTTAATTAGGATAGAAGAAAGAAGTAAAATCTAATAGAATTTTTAGTATCTTAATTTGAAGAGAATAAGGAAAAAGAGAGGAAAGAGAAAGAGATTATTTAATTATTATAGCAAATGAGGCTAGGTAAAAATAAATCACCAAAAATAAAATAGAGTGGAGAAAATTGAAAATAACCCCTCTGAGGTTTCTTCCGTCCAACATTATGATTCCGTTAGGGTTTCATTAAATTTTTATGTAAAATTTCAAGTTACCCTTCTTTGGCAAACTTTATTTTGCGGCTATGTTTGAGTGACCAATATGCCCCTGGGGTGCGTTGTAAGGGTTCGATTAAAACGCTGATGAGGAGTAGATTGAAGAAGGGGGTATTTTGGAAAGAAGTGGGTTGACTTGGTGGGGGAACTGGTGGTGAAAAGAGTTGACCGCAACATATCCGAAAAGCTTGAGACTAGACGATTCCATCGCTATAGAATTTGTTGGAAGTTCGTTGGAATCAAGAAAATCAACACGCTTTGACTGACGGTCAAACGACATCTAGTGGCCTAGAATGATACGTCGTTCAAAAGCTCAAGTCGATACGAGTCGAATGGTGTCAAGTTTGTTGGATTTCGATGGCAATCAGCTGCCACTGCCGACAGCATCGCCAAAGGTGGTGGTGGATTGGAATTTTGGGGAGAAGTTGATTATTGGTTAAGTCTTAGAGACAAAGGGAGAAAATTTTGAAGAGAAAAAATTACACGTTTGATATAAAAAAATGAGTGTGTTTCCATATATTGATTTATTTTTTATTTTCTGTATAGAGAGAGGGAGAGAGAGAGAGAAGGGTGAGATATATTGATTTTTATTTTTTATTTTCTGTATAGAGAGAGAGAGAGAGAGAGAGAGAGAACGAGAAAGGGAGTGGGAGTGGGAGTGGGAGTGGGAGTGGGAGTGGGTGGGACTTGGGAGTGTTCTGGAGAGAGAGAGAAGGGTGAGATATATTGATTTTTATTTTTTATTTTCTGTAGAGAAAGAGAGAGAGAGAGAGAGAGAGAGAGAGAGAGAGAGAAGAGAGAGAGAGGTTGTGGGAGTGGGTGAGATATTTTGATGATATTAATTATAATAATACTAATTATAATAATGCGTTAATTGATGTTATTAATAATAATTATTATTATTATAATAATTTGTAATGTGTACTAAATACTCTTTGATAATTTTTGTATGATGTGTATTTATTGTAAACAATTTTTCTTGAATGTTAAAATTTTCTTATTTAGTTTTTACTTTTATTATTATTATTATTATTGGATTTTCTCTAAATTTTTTTTATATATTTATGATTTTTTAATATAAAAAATTAATTTAATAATTATTACATATTTATGACGACACACCGGTTGAACCGGTGGTCGAACAGATTGAATCGGTAACCAGTAAGGCCGCCGGTTCAGTGTCCGGTCCAATTTTCAGAACATTGATTATAACCCTGCCAAACTTCAAGGCGACAGTAGTATTTCACCCTTAATTCAATGATATATGTATATATGAATTACTTTGAAGTCAGGGGTGCACATTGAAATTTAAATTTGATGGAGTTCGTTTTGCCAATTAGGTATTTCATAGGGTTTAATGCAATTAACCACCAAATGATAGTTTGGCAATGATTTTTTTTCTGAGATTAATATTTTGGAAAAAAAAAACCCCCAGTATCACGATAGGTTCCTCGTGCCAATTTGACAAACTACGGCGTAATGTCATCAAGCCCCGGCGGCGGAGCTCCACACTACTAGGGATGGCAATGGGTCCAGGTTAGACCCGAACCCGGCCCCGCCCCTAATGGGGCGGGTTTGAAGACTCTTAACCGGGTCTGGGGCGGGTCCCGGGTCTTCATTTTTTGAACCCGAACCCGCCCCGGTTCGTAATTTATATATATTTTTATTTATTATTTTATGTAAATTTATATAATATACATCTATATTTCATGTATAAAAGTATATATTATATAAATAATTACTTAAAAAAATAAATATAATACTCTTGTATATAAAAACAATTATATAACATTAATAATTAAGTTATGATTTCAAAATATGTACAAATACATATGTGATAATGATGTTTAATTTTTTAAAAATTAAAATATATTCATAAAATTTGTAAATAATTAGTGTTTTAGTAGTGGTATCATTTTTTTCATATTTATAAAGTTGTAATAATATCAATTTTCTTTAAAAAAATATATATTTTTTAATTATTTTCAAAACATAAACCGGGTCTACCGGGTCCAACCCGAACCCGAACCCGGCGGGTCCACCCGGGTCCGGGGCGGGCCCGGGCCAGGGTCCAAAATTTCCCCGGCGGGGCGGGTCCCGGGTTTGGCCAAACCCGCCCCATACCGGCCCCGTTGCCATCCCTACACACTACGGCACGTGTACCATTCAGACGGAAGAAAAGAAGTTTCTGGAGGAGTTGAAGTCGATCGATTGTCGGGCATATGCATATCGGAAGGGTGCAATGAGGTTCCCAGTTGAGTTCGAAATGGTGCCGATTATTTTCCAACGCTGGATAAACAAAAACGGAGGAAAACTAGGGTCTGTCTCTCTCTTACGAATCCATTTTTTCAATATTTCTTCTTTGATTTGACACATAATTATATGGGGATTGATCTACTTATGATGGAAAGCATCATTTAGATCTACTGCTTACATGTTCTTAGTTCGGGGAAATTTATCATTTGCTAATGAAACTGGCTTGGTGTTTTTGTTAGTTAATTTCTTGCTTTAATCTGCAAAAATTGGATGAAATTAGAAGCTCTCATGGTTAGTCACTTGTACAACTTATCTTAGTCCAAACATCAAAGGGATCGATTTGGGTAGTTTGAAACACTACAGCTACTCCTAGTTGCAGCAGATTACCAATTCCTTCAGTCAAAGTAATTTAATATGCGGTACTTCGCCTGGAAGGCTATTTGACGAGACAATCGGACGGGCCTCGGCTGATCAACATGTGATTGTGAAAACATGGGTTTTCTACTTTCCTGCATCGGAGAGCATGGAGAGATATCCAGCTAGAATCCACGTGTGACCTCAATCTTGCCCTTTTTTGAACTTCGGCTTTTGGAATTGAATGTCACTCTTTTGGCTAATGCTTAATTTATTGGTTATTATCTCAGGATGAACTCCAGTTCTTGAGAATTCCACGAATAAAAGCACATCCAAATGTAGTGAAACTAATTGGATACCATTGTGACGAGAAATTGGCAGTTATATATGCGGGGATAAGACCAAAGTACATCCTGGATAAATTTCTAAAAGATGGTATGTATATGAATGGTGAAGCGTAGTATTGTTACCTGTTTGCTTTGTATGATTGGTTGTGCACTTGTTTTCTTGTATATTAGATAAAATAGATTGGGATGACCGACTGAACGTGGCGATCGGAGTTGGAAAAATATTGAAGACATTTCATGAAAACAACATTGTGCACGGGGGTATATTCCTTATGCTTGATGAGGTTATACGTGACATTTCTTTCGTTCTTTCTGGTTTTTTTATATTTCGTCTTGTATTTTGTGAAGTTTTGCCATGAGCCTAATCATCACCTTGTTTCTTATGCAGAACTTATGTCCAAAGACTTTTGACTTTAATTTCAGCAAATTAAAACTAATATCTGGTGTTATCGAGAAGAAATTCTTGGAAGAAAAGATGGGAAAGGTGTTGACTTCTCCTGTTTATTTGCATGTTTTCTGAACAATGAACATGGATGTTTTCAGGTTGATTTTTGCTTGCTAGCATTTAACGTTCTTGTGTAATTTCAGTAATGAAAAAAGGTTTGCTCTCTTTTTTCTTTGCAAAGGGATTTAATATGTTTCAGTGGCAAAACCAAAAACTTGACTCCCAGATGAGAAATCGCATTTCATCCTTGTAATTAACCTTTTTTCTTATTGCTAGCTATCTCCACTCTTCCATAGCAAAAAATTGAACAGACAGTTGATTATGTATTACGTTATCATTCTTGTTCTTAGTATTTCTCAACCGCAATGCTCATTATTGCTGTTGCAGCTCCAGAATGGTCGTTCAAGGATGGTGTTTTTGCATACGGCTTGCTACTCTTGGAGCTCGTAAGCAAAAAAGATCAATACGGAGTGTTAATCTCTTGGTATAAGGATTTTAACTCTGATTCCCCTGAGTACGGTGCTTTTGTGCACGAATCTTTTTCCGTTCCTGTGGTATTGCATCAAGAATTACAAGGTATGGATTTGATTGTTTGAGAGCCAGATCAGATTTGCAGCCTTCTCTGGATGAGGTTTTCAAAATGCTGACAGATGTTGCATCTCCACCAGCAAAGAAGAAACAGAAGTATGATAATTAGATAGGATACTGAAGTGACTGACGTAAGGGACAGATGGTTTGAAGATTGGACGCTTTTGAATTTCTATTTATTCTGTTTCAGAAACCCTTATCAGAAGTATTAGATACTATGTGAGTGTTTTAGGAGTGTTGATATTAACTCTAGGCTCTAGCTATGCATGTTTTAGGAATGTCGTTATTAACACCAAGTATGCGTGATTGTGCAGTGGTGTTCTGTCGTGCAAATCTTATTACATATCAATATGTGTTTTGTCTTTATTTTCTGAAACTGTAGCCTAAGATCATGAGATGAATGGGATTGTCTGTTAGTCTGTGCATATATATCTCTATCTTTTTACTTTGATAAGGCAGCCCCTTCAATACCAACTTGTAGTCGGTTCATCATTCAGAAAACCGCATGGTGCGGTTAACCGAATCGAAAATGCGGTTCGGTTCGGTTCGGTTCGGTTCAGTTATATTCGAATTCGAACCGGTCATGGATTTGAACCCTCTTGTCCTCTCTCCTTTCCCTTTGGATGAGTGTGTATGTGTGTGTAATGGTTTGGTTGACATTTATGGGGTATGCCCAATCGATTGTATCAAACAAAAAAACATCAGCCGTAATGGTGAAATTAAATGAAATAGTGAGTTTTCTTGATTAAATAATGAAGCATTGTTTTTATATAGATAAATAAATAACCTCTTATAAAATTAAAAGGGGAAATTCCATAACACCCCATGTGGTTTCGAGAAAATACTAAACCCCCATATGGTTAAAAAATAGACTAAAAAACTCTCGTGTTTTTCAAAATTTGCTCACATCCTCCGTCGTTAGTTTAGAATTGACAACATTACATATTTATATGAAATGCCCATTATACCCTTCCTATTAGGAGTTGACGAGGTGTTGAATTTTTAACATAATAAATGAACGATCGAAATTGATCATTAGAAATAATATATATAATATAAAAATCATAATATATATAATACATAAAAAAAATATAATATAAAAATATATATTTATATAGATAACTAACTTATAAATAATATATATATTATAAAACACACACACAAATTCACAGCACAACACACGCTAACACACAAGGGAACATACGCAAACACACACAGTGGCGCACACACACTCACACAAAACACATATTATAGCTCGTGCGCGCACACTGATGGTATCGGATCTTAGGAGTTCTCCTCAAGCTGACGTGGAGTGATAGTCTGATAGATATTAGTGGCTCATTATCCTGTTAGGATGAAAAACATGTGAATCTAGCTGGAAGTGTTTTTGGCGAAAATTCTCCGATGCTTAAATTAGCACAAAGTAAGAAGGTATAAAGAATTTTGAAGAGAATTGAGAAGAGTTTCAGGGTATCAAGTGTTTGTTGCCTTTTTGGAGAGTTTCCTTGGAGGATTTATAAGAGAGTTGTGATTGGGCTGAGTTGGGCTGATTTTGGTGAAAATTAGATGAATTTTGAGCGATTTGGTCCGAGTAATGCATTGGTAAGTTCAATTTTGAGTTAGGGCTGAGGGTGGTGCAAGAATTAGGATGATTGAGGAGTTTGATTCAATGTAATAGAGCGCTCAGACCAGCAATTTTTGACAGTAACTCTAGTGGTGGCAAGTGGTTACTCCAGTCAAATCATATGCATACCTACACAAAAGGCGTGTTCAATTCACTCTTCGTTATCTTGGTCAAATATAGTATTTTCAAAAATATAGGATTCGTTTTAACCATGGGTTGGGTGGGTGGGGGGGGGTTAGTTCGAATCCTCTGCTATATAATCGTGCTACATCTCCTCCTCCATTCATCAACACATGCTACGTGTATTGGTTAACGGTTTAGATAAGAAAAGAGACATTAAATTTTTTTTTCATATCATAAGTTTTTCTCTTTCCTTATCTCAATCGCTTACTAATACACATGGCGCATATTGATGAGTGGAGTAAGAGATGTAACACAGTTATATAGCAAATGAACTAAACTGGGTGGGGCGTGGTGTTAATGTTCATATCATAAGTTTTTCTTTTCCTTTTCTAGCTTGATAAATTTCAGCTCTAAGTTTTTGTCTTCAATTCATTTGTTATATTTTTTAGTTAATGTTCATTATTCAAATAACATTCATTTATTTATTTTCCTTTTATCCACTCCCTAACAAAATGGGTTAAGTTGAGTGATAAATAGAAAAGTCCAACTAGGTAATTTATTATTATAGGGTTCATCCACTTCCTAATTTAGTATTTCAGTTAGATAATAATCATGTTTTTATAGATATACTTTGTAATGAGCTTTATATTCTTGTCTTTTGCTTTTCTTTTCTTTTTTTATTATTACTTTATTTATTACGCTTTTTATTGTTTTTGTTTAATCTTTTCCTTAAGATTTTTTTTTTTCTTTTTTTTTCTATTGGATTTAAGGGATTTGTTGGATATTTATAATAACCACGTTAATCTATACTATTATAAAAAGAAAGCACTTTTGTGTCTAAAATGGAAGTTATTTATTGCATTTTATAATTTTAACCCTTTAATGTTTAGTGGAATCACAACATAATTATAATATAGTGGGCAAAATTGAACATTCCCAACAAATTATCATCAATTTGGATACCAATTTTTATAATTCCAAAAATTACCCTTCAATATTTTCCACACTATGTATGAAGTAAGGTTAAAAACGCAATACACCATACTAAACTACCTCCACATTTTGAGGAAAACCCACATTATGGAACTAAAACTACCATACAATTGATGTAATTTTATAATATGTGAAAAAAATCAAATAAAATAGTTATATGATTAAAATAAAATAAAAAATAAAAAATAGCACATTATAATTGAAAAAACATATACTTAATAACTTATTATAAGGAATAGATGCTTAAATTTATATGTACGCGGGAACCGCGTGCAAGAAATGCTAGTATAATAAATGGCATAGCTCACCATTTTATTGTTGTTTTCATTCAAATCTATAACGATTTTATTATTTTATAGTATTCATTCTTAATTTTCATTCATACATTCCGTCATTTTAACCACTTTCGTGTCTATCGAATTAAAAGATAAAAAAAATACAAATTGAATTTCAAAATTAATAAAAGAATGCGGGTTGTAAATATCTTTAAAGCCTTATATTAATACCAATCTCAAAACAATAAATTTTAAATCAAAAAATATAAATTAAAATACTGCATATGATTTATATGACCTAATTAAGTATTAATTATAAATCTCATATATATATGCATAATTTCTAAAAACATTTTATGAATTTATCAAAGTAAAAGAAAAAGCCTAAAAAATTTGTAGCAAATTTTATTTTGAAACAATTAGGTTAATTATTAACTAGTAATATTGGCATACTATGAGCAAAATAATAAAACATCATACTATCAATGAGAAATAATATTTAATCTAGCTTTTTTTTTCCGATTGAGCTCAATGACCTATTAAGAAATAATATTTTTTTTATGTGCTTTATATTTTTCTTTTTGAAATAGTTAAGTAATAAAACAAGAACAACATATCATTATACCAACTTTTTTTTTTCTTACTCCTGGACAAAAGTGCGCATTTACCTCAAAAAAAAAAAAAATAGAAACATTCATGTCGAATTAACTGACCAAAAATTATGTAAACAAAAATTTTCAAAACTAATTATAATAATGAATCTATGTTAATAGTTATTCAAGTAATCCACTAATTGTTTCTTTTTAAAAAAAAAAAATTGGTGATGAGATTAGATTCTAGACTATCAATGAAAGCTTGTGGGGGGGGGGGGGGGGGGGGGGGGGGAGAAGAAAAGATTGTACCAAACATAAGAAAAAGAATAAATTAAAAATATATATTCTATGTTGAAAAGATGTATTTATAGACATTAAAGTAACAAAAATGATAAGGGAAGGAGGGTGAAGCCAAAGAAATTTATTTGAGGCGTAATATCAAATTTCAATAAAATATTAAAAATATTTTTATAATTTTTTTTCTTGGGTCGGAAGCGGGATTTTAATTTTTTCGAAAAATACATATAAAATTAAACTCGTATAAAGTTGATTACTCTGCATTGTTAACACCCAATGAATGATGTCACAGCTCCTTCAGCTTCAAGTTGGGATTGAAGGAGCTGCCTAATCAAAGTTAAAGAGTGGTACATACAGATTTACAGACAGGGCCATTCATCTCATGATCTTAGGCTACAGTTTCAGAAAATAAAGACAAAACACACAATGATATAACAAGATTTGCACGGCAGAACAACACTGCACAATCATGGATAGTTCGGATAGTTAAGAGGTAATAACAACATTCCTAAAACATGCATAGTTAGAGTTAACATCAACATTCGTAAAACACTCACATAGTATCTAATAGTTCGGATAAGGTTTTCTAAAACAGAATAAATACTCCGAAGTAATTCAAAAGCGTCCAACCTTCAAACTATCTTAAACAGTCACTTGATTATCCAATCTAATTATCATACTTCTGTTTCTTCTTTCCGGGTGGGGATGCAAAATCTGCCAACATTTTTAAAACCTCATCCAAAGATGGTTGCATATCTGATCTGGCTCTCAAACAATCAAATCCGTACCTCGTAATTCTTGATGCAATATCCATGGGAATGGAAAAAGATCCGTGCACAAAAGCACCGTAATCAGAGGAATCAGAGCTAAAGTCCTTATACCAAGAGTTCAGGACTCCATTTTGATCTTTTTTGCTTATGAGCTCGAGGAGTAGCAAGCCATATGCAAAAACATCATCCTTGAAAGACCATTCCGGAGCTGCAACAGCAATAATGAGCATTCCGGTAGAGAAATATCAAGCCCATGTATAATGATAAAGCAATACACAATCAACTCTCTGTTCAACTTTTTTGCTATAGGAGAGCAGAGATGGCTAGTAATAAGAAAAAGGTAAATTACAAGGTTGAAATGCAATACCTTTCCCATCTTTTAATCCAAGAAGTTCATCTTGATAAGACCACATATTATTTTTAAGTTGCTGAAAGTCAAAAAGTCTTTGGACATAAGTTCTGCATAAGAAACAAGAAGATGATTAGGATCATGGCAAAAATTCACAAAATACAAGACCTTTGTAAAGAAATATAAAAAAACCAGAAAGAACGAAAGAAATGTCATGTATGACCTCATCAAGTACAATGCACCCCGTGCACAATGCTGTTGTCATGAAACGTCTTCAATATTTTTCCAACTCCGATCGCCACGTTCAGTCGGTCGTCCCAATCTAATGTATCTAATATACAGGAAAACAAGTGTTCAATCAATCATACAAAGCAAACAGGTAACAATACTACGTTTCACCATTCATATACATACCATCTTTTAAAACTTGATCCAGGATGTACTTTGGTCTTATCCCCTCGTATACAACTGCCAATTTCTCGTCACAATGGTATCCAATTAGTTTCACTACACTTGGATGTGCTTCTATTTCTGGGATTCTCAAGAACTCGAGTTCATCCTGAGATAATAACCAAAATAAATTAAGCATTAGCTGAAGAGTGGCATTCACTACCGCAAGCTGAAGTTCAAAACAAGGGTAAGATAACAGAGGTCGCACATGGAATCTAGCTGGAAATGTCAACATGCTCTCCGATGCAGGCAAGTAGAAAAGCCATGTTTTCACAATCACATGTTGATCAGCCGAGGCCTGTTTGATTGTCCCTTCAAATAGCCTTCCACGCGAAGTACCACATATTAAATTACTTTGACTGAAGGAATTGGTAATCTGCTGCAACTCGGAGTAGCTGTAGTGTTTCACACAACCCAAATCGATCCCTTTGATGTTTAGACTAAAATAAGTTGTACAAGTGACTAACCATCAGAGCTTCTAATTTCATCCAATTTTTCCAGATTAATGAAAGAAATTAACTAACAAAAACACCAAGTAATTTTCATTAGCAAATGATAAATTTCCCCTAACTAAGAACATGTAAGCAGTAGATATAGATGATGCTTTCCATCGTATGTAGATCAATCCCCATATAATTATATATCAAATCAAAGAAGAAATATTGAAGAAATGGATTCGTAAGAGAGAGAGAGAGACCTTAGTTTTCCTCCGTTTTTGTTGATCTAGCATTGGAAAATTATCGGCACCATTTCGGACTCAACTGGGAACCTCATTGCATCCTTCCGATATGCATACGCCCGATAATCAATCGACTTCAACTACTCCAGAAAATTCTTTTCTTCCTCTGTTTCATTAGTCTGAATGGTGATCGATTATGACACCACGACGACGACGCCACCGGAGTGTGGAACAATCGTCTCTGCTAATTAGGGAGAAACGAAAGAATCCAGCCAAGAAATTGCAATTTCAAAAGCAACTTCGGAAGTCTAGATTCAAACTACCTCACGGTTCAATTCAGAAAGAGAGATTTGGAGAAAAATTCATAACATTCACAAAAAATGGAGATGACAGTAACATTTTGGGTTTGCCCTCTTTATAATCCCGCGTGCTTAGCAAGCCATTCTAACTCTACTAACTGTCTTAACTACTTAACTAAAAAAGCTAATCTGGAATGAAAAGAAAAACGTAAACACAGATGAAGAAAACGTAAAAGAAAGCGTATTGTCCCTATCTTGGCTAAAGATGTGTTTTACTAACAAAGACGTATTATTGTTCTGCTAACACTTTTCTAGCTAAAGCGTGATTCTTCACGTCTTCGTAGATGAAACGTGACTCTTCAGGTGCGCCTCTTCCCACTTCTTCCGCTTTATAGACTCGTTCTTCCCGAAATGCGATCTTGAAGCTTGGTCATTTATTTCCACGTTTTGAATGCTCCAGGCCTGCATGTGAATTAATTCCAATAACAGCAAAAAGGTTTATTACAGAGTGCTCCGAAGATGGGGGTGGGATAGATCTGGAGTTTTTCTTTTGGTAAGTGGGATAGATTGGATTTTGAAAGGGTAAAAAAATATCTGCCTATGGATAAATGCCCTAGGGAACCAATCCGGATACTCTGCATGTGAATTAATTCCAATAACAGCAAAAAGGTTTATTACAGAGCGCTCCGAAGATGGTGATGGGATAGATCTGGAGTTTTTCTTTTGGTAAGTGGGATAGATTGGATTTTGAAAGGGTAAAAAAATATCTGCCTATGGGTAAATGCCCTAGGGAACCAATCCGGATACTCTGCATGTGAATTAATTCCAATAACAGCAAAAAGGTTTATTACAGAGTGCTCCGAAGATGGAGGTGGGATAGATCTGGAGTTTTTCTTTTGGTAAGTGGGAGAGATTGGATTTTGAAAGGGTAAAAAAATATCTGCCTATGGGTAAATGCCCTAGGGAACCAATCCGGATACTCTGCATGTGAATTAATTCCAATAACAGCAAAAAGGCTTATTACAGAGTGCTCCGAAGATGGAGGTGGGATAGATCTGGAGTTTTTCTTTTGGTAAGTGGGATAGATTGGATTTTGAAAGCGTCAAAAAATAGCTGCCTTTGGGTAAATGCCCTAGGGAACCAATCCGGATACTCTGCTACACCACAACAGTGTTATATTTCTTCTTCTACTCGTCAATGTACGTCACGTATAGATGAATGGTTGAGATAAGAGAAGAAAAAAATTTATGATATGAAATTTTTTTAAAATATTATTTTTCTTTAACTCAACCACTTATCAATAAACGTGGCATGATGAGTGGAAGAGAAAATGTACTATTATTTTATAGCAGATGATCCGAACTGGGTTAAACTACTGAAGTGGGCTTTAATATTTTTTTATTTTTGGTAGGAGTAAGAACTTAATTACAATTGTCCTCGAGTAGGAGATCCAACATGGCCTCAGGAGGTTCACACCGATCTCTCTTATCAGTGGATAGGTTGTGCCCGTACTTGGCAAGAAAATCTGCACATTAATTGGCTTCTCTCTTGATTGTTTTAATTTTCACTTGCCAAGGCCTGTGAAGGAGTGTCCTGCAGTCCTGTATGATGTGTTGCCCAAGGGGCGAGTTCCAGCTTCTGCATTCATGGCAAGTCCCAAGACGACTTTTGAGTCGATCTCCACACTGATGTTTGGTAGTTTGCGTGTCCATACCATGTGAAGGCCCTCCCTCAGTCCCAGAAGTTCTGCTGTTGTAATAGTCACTTCTCCTAGCTGAAGCGAGAAACCGAGGGCCCACTCTCCATGTTCATCTCTCACAAGACCTCATGTTGCAGCTTGCTTGTTACTTTCCCTGAAGCTCCCGTTGGTGTTGAGCTTGAACCATCCTTCCCCTGGTTTACACCATTCGACTTTTTCAGCTCTATTTAGGATGTTGCTAGGCTTGTTGGGAAACACTTGCCCAAGGTCTAAGACCGGTTGTTTAATAGCAAAAATTCTCTCTCTCAAACCTTACGATTTGCTTTGAAAAACTAAAAGGTTTCGTGCCGTCCAAATACACCAAACCGTGCTAATGAATTTATACTTCCACTGGCATTCTGGAACCAAAATGTTACGGAATGAGGCCGACACATTCTCCTGAAACCAATTTTCCATGGGCATTGTCTAGAATTTCAGCTTTAATTTATTTTCAATAGACTGTTGTTGTTTACATTTTTTACAAAGGTAGCGGCGGATTGTTCACACTTGCAATGATGGAATGGTCCGTCACTTCCAGCCACATAAAAGTTCGCACCCAAACTTGCTATTTCCGTAGGTAATTCCGTCACTATTAGCGATTGACGGTTTTCCATCACTAATAAGTGTTTTTCTAGTAGTGATATATATTGCTTTACTTATGCACTTTTAAATGTGCATTTTTTCACTTTATTTAAATAGAGAAAAATTATAAGATTTATTTATATATTAAAATATTTGAGAACAAATAAATTTAGAAAAAAAATAAAAAGTAATAAAATTGGCTAACACAATTTACTAAAGTTCCAAAACTATTAGAACTTTTTGATGTTGATTGATGAGTTTTGAGGTACAAAGAAGATAGTATATAATGTATTAACTTCTTTATAATTTAAAACTGTTAATTTTTTGTTACACTTTTCAATTGTATTTGTACATAAGAAAAACAATTATATATTCATTTTTCTCTTTTTCTTTCAATTTGCTAAGTAGTAGTCTCATTTAGCACGTATATCCGTGCAGTCCACGATACAATTATATGAGTATCATGATGCATTTGCAATGAGCAAAATAATAAAACAGCATACTATCAATGAGAAATAATATTTAATCTAGCTTTGTTTTCCGCTTGAGCTCAAATAATATTTTTTTTATGTGCTTTATATTTTTCTTTTTGAAATAGTTAAGTAATAAAACAAGAATAACATATCATTATACCAACTTTTTTTTTCTTACTCCAGGACAAAAGTGCGCATTTACCTCAAAAAAAAAAATAGAAACATTCATGTTGAATTAACTGACCAAAAATGTATGTAAAACAAAAATTTTCAAAAATAATTATAATAATGAATCTATGTTAATAGTTATTCAAGGAATCCACAATAAAAAAAAATTGGTGATGAGCTTAGATTCTAGACTATCAATGAAAGCTTGAGAGGGGGGGGGGGGGGGGAGAAAAAACAGACTGTACCAAACATAAGAAAATTAAGATATATAAATTCCACGAAAGAATGAAAACCAATATAGAAGAAAGTTATTTAAGGTGTAATCATATAAACTTAAACGTATTAAGAGTATGATAATATATAGACGTGAAGATATAAACTCATCAGAGCACGTAAGAAGCAATGCTAGTTATAACAAACCCAATGTTAAGTAAATAGGAAACCACACTAAATTGCTTCTAGCTTAAAGCATTAAAAGTATTATAATTGAAAAAAAAAATGAAGAGAATAACATAGATCAAACGAGAGAAATTTTAGGATCTTTTGAAAATCATCCTGTCACTTTATAGAGCAAATTCATTTCACTTTGTACCAAAAAATAATTTAACAAAAAGAAATAAACAATATCAACTGAAAAAATTCTTTTAAAAAATTAGAAAATCTTTTTTTTTTTAACTAAACAAAAAAAAAAGGTGCTCAACAAACATTCCCCAATAATTTCTTTAAAAAAAAGTAAAATGATGCATGCTTTATTGGTTCTTAATTATCTCTCAGGGTGAACTCAATTTCTTGAGAATCCCAATAGAAGCACATCCAAATGTAGTGAAACTAATTGGATACCATTGTGACAAGAAACTGGCAGTCATATATGAGGGGAGAAGGCCAAAGTATATCTTGAATGAAGTTTTAGAAGATGGTATATATATATATATATATATATATATTATAAGAGGAGTATATTTGTATCACATGAATACTTGTCCACAATATCATTTCATTATTAAAGGTACTATATTAATTGCTCCTATACACTTGTATTCATCCCCTTTACTAAACCACGACTTGTATGGAGTATCTTGCGAGGAATAACACTTGCCCTCATCTTCTTAACATAGGATGACACTCATGTGTATTAGGGCAACACATAACTAAAAATAGCAATAACACTTGTAGCAATCAGCTTTCACTAGAACCCCAATTGTATGGATTGTCTTGGATGAGATAACACTTGGATTCATCTTCTTGAAGTAGCATGCCACTCGTATCACTTAGGCTTAATACCTAACCAACTTAAAGCAACACTTGTAGGGTTATGTGGAATAATTCATTTAATAGCTAAGCCTAGTTGTAAGAATTCATTAATGCTTCATTTAATGTAAGGAGATATTTTTATAAAATAATGCAATCACTTGGCTAACTAGCATAAATAGAGGGCTTGGCCTTCTTTGTGCATCATCACAACCACTCTACAAACACAAGCACAAACAGACACACACACACAAACATACACAGCACAGACACAACACACACACACACACACACACACACTAACACACACGGTTCATACACACATATATATACACCCTTAAAAACACTTGACACACACACACACAGACATATATATAGATAGATAGTCCTAGTAGCGAGAGAGAATAGTTACAAAAGGTGGGGACTTTACTTAATTTCATAAGTAAATGTTCTTACTTAAATTCTTGATTATTATGCTTTTACACATATAAGATAAAGTTTAGTATAAGTCATGATACTCTATGTTTATGTGCACATATGCTTACAATCCATGCACCATATTTAGTGTTCAACATGTTTTACTAGCTACAAAAGTTATGTTTTTAAGAACATATTTGATTTCAAGATTATGTTTCTAGTGAAAGTTATATTTCTAGTTTATAGTTGCCAAAGCATGTTCTTTACATGTCAATCTGTATACTTGGAAAACTTTGCTGCGCATGCTCGGGTACAAATGTGTTCAGAGTGGATGGGGCTGAGTTCGGCCGAGCAACAACGAGCTTACCAGTTTTAAAATAAGTTTTCGCCATCTATGGTCCTAATCACTACTCATATGGATGGAGTGTTCCATGTGTGAAGTGGGTTGTAGGAAAAAAGAGGCATATACTCGAGCTATGACCACGGGTTGAATAAGGTGAGAAATTTTGATATGGAGACTAAGTTAGGGAAGGGATTTGTGTTGGGAGTTATAAGGACTTGTGATTACAAAGTGTGATCCAAAGGTAAAAATGTGAAATATGTGCTATATTGTGTGGAATTATGTGTCTATGTGCACTTATATCACACACTATCATCTTATTATATTAAGTAAATTTCCTACTCAACCCTTGTGTTGACTTTTCTTATGTAACATTTTAGGCGATGACATTACCGAGCTTAAAGAGGACATAATCCTAGATCAATATGAATTTTTTAACTAAATGGAGTTGCTAAGAATTTTCTATTGTACTAGCTTATGCTATTATTATGACTTATTATGTTTTGTTGCTTTTGGTTATGTACATTTAAATAAGGTACTATCTTATATCGTAAGTTATGCCCCTATTGTAATAGACTTTATTGTAAATTTTTTATGTACTCTTGATATTTAGAAAGATATTTTGTTATGTATGCCTAATATTACATAAGGGTTTGGGGTCATTACCAGTTGTTTTGTCCATTATAGAGCCCTAGGCCCTGGTGTATTCTTGTTAGTGGAATGGCGGTGACTGAAGGTTGAACGGGCGGCAGAAATCGAAGAAAAAAGCCTATTTGGTCTTTGCCTTGGGAGAGGTGGTGTCGGCCGGTGAGTTTGAGTGGTAAATATGTGATTTGAGGGGGAACAGGTTGTGGAAGAAACCAAAAGAGAAAAGAAGCTTAGTGTATCATGTAGATGTAAACACATTTATGGACAAAAAACATGCACACATATGATGATTAACTGGCCTCATGAAGTTCGAAACACCAAAATCTATAGGCTTTAGTGGTGAATCCTCGTCCAAGATCTTATTTTGTCGAAAACCTCTAAATCATTTATGAAAAATGAAAAACATAGAAACATGTTTGGCACATTAGTTTTAACTAAATTATTTTTGAAAAATATTTTTAAACATAACTCATTTTCAAAAATAGGCAAGGAGGTGCTTTTAAGAATAACTCTATATTCTCTCACTTGAACTTGCTCTAGACAAATGAACATACGAAACAATCCTTGGACATCTCCGTTGAGTAATCGCCAGTGCCTTTGCACCGATTCATCGCTAGAAACTTGTCGGAGCACATTGGATTTGGGAGTTTCAAAACCCATTTTTTCAACATAATCAATTTCTTATTTCCTCCAATTTTAGTATTAGCACTGGAGTTATGGGTGTAGATAGATGATTCTGAGCTGAAATTTATCCATTTGCTCTTGATTTTTCAGATTTATAGCATTGCATTTGAGTGCATGTGTGTGTGTTATGTTGGAAAATCTATAGAGTTTCTATCAGTGTTCTGTGGGAAATACGGTGTTCCATCAATGTTCCGTTGGTTTTCAATATTGTAATTTTGTAGTAATTACATGTTAAGTAAAAAAGCTCCACCAAGGCAACGGGATTTGGTGTGATCTAGAACAAGTGGAGTGTGTGCGCGTGCGGGAACACATGTGTTCCATTGGAAAATTCATAGGAATTCCATTGGTGTTCTATAAGAATTTTTTTCAGTGTTTCGTCGATGTTTCGTTGGTTTTCCAAATCGTAACATTGTAGCCATTAATGGTAAGTATAAAAATTCCACTAGAGCAACAGTGTTCGTGTGTGATCTTGAATAAGTAGAGTGTTTGTGCGTGCGCACGCATGTGCTCCGTCGGAAAATTTGTAGGAATTCCATCGGTGTTTCATGGGAAATGCAATATTTCATAGGAATTTTTCTTTTTGATGTTCACAGGAAACACAGTGTTCCGTTGGTTTTCCAAACTATAGTATTTTAGCCATTACATGTTAGGTATAAAAATTCCGCCAAAGCAACAATAGTCGATGTGATCTCAAACAAGTGGAGTGTGTGCACGTGCATGGGTGTGTTCCTTTGGAAAATTTGTAGGAATTCCATTGGTGTTCGGAAAGAATTTGTTTTGGTGCTCCATGGGAAATACAATGTTCTATCGATGCTTTGGTGGTTTTCCAAATCGCAACATTGTAGGCATCACATGCTAAGCATAAAAATTATACCAAAACAATAGGACTTGCTATCGCATGTGTTTTATTGGAAAATCTATAGGAATTTGTTAGTGTTCCGGAGGAATTTTTCTTCTGTGTTCCGTGGGAAATACAGTGTTCCATCAATGTTCCATTAGTTTTCCAAACTGTAACTTTGGAGCAATTACATGTTAATGAAAAAAATTCTGCCAAGGCAACGGGGCTCGGTGTAATCTCGAACAAGCAAAGTGTGTGCATGCGCATGCACAAGTGTTCCATTGAAAATTCCGTAGGAATTCTATCGATGTTCCATGGGAATTTTTTTTGATGTTCCATCGATTTTTCGTTAGTTTTCCAAACAGTAACATTGTAGCCAATACATGTTAAGTTTAAAATCCCGTTGAAGCAACGACACTTGGTCTGATCTCGGCCAAGTAGAGTGTTAGTGCGTGCTCCTGTGTTCCGTTGAAAAATCAGTAGGAATTCTATTGGTATTCCAGGGGAATACAATATTCCATAGAAATTTGTCTTGGTGTTTCGTGGAAAATATGATGTTCCATCGATGTTCTGTCAATTTTCCAAACCATAACATTGTAGTCATTACATGTTAAGTATAAAAATTCTACAAAAGCAACGACGCTCGGTGTGATCTCGAACAAACTGAGTGTATGTGGGCGCATGCATGCATTTTTTGTTGGAAAATCTGTAGGAATTCCATCGGTATTTCGTAATAATTTAATTCGGTGTTTCGTTAAAAATACAGTGTTCCGTCGATGTTCCAAACTGTAACATTATAGCCATTAAATGTTAAGTATAAAAATTATTCCAAAACAATCGGGCTCGATATGATCTCAAACAAGCGGAGTGTGTGTGTGTGCGTGTGTGTGTGTGTGTGTGTGTGTGTGAGAGAGAGAGAGAGAGAGAGAGAGAGAGATAGTGATAGACTGGGCCAGGGGAAAGGGTTTGGTTGAACAAGATAGAACAGATTAGTGGGGGAGAAGACAACAACAACAACAACAACAACAAGAAATGAGAAAAACGAGAAAGAAAAAAAGAAATAAAAGAAAATTATAAAGTGCAGGACAATAAAAAAATAAAATCACATAAAAAAAAAAGTTAGGGCGAATTACGTTTACCTCCCCTGAGGTATACTCTATTTACAAAAAATACTCCGACGTATGGGAAATTACAATTACCCCCCTGAAGAGAGGAGGTAATTACAATTCACACCAAAAAAATTTGAATTTCCAAAATTACCTTCAAGTAATTTAAGCAAAAAAAAATAAAAAAAATAAATAAAATGAAAACTCCAAAATACCCTTTCCTTATCATTTTTTTTTTTCTTTTTTGTTACTTTTTTCTTTTATTTTATGTTTTCTTTTGCCCTTTATCAGCCTTTTTTTTTTTGAAAAAAAAACCTTCCTCCCCCTATCTCTCTCTCTCTCTCTCTCTCTCTCTCTCCCCCACCATCCCTTTCCTCCCACTATCCCTTCTCCAACCACTGCTGTGCTGGAGGCCAGCGATGGCAACGGGCAGGCGATGGCGGTAGTGGATGAGCGGCAAATGCGCCCCCCCCCCCCCCCCCCTCTCTCCCTCCCCCCCCCCTCCCCAACGATTGCTGTGCTGGAGGCGAGCGACAGCAGCGTGCGACGGACGGCGGACGAGCGGCAGTGGCCCTCCCTTTCGATATTTCTCCTCCCCCCCCCTCAATCTCTGTCTCCCTCACGATCTCTGCCTCTCTCCCCTGTCGATCCTACGGGCGGCGGAGGACGGTGGTGGGCGGCGGACGAGCGGCAACAACCCTCTCTCTCCTTCTCTCTCTCTCCCCTTCTCCTTCTTGATCCATCCTCTCCTTTCTCGATCTCTGCCTGGGGGAGCAGAGGACGGTAGTGGGGTGGCAACAGCAGCAGCGCGGCGACGACAACGGATCTGGAGGTAGAGGTGGAGGTGGACCATTGAGAGAAGAAGGAAAAAGGGAGAAGAAGGAAACGAAATGAAAAAGGGCAAAAAAAAGAAAAAAGAAATTTTTTAATTATATATAATATATATTATAATTTTTTATATTTATAAAAATAAAATTTATAGTATTATAAGATTAAATTTTTTATAAATATTTAAATATGTATAATTTTTTTAAAATTAAATAACTATAATATAACAAAAAATCCTCTCAAAGGGCAAAATAGTCATTTCAATATGATCAAACTTTATTCTTGTTTTCAAAAGGGTATTTTTGAAAGTTCAATGCTTTTTTGGTGTGAATTGTAATTACCTCCTCAATTCAGGGGGTAATTGTAATTTTTCATACATTGGGGTATTTTTTGTAAATAGGGTATACCTCAGGGGAGGTAAACGTAATTCGCCCAAAAAGTTATTACTTTGTTTTAAGTTTTAAATTAAAGTATTTTATTTTATTAGCTAAAAAAATAAAAAAATTCAATTTTATAAATTATTTAATAGGCTAGTAATCTTAATTATTGAAGTAAATTTAAGAATAGATAGTTGATGTATAGCTTATTTTTTTAAATTACAGATTTTATTTGATTTATAAAAATTTACAAATAACGAAAAATTGAATTCCAAAAAGTATGATAATCGTACGATTGAAATAGTAGGGAATGATTTGAGCCCCATGCTTAATAGAACCGCTAGGTTAAAATAGATGAGGGTGTTAATGCGGTGTCAGACCCACAATCTTACACGTACATGAGAACAGTAAGAACTAGCAACGATCCAATGGACGTGATTAATTCTTAATATCAAATTAATATATATATAAATATATATGTGTGTGTGTGTGTGTTACTGGTAGCCCATCCCCGCAGTTCTTTCATCCCCCATGAAGCCCAAGCCTGGTGTCTTCTTGTCGGTGGAATGGCGATCATTAAAATCCGATTTGATTCCAATAAATAATACTAAACAGTTTATAATCAAATATAACCAACAATATAAATACATATATATATATATAACAAAATTAGTGGTTAAAAAAAGTTTTTTATACTTTGACCAAAACATAAATAATAAAAAATTCTTATATATATATAAACGTGTACAAATATATTATATATAATAGAGATCTTTAATAACTATACACGATATTTAATTGTTCATTTAATTACAATATATGTTTTGAATTATATATAAATACATTTATGTATAGTATATTTAGTAAAGATCTCTAATAACTATAGAGATTACTATTTGTTCATTTAATCATAGTATATAATAGATATCTCTAGTAACATATCCTATATGTATATATATATTGTGTATGTAATAGAGATCTTTAATATCTAGACTAATTAATTAGTATTTTATAAAAAAAGCCCCTTTATGTTAAAAATAAAATTAAATGATGTAGATAAATATTTTAGAATATGTATGAAAACTATACAATGTTTTGTTAAAAAAAAGTACCTTAAGAAATAATAAATAGTATATTGTTAATTACAATGACATATATTATATTTTATTGAAGTATCTTTATTACTTTTGTATTATATATAATGTATAAATTTAATAAAATATATTATAAAATTTCGGATTCGGATCTTTAACGAATCAGACTCATTGATTCCAAATCCAACCCATTTATTTCGAATTACGGATATTTGCTATTGGATCTAACCCATCGAATATTTTAATCGATTGAATATGCTAAAATTCTGATCGAACTCAGATCGGATTCGGATTAAAATCCGCTCCACTGACAGCCCTAGATACAATCGTTGGTAAATAGTGCGATTTGTGGCGGGTGATACGGAACTACAATAAACCCGGGACTACTACTAAATGAAACCGAACAGCAGCTTAAATCAGATTGGAGGCGCATTCATAACCAAAAAAAAAAAAAAAAAAAAAGATTGGAGGCCCATTTCTGGGCGCTGTATAACTTGGCTAATAAGAAATGAGGAGGCCCAGGCCTGCACCAGTTGCAAACAGTAAACTGAAATAGAGCCCACCTCTAGGTGTTTATTTATTTGTTTATTTGATAGATGAGCCCACCTCCACTTGCAATTGTAAAAACATCCACATACGCAGCATGCGTTTGCTTGTGTTTAAATAAATTAAAGCCCACAGCCCACTTCGGAAATTTAGGCAAGTTAAATATAAATTCAACAGTACAATCACAAGGAAAAAAAGTACCCTTCCACAGCCCACAGTACCCTTCCAAGCTCCTGATCTATCCCACCCCCATCTTCGGAGCACTCATGTCGTCATCATCGAGCACCGTTCAGACTAATCAAAAGGAGGAGGAAAAAAAGTTTCTGGAGGAGTTGAAGTCGCTAAATTTTCGGGCATATGCATATCGGATGGATTTAGTGAGGCTCCCAGCATTCGAAGCCGCGTCGGTAATTTTCCAAAGATGGTTCAAGATAAACGGAGGAAAAGAAGGGTCTCTTACTCTCTCTCCCCCCTCTTATTTGTGCATGCCCATTTTTTTAATTTTTTCTAGGTATAACATACGTTTCTTTTTGGATTTAATATATACGGTGATTGATATAACTAGTTGGAAAGCCAAGCATCATTTACATGTTCTTAGATACCCTAATTGCTGATGAAACTGGGCTGAGCGGGTATTTTCTTTTTTTTTTTTGTTGAGTTAAATTTCTTGCTTATTTTTCTCTGCTGGTTCGCTTGTACAAAATTAGTTTAGTCCTCGCATCAAAGGCATCGATTTGGATGGTGTGAAACACTACACCTACTCCGAGTTGCAGCAGATCACCGATTCCTTCAGTGAGAGCAATCAAATACGCCGTACTTTTGTTTCAAAACTATTTGAAGGGACAATCAAGCGGGAACGGGAACGGGCCTCCGCTGATCAACATGTGATTGTGAAAACATGGAATTTCTTCTTTCCTCCTTCGGGGAATATGGAGAGTTATCCAGCTAAAATCCATGTGTGGCCTCCATCTTACCTTTTTTTGAACTTCAGCTTTTGGCACTGAATGCCACTCTTCAGCTAATGCTTAATTTATTGCTTATTGTTTCAGGATGAACTCGAGTTCTTGAGAATCCCACAAATAAAAGCACATCCAAATGTAGTGAAACTGATTGGATTCCATTGCGACTGGAATTTGGCAGTCATTTACGAGGGGAGGAGACCAAAGTACATCTTGGATGAAGTTCTAGAAGATGGTATATATATGTGTTTATGTGTGTGTTTATGTATATATATGAGCACAGACCTTATTAGTAATGAATGTTGAAATGTAGTAGTGTTACCTGTTTTGCTTTGTATGATTGATTCAACACTTGTTTTCTCGTATATTAGATAAATTAGATTGGGACGACCGACTAAACGTGGCGATTGGAGTTGGAAAAATATTAATGACGTTTCATGACAACAACATTGTGCTTGGGGATATATTATCAGAATGCATTATGCTTGATGAGGTCATACGGGACATTTCTTTCTTTTTTTTTTTTGTGTATATTTCTTTACAAAAGTTCTTGTATTTTGTGAAGTTTTGCCATGATACTAATCATCTTCTTGTTTCCAATGCAGAACTTATGTCCAAAGATTTTTGACTTTTGGCGCTTCAGTGTTAATTTCTGGCGTTATCCAGAAGCTATTGGAATAAGCGATCCGGAAGGTATAGACTTCGCCTGTTGCTTGCATGTTTTCTGGACGATGTAGATGGATGCTTTCATGTTGTTTTTTGCTTGCTAGCACTTAGTAGTAATTTACTAATAGGTCTGTCTTCTTAAATATTGCTTGGAATTTGAGGGGGGGTCAATTTTTTCTTGTCTATAATTTCAAAAGTTGGTCTAGCTTCGGTACTAACAGATAGCTTGTTCCTGCTCCATTCGCCTTTCTGCTTAAAAAAGGCTTGCTTTCTTTTTCCCCGCAAAGTGATAAATTTGATGGTGATAGTTGACTATAACCGTGAGGGCCATGGCGCAAAAATGCAACAGATGTGCCCGTCTTTCCCCCCACCTCACAAAAATAAGAGGGTCTTAAGAGCGTACAATAGCCCAAAGGCTTCCGGGGCAGTAGCGCAAACATGAGGAACTTAATATGTTTTAGTGGCAAATAAGTAACCAAAACCGTAATTACCAGATGGTAAATTGCATTTCATCCTTGTGATTCTCTTATTACTAGTTATCTCCACTCTCCCACACCAGACAATTGGAACAAAGAGTTGATTATGTATTGCTTGATCGTACTTGTGCTTAATGTTTCTCACCCGCAATGCTTGTTATAGCTGTTGCAGTTCCAAAATGGTCTTTCAATGATGATGTTTTTGCTTATGGCTTGCTACTCGTGGAGCTCATAACCAAACGAAAAAAAAGCGAAACGCTGGGCGCTTGGTATAAGGACTTTGGATCATCTGATTCCCCTGATTACTCTGCACTCGTGCATGGATCATTTTCTGTTCACCACAAAGGGAATGCATCAACTATTATCAAGTGTGGACATGATTGTATGAAAGGCGAATCAGATTTGCAGCCATCTCTGGAGGAGGTTGTAAAGATGTTGACAGACATTGCATATCCACCAGCTATAAAGAAACAGAAAGTATGATGGTGACTGACCTCAGGGAAAGATAGTTTGAAGATTAGGCCCTTTTTGAATTATTTAATCGTGTTTGTTCTTTTTAAGAAAACCTTTTACGAAGTATTTGATGCTATGCGATTGATGTTTTGGCATACATTTTTTTTATGTTGTGCAGTGACACTTAAAATTCCTTCTTTGATTTTTAGCCTAGGCTTCTTTACTTCTTGTAAATAGCATACAAAAAAAGTCTTTTCTAATTTTAATCATACAATACAAATCGGAACCCAGATGGATATAAGGTACGCATTGAATATTTCTTCTTGAATTTTTCACATTGTATTAAAACAAATAAAATTAATTTATCGCTAATCCATCCTGACAGACAGCAGCTTAGTCCGAATCATAGGTTGTGGCGAAAATGACCCTGTTAAAAATAGCTTTCTCAATGTGGCTTAGTCCGAATCATAGGTTGTGGCGAAAATGACCCTGTTAAAAATAGCTTTTTCAATGTAGCTCTGCAACTATCAATTTCCGCAGTCACTGGACATGAAGCCCAAGCTTGGTGTCTTACTTTCATATTTTTGTTCCAATTTTTTGGTGTGGGATAGATAACTAGCAATAAGAGAAACACAAGGATGAAATACAATTTACCCTGAAATTGATCACCCTGAAATTCCAAGCAATATTTAAGGAGACAGACCTAGTAGTTGAAGACAATCCAAACTAGCCCTTGAACGGAAAACACTTATTTCTACCCTTTCAAACAAAAATCTAACTCATCTCTCCATCTTTGGCTGCGTCTATGTCACCATACCAAGGAGGAAGAATAGAAATTTCTGGAGAAGTTGAAGTTGTTTGATAGTCAACCCTATGCATATCAGAAGGATTCAGTACTGCGCCCACCGCATGCCGATCGGATTTTGCAACAGTACGCATGCTGGTTCGATAGAGGGTCTCTCTCTCTCTCTCTCTCTCTCTTTCTCATCTGTACATGTAGTCTTGGAAAGCATCATTTAGATCTGCTGCTTATACGTTCTTAGTGAGGAATTGCTAGTGAATGATTGGCCTGGTATTTTTTTGAGTGGAATTTTTCTTGCTTATTGAATTATTGATCGACGCCAAAATTGGACGAATTTAGAAGCTCAAATATTGAGCTTTGTGGTGCTATTGTCATGTTAAGCTCACTGGATCAGCAGGCTTGTTTATAATCTGATCAGATTTATTTGAACAAATTGTTGTAGTCTAATCGTCGAAGCCATCGATTTGGGTAGTGCGAAACACTACAGCTACTCCGAGTTGCAGCAGATTACCAATTCCTTCAGTGAAAGCAATAAAATTCGCGAGGTTAGATGTGGAAGACTGTTTCAAGGGACAATGCAGAGGGACTCGGCTGATCAAGATGTGATTGTGAAAACATGGGATTTCTACTTTCCTGCAGTACCGATTATGAGGACTTATACAACTAGAATCCATGTGTGACCTCCATTATCTAACCATTTTCGAACTTAAACATCATTTGGTAGTTGAATGCCACTCTGCAGCTGATTCTTTATTGGTTCTCGATTATCTCTCAGGATGAACTCGAGTTCTTGAGAATCCCACAAATAGAAGCACATCCGAATGTAGTGAAACTAATTGATACCATTGTGACAAGAAACTGGCAGTCATATATGAGGGGAAAAGACCAAAATATATCTTGAATGAAGTTCTAGAAGATGGTATGTATATATATATATATATATATATATGAGCTCAGCTCTTATTAGTAATTAAATGGTGACATGTGCTATTATTACCCGTTTCCTTCGTATGATTAACTCAACACTTGTTTTCCTGTATATTAGATACCTTTGACTGGGACAACCGGCTGAAAGTGGCCATCGGAGTTGGAAAAGTATTGAAAGTGTTTCATGACAACAAAGTTGTGCATGGGGGTATATTACTAGGAAACGTTATGCTTGATGAGGTCATATAGGACATTTCTCTCTTTCTTTCTGGTTTCTTATATTTCCTTACAAAAGCTCTTGAATTTTGTGAAGATTTGTCATGATCCAAATCGTCTACTTGTTTCTTGTGCAGAACTTTTGTCCAAAGACGTTTGACTTTCGGTCCCTTGAACATAACCTCTGGTGTTATCATGAAGCTATGAGAAGAAAAGATATGAACCGTATAGACTTCTCCCATTATTTACATTTTTTCTGGACAAATGTTTCATGCTGTTTTTTTGCTTGCTAGCACTTTGTAGTAATTCGTTGTGGGTCTGTCTCTTTAAATATTACTTGGAACTTTAGAGAGATCCATTTGTTCTTGTCCGTTACTTCAAAAATTGGTCACATTTAAGAACTGAAAATTTGCTTGCTCCTGCTGCATTCCACTTTCTGTCCACTCCTCTTTCTGCTGAAAAAGGGTTTCCTCTCTTTCTCGTTGCAAAGAGATAAATTTTGATGGTGATAGTTGACTAGAACTGTGAGAGCCAAGTCGCACAAATGCAATAGATCTCCCCCTAACTCATAGGCCCACATAACTAAAAAAGAGAGAAAGAAAAGAACAACAATCCATGTTAGTTTCACATGTTTTTTCTCTGTTTTTCTGTGGAGAAATGACAGCAGGACGAAACACATAAATAACATAGACCCTCCCAAAATGGTGGAACTTTAGGAGTCATTGTGTTGGTGCTGAAACATGAGGGACTTGATATGTTTGATTGGCAAATAAGGAACCAAAAATGTGATTACCGGATGAGAAATTGCATTTTATCCTTGTAATTCTCTTTTTACTTAATACCAGAAATCCCCCCCCCCCCCACAACAATGGAATAGAGAGTTGATTATGTATTGCTTAATTTGTCATACTTGTGCTTAATATTTCTCAACCGCATTGCTCGTTATTGTTGTTGCAGCTCCAGAATGGCCTTTCCAAGATGATGTATTTGCATATGGCTTCCTAATTCTGGAGCTCATCGGCAAAAAAGATGCACGCAGAGTGTGGTTCCCTTGGTATGAGAAGTTTAAAGATACATATGTTTACCCTGCTGAGACTGTTGTGGATGCATCTTTATCCATTTGTGGGGTTGTTGCATCAAGAATTACGAAGTGCGGTTTTGATTGTTTGAAAGCCAGATCATCAAATTTGCAGCCATCTCTGGAGGAGATTTTAAAAATGTTGTCTGATGCTGCATCTTCACCAGCAACGAAGAAACAAAAGGATGATGACTAGATTGGGTGGTCTGTAGGAAAGACAGTTTGAAGATTGGGCACTTTTGAATTACTTTGTTTTCTCTGTAGCATTCGATAGAAGATGAGCACTGTTTTAAGAATGTTGAGCACTGTTTTAGTGTCAAGACTAAGCATGCAAGTCTTCTTATTATCTGAGTTGAAAGATGAATGTCCCTGCAAGTTAGAATTTTATTTCAATTCGATCTTTTATTAATTGAATGTTTTATTAAAATATAAATGGATTAAATTAATACGGTTAGTGGAACTTGACTTATAGGACCTGATTTATTTGACTCACTATTGTTAAGGCCTTGATTTTAGCAGACGTGGCCTGACAGCTGGTGTAAGTTCATCCTAAAATGGGAAGACCCTAGAATTACATTATATATATAGCTAGGTTTCATCTCAACTCCATACTTTGGTACTTGCTTGCCCCATTAAAAGTTTTTAATATTGTGTGAGAGAGAGAAAAAGAACCAGCCAATGATATTCGTATAAACATCCATATTGGTCTATCATCGATCCGATTGAATGGCTGAATCAACTATGACAAATTATTTAAATCTATGGTGTTCTAAATTTGAGGTGTATAATTTTGGATAAATCAAAATATTTCTCACAGATGTTATCAGAGCCATACCCCAGTGTTCATGTTAAAAAAAAATACAAAAAACTTTATGTTTTTTAAAATTAACCAAAAAAAAAAAAAACCTTCGTGTATTGCATGTGCGTTAACCACAAATGCTATTGTATTTCATCTACTAAAATGACATTTTTACTTTTACAATTCTATTTTATTTATCTTTTATTTTTTATTTTAAAAAAAATAAGAAAAATAACCCAAGGAGAGAGAGAGAGAGAGCAAGAAAGGAGGAGGAAAGGGAGAGAGGGGGGGGGGGGGGGGGGGGAGGGAGAGAGAGCAAGAAAGAAGAAGTACGAGGGGGAGGCGTGGTGGTTAACCCATAAAGCAAAGAAGCCTTAGCTAGTATCGAACGAGAACTAGTATTACTGCACAAACATAAAAGTTGTAATCAATTTTCGACTAAGATAATAAGACGTGCATGCCAAAACATCACTGCACAATGATGCATAGTTAGAGTTAACGATAATATTCCTAAAACACTCGCATAGTATCGAATACTTAAAAGAAGGTTCCTGAAACAAAACAAACACGACGAAGTTATTGAAATGTGTCCAATCTTCAAACTATATTTCCCTGCGCTTTGTCGGTGGAGATGCAAAATCTGTCAACATTTTTACAACATCTTGCAGAGATGGCTGCAATTTGATCCGACTCTCATACAATCAAGCCCGTACTTAATAATTCTTGATGCGATCTCCTTGTGAATGGAAAATGATTCATGCACAAGAGCAGAGTAATCAGGGGAATCAGATGATCCAAAGTCACGATACCAAGAGCTCACCATTTTGCCTTCTTGTTTGCTTATGAGCTCCAGGAGCAGCAAGCCATAAGCAAAAACATCTTCATCGAAAGACCATTCCAGAACTGCAACAGCAATAACAAGCATTGCGGGTGAGAAATACTAAGCACAAGTCTGACAATGGGGAAGTGGAGATGATTAGTAACAAGATAAATGAGAGTCACAATGATGAAAAGCAATTTCGCATCCGGTAATTATGTTTTTCGGTTCCTTGTTTGACGCAAAAACCTATTAAGTCCCCCATGTTCATCCCTTTGCGGCGAAAAAGAAGCAGGCCGTTTTTCAGCAGAAAGGGGAATGGAGCAAGAACAATCCATTTTTTCAGTACTGAAACTAGCCCAACTTTTGAAATTACAGACAAGAACAAATTACCACTAAACAACATGAAAACGTTCGTCCAGAAAACATGCAAATAACAGGGGAAGTCTATACCTTCCGGATTTCTTATTCTAAGAGCTTCACGATAACCCCAGCAATTAACACTTAAACACCAAAAGTCAAAAGTCTTTGGGCATAATTTCTGCATAATAAACAAGAAGATGATTAAGATCATGGCAAAACTTCAAAAAAGAAAGCAAAAGAAATGTTCTGTATGACCTCATCAAGCATAATGCATTCTGGGAATATACTGCCATGCACAATGTGTTTTTCACAAAACGTCTTCAATATTTTTCCAACTCCGATTGCCACGTTCAGTCGGTCCTCTCAGTCTAACTTATCTAATATACGGGGAAAGAAAAGTGTTCAATCAATCATACAAGGCAAAACAGGTAACAATACTGCGTTTCACCATTCATATACATACCATCTTTTAGAACTTGATCCAGGATATATTTTGGTCTTCTCTCCTCATATATGACCGCCACTGTCCGGTCACAGTGGTATCCGATCAGTTTCACCACATTCGGATGTGCTTTTATTTGTGGGATTCTCAAGAACTCGAGTTCATCCTGAGATAATAACCAATAAAATTAAGCATTAGCTGAAGAGTGGCGTTCACTACCAAAAGCTGAAGTTCGAAAAAGGTAAGGAGTTCACACATGGATTTCAGTTGGAAAACTCTCCATTCTGCTTGTCGCGTGATAGAATAAATCCCATGTTTTCACAATCACATGTTGATCAGCCGAGGCCCGTATGATTGTCCCTTCAAATAGTTTTACTTTCGAAGTAGAGCATATGTTATTACTTTCACTGAAGGAATTGGTAATCTGCTGCAACTCGAAGTAGCTGTAGTGTTTCACACTACCCAAATCAACGGCTTCGATGATTGGACTAAAATAATTTGTTTAAATCAATCCGATCAGATTACAAACAAGCTTGCTGATCCAGTGAGCTTATCATGCTGAACATGGACAGTAACACCAGAACGCTCAATATTTGAGCTTCTAATTTCATCCAATATTTACAGATTAACCATAGCAAATAATAAGCAAGAAACACCACTCACAAGAGTAACATTCCAGTTTTATTAGCAATTAATTAGGGTATCTAAGTTATAGTTTTTTCCCTCCTAAATGGTGCAAGTAGATCAATCACCATATTAATCCAAAAAAGAAACATATTTTATACCCACAAAATTGAAAAAGATGAACATGTACAAATGAGATATATATAGAGAGAGAGAGAGACCGTTCTTTTCCTCCGTTGTGTATCTTGGACCAGAGTTGGAACGGCTTGAACGGGACATCGCACAATGGGAGCCTTAATGAATCCTTCTGATATGCATATGCCCGATAATCAACCGACTTCAACTTCTCCAGAAACTTCTTTTCTTCTCTTTTTGATTAATTTTAATGGTACAAGCGCCGTCGTGTGGAGCTCCGCCGCTGATGTCCGATGATCACATGCCGCCGTGTTCAGCAGAGCATGAAGATAGATACTAGCTGTCGATGTATTTGTGAAATAAAAATAAAATATAGAATTGGAAAGATTATGATTAAGGGTTTGAGAAGTTTAAAAGTTAATAAAGAAGTAATAACTTTGACAAGGGATAAGGAAGTTTTAAAATTAACAAAAAAAAAAAATTAATTATTTGGAAATAAGTGGTCAATCAAAAACAAAAAAATTATGATTGAGGGATTAGATAATTATTAAAGAGGTAATAATTAATTTTTAAATATTTAGAGAAAATAGACCGATAATTTTTTTTTTTTTTAAATCACTAAAGATATTCATTATAATACTTTTGCTTCAATACTTTTAGGACTCGTTTGCATTGCGAGATTCGTTAATTGAAATTTATGTATTAGCTCAAAATTAATAGAGAGTCCAGCCAATTATATTGGTTATTTGGCATCGAAGATTAACTGAATAGGATGATTGTACGTATATGCAAATGGTGGTTCGGTATCCACAATTGAATAAGATTGAATTAATATTAGAATGTAATTTACATTTTTACCCTCGATTGTTAAAATTCTTCAAGGCTTATTTTTCAAATTATGCCTTGGCCATCTTGCAGTAATAACAACAACAACAACAACAATAATATTAATAACAAGAATAAAAATAATAATAACATTAATAATAACAACAACAACAACAATAATAATAATATATTTAAAATGATAATTGCTGGATTTACTGATCAATTAAAAGGATGGTGGGATAATTACCTTGATCAAGATTTTCGTGAAAAAATTTAAACACAATTAAAACAGAAAATAATGAAACAATAGAAAATGCTGTTTATACCTGAGTGGTTAATATTTTTAAACATTTTACTAGTAGATGCACTGATAATAGTGATACTATTAGAACTTTATTGCAAAATCAAAGATGTCATACACTAAGTTCTTTTAGATGGTATAAAGATGTATTTTTAAGTAGAGTCTTAGAACTCCTCGAGAGTAACTCCTCCTGTTGGAAATCTAAGTTTATAGATGGTTTACCCTTTTTATTTGCTGAAGGAGTAAGGAAAACTCTTAGAAAAGGTGAATTAAACATAAATTATGATGATTATACCTATGGTAAACTATAGGTATTTGTGTTAATGAAGGATTAAATTTATGTAATGAAATAAAATTAAATCAACAAATTAAAAAACATCATTTACATGATAAAAAATAATTAGGTGATTTCTGTGATCAGTTTGGTATGAATCCTCCAACAGTTAATAATTTGGATAAATCTGACAAAAAAAGTATAAAAAGAAGTATAAGTCCCGTAGTTATAAGAAATATAAAAGAGAACGTAAAGAAAAACGTAAACATGAAAGATTCGAAAAATATGGTAAGAAAAGAAAATGGAAACCAAATAAAAAAAAGAAAAATAAATTCAAACCTACTAATGTCTGTTTTAAATGTTGTAAGATAGGACATTATTATAACGATTGTAGAGTTAAACAGAAGATTCATGAATTAAATATTGACGATGAATTAAAAGATACTTTATGTAAAATCTTATTAAATTCTGACCCTGAACCTGAAAGTGAAAGTTCTAGTTCATCCTCTTCTAATAATTCTGAACACATGAAAGTTTTGGAAAATGAAAATTATTATACCAGTTCTTCTGAAGATGAAAAAGAAATTTGTCAACCTTGTCAAGAAAGTCAGCCTTGTTTAAGACAAAACAATGAATGTGATGAATTTTATCAAATTATTTCACAATTTAAAAATTTTGCACTAAATATGTTAAATTAATCATATTTTGGACTTATTCAAGCACACAAAAGGTTTTGAAGCTAAATCTTTTATAATTGATCATATTACTGGAGAATCTAGTAATCATAATCAAAATAGAATTCAAAGAAATACAACTCTGTATACCATGGATGTTGTAAAAAAGATGTTAAATGACAAATATAGGGTGGAAACACCTACTACTGTTCAAGATTTAGTTAGAGAGGTTGATAATTTGAAAAATGAAATTATTTGTTTAAAAACTGAAAATGAATCTTTTGAAAAAAGAATTTCTCATTTAGAAAAACAAAATGATAAAGGAAAATCTATAATGGATGTCTCTCATTTTGAAAATATTAATTTTGAACAAAATATTTCAGAACATGAAAATTTTCTTTCTACACTTGAAATGGTGACTTCTCAAAAATGGTATATAAAAATAACACTTTTAATTGATAATAAGTTTGTTAAAGATTTGACTGCACTTGTTGATAGTAGTGCATATTTAAATTGCATTCAAGAAGGAATAATCCCAACAAGGTATTTTCATAAAACTACGCATACTTTAAGCTTTGCAAATGGCCAAAAAATGCAAATTAATTATAAATTACCTAAAGCCTTTATTTGTAAAAACAAAACATGTATTCCTACAAGTTTTCTCTTAGTTAAAAACATTACAAACCAAGTAATTCTTGGTACTCCTTTTTTAAAGAAAATATATCCATTAAAACACGTCAATGAAAAAGGATTTATTGGAACTTTTGAAAACAAAGAAATTCAGTTTAATTTTATAAATGAACCTTTTACAAGAATTTTAAATGAAATAAAAGATTTAATTATTGCAAAAGATAATCAAATAAACTTTCTTAAAAATGAAATCAATCTCATTAGTTTTGATGAAAAATAAAAAAATCCTAAATTACAGGACAAAATTAAAATTTTGATTAATGAGTTTTCAATACAAATATGTAATGAACATCCTAATGCATTTTGGAATAGAAAGAAACATATTGTTTCTCTCCCTTATGAAGAAGATTTTAATGAAAAACATATTCCAACTAAAGCAAGACCTTGTCAAATGAATCAAGAATATTTGGAATTATGTAAAAAGCAAATTGCCTCTTTAATTGAAAAGAAACTTATAAGACAATCAAAATCTCCTTGGTCATGTACTGGATTTTATGTTAATAAACATGCAGAACAAGAACGTGGTGTTCCTAGGTTAGTCATAAATTACAAACCTTTAAATAAAGTGTTAAAATGGATAAGATATCCTATACCCAATAAAAAAGAATTATTAGATAGATTATATAATGCAAATATATTTTCTAAATTTGATTTAAAATTTGGTTATTGGCAAATACAAATTGATGAAAAGGATAGGTATAAGACTGCATTCAATGTTCCTATTGGACAATTGGAATAGAATGTTATGCCTTTTGGATTAAAAAATGAACCCTTAGAATTTTAAAATATTATGAATGAAATTTTTACACCTTATAGTGATTTTATCATAGTTTATATTGATGATATATTAGTTTTTCCAAAAACTATTGAAATCCATTTTAAACATTTAGATATTTTCAAGAAAATTATAATTAACAGTGGTTTAGTAATTTCTAGACCTAAAATGTCTTTGTTTCAAACCAAGATAAGATTCTTAGGACATAATATTGAAAAAGGACAAATTATTCCTATAAATAGGAGTATTGAGTTTGCATCAAAATTTCCAAATGAAATAACTGATAAAACTCAATTACAAAGATTTTTAGGAAGTTTAAACAATATATCTCCTTATTATGAAAATCTTGCACAAGATACAACTATATTGTATGAGAGATTAAAAAATAATCCTAAGCCTTGGAGTGATGATCATACTAAAGCCGTCACAGTAATTAAATCAAAGGTTAGTAATCTTCCTTGTCTTATGATAACTAATCCTGAATGGGAAAAGATTATAGAAACTGATGCTAGTGAAATAGGTTATGGTGGAATTTTAAAACAAAAATCGCATAGATAAAAATGATTATCTTGTTATATCTTACTCTGAAAAATGGAATAATAGTCAAAAGAACTATGCAACTGTAGCTAAAGAAATTTTAGCTATTGTTAAATGTGTTTTAAAATTTCAAGATGATCTTTATAGTCAAACATTTTCTATTTATACTAACTATCAAGCAGCTAAGTTTATGTTTAATAAAGATTTTAAGCATGATGTTTCAAAACAAATGTTTGCAAGGTGTCAAGCTCATTTAGCCCCTTTTGATTTTACAATTTATTATAAAAAAGGGAAAGATAATAGCCTCCCAGATTTTTTAACTCGTGAATTTTTACAGGATAATGCCTCCTAGACAGAGAATGATTCCTAGGGTTCCTATCCCTAGAGTGATGATAACCAATTTATATGATAGAAGGATCTATGGTCATATGTATGATGGACCAATAAGATTTGTTTTGGTCAATAGAATTGGTATTTCTAGACTAGTTATAAGAGTTAGACAATTAAAAAAATTGGTTAAAGACATAAGGAAATGTTTGGAAATTGGAAATTTCCATGGACCTCCCCTTACTGCACAATCTAGGGAATATCTAGAAATGAGTATTGACTTCTGGATATTTGTTGGTAATGATATCCAATGAAAAATTGAGTAAAGTTGTATTGCATGGCTAGTACAAATCAAGAATGTGATTGTAAAAGTAGTAGTAAAATAAAAAGAGTTATTTATGAAATGACTATTTTTGATAGATCTGTTTATAACTGTCTTTTTGTGAATACAAGTCTAGTTCAATTTCATCCTTTATATCCTTTTAAAGGTTTACAGTTATTACTAAAAGAACATAAACAAACTAAATGATTGTTAAAGATATTAAATATGCTTTACAATATAATAGATATATTGATAATCCTAAATCTTTAAGTCAAGATGATAGAATGAATTTAATGGGACATTTTGATTTTTATTATGCAATTGACTTATTTAATTCTAATAAGGGTAATAATATAATATGTTAAATATTTTGCAGATTCGAACATGACAAATGTTTTTCAGGGTACAAGCATGGATGAATTAAAGTTGCTTTCTGATATGTTCCAATTGAAACAAGATATTAATGAAAGAATTTAAAAGGTCAATGAACAATTAAAGAGTCCATATATTGATGAAGAAGATGGAAGAAATTTAAAAATGAGTTGGTTGAATTGGACTGGTTATCAAAGAGAAATTATAATGAAAGAAAAACAATTTTTACAATTCCCTAATTAAATTTTTTTTATACAGATGGATAGAAATCATTTGATCATAGAAATGAATCGTAATCGAGTTTGACAAATGACTGAAGAAGAACATCAAGGTAGAAGAAATATGCTTAGACGTCATTATCATGAACTTGGGATAAATCCTCATGATATATTGAGATATCAAATTCAAGAGATGCGATTAAATCAGCTTAGACAAACTTCTTCTATTCCTGTTATTATTAAAAGATCAAGAAAAATTGATGAAAATATTCAAGATATTGAAACATGGTTAAGACATGTTGATGACAATAATCCATTAAAAGCAGAAATGATTGTAAATCTTGCAGAATGGAAAAGAAGAAAGTTAGCTGTTGATAAAATTATTAATGAATGTTGTATCGCTTAAAAATTTTGCAGGAATAATGATTCCACGAGGTGGACAGAATTACCCAAGCCATGGGTAGAGGTGGCCATGGTGGCAGATATCTAGTAAACCAGATGGGCTAAAGAAAACTCTATAATGAGAGTTTTTCTTCTCAAGGTGAAATGGATAAGGAATTTCAGGAATTCCTTAAGCAGAAAAAATTAAATAAAAATGGTGGATCCAGTGGTGAGAGTAAAACTCCTTCATATGATGATGCAACATCATTTGTGGATAAATCCATAGGTAATATTGAGGAAGTGGAACCACTCCCCTTTGTTCCAATGATTAGAAAGGATATAATGATCCTTTTGGAACCCAAAGATCTTTTAATTTCCACAGATCCTTGTAAGCTAAAAGAAAGGTATCTTGAGGCTAAGTCCTATGCTGGTGGAGTCTTTAAGGGACAAATTTTGGATAAAATTGGTTCAATCCAGTCTAAGCATTTCTATCCAACTGGAACCAATGCATATTATAATTTTACTAAGGTAATAATCAAGCAGATAATGACTGCTGAGGAATGGGGTTTAAGCACCTTTAAAGAAAAGGAATTTTATTGTCAATAATTAAAACAAGTGATTAAATTCAATTATTGAGACTATTTGGATGCCTTCAATAAGTGTTTCTTATATGATAATCATAAGAAGAAACATACTTGGTGGTTTAAAACCTGTCCTATGTTGTATAATGACAACATCCCTTCATGGCTTATTCAATGGTGGATGACCTTTGGACCTTCGATAAAAATTCTCCCTGATCCTTTCAAAGGACTTTTTGAAGAATGGATTAATGTATAGTCCAAAATAAAAAAATTCAAAAAAGGAAAATTGTTGGGTGGATGGAATTGCATCCTTGCACTTCTTTATGGAATTTTCAATTCCTTGGATCTGGAAATGGGAACCAGAGATAGGTTATACTTATGAGAATCTTCCTTGCTTAAAGCTCATTTATTTTACCTCATTTTGGAGAAAAATGATATTAAAAGACGATGATAGTATTTTGAATTCTCAAGAGACTATCAATCTGATTAAAGAAAAAATTAAGGATTATAAAAAAGAAATTGAAGAATCTAATCCTTATGAAAATTCTGCCTTTAATTACATTGTAAAGAATTTGAAGATGAAAGGTTCATTCTCCAAAGATGAAGTCATTAATGCTTATTTGGCGACAATGCGCAACGACATGTTAAAAAAATTTGGTGTTGGTATGGACAATGATATGGTGTCTGTATCTTCTTCTTCAAAAGAAGATGTCATCATTGCTGGTGAAGCCTAGGATCCATATGAAGAAGAAACAGATATTCAAATGGATGCAATGAACTCTGTTCTTGGAAGCAAGGCCCTTGGTACAAAGCCAATATTGTGAAGATGACACATTGGATGATGAAAGAAAGAGGATGATGGCGTAAGCGCTGACGCCAATGGTCATATAATTATGTTTACTGTGGGCAGAATTATTAAAATTACTGTGCTGCCTTGTTTGCCAAAAAGGTGAAGATGATCCGTGAAGAAAATATGAAAGATGTTGTCGGCTGAAGGATGCTGAAGGACACTAATTGTTTTGCTTTGTTGAAAATGAGTGTTGTAAAATTATTAAAGTAGCTTTTAGAATTTTGTTTGTTTTCATCTTAATCCTCTATAAAAGAGGTATTCATTTTAGTTGTTAGGTATCTTCTTCCTACGCCTCTCTTTTCTCTTTTATGTCTTTCCTTCTGCTTGTTGCAATCTTTTTCTTTTTCTTTGGAGCTTTCTTGTATGAACTCCTTTGGGAGCTTTTCTTTGGCATATAAGTTAAACCTTGTGGTACGATTCTGATCTCCTTTATTTATTAAAAGCTTTATTTAAATTTTGTTTAGTTTAAAACATATTTAATTAATTAATTAAAATGATAAGTTAAAGTATTGGTGTGTTGAACAATGTCAAAACTAAAATAAGATAATTATCTAGACATTACTAAACCACTGTTAATTATAATTTTCTTGAAAATATCTAAATGTTTAAAATAGATTTCAATAGTTTTTGACAAAACTAATATATCATCAATATAAACTATGACAAAATCACTATAAGGCATAAAAATTTCGTTCATAATATTTTGAAATTCTAAGGGTGCATTTTTTAATCCAAAAGGCATAACATTCCATTCAAATTGTCCAATAGGAACATTGAATGCAGTCTTATACCTATCCTTTTCATCAATTTGTATTTGCCAATAACCAGATTTTAAATCAAATTTAGAAAATATATTTGCATTATATAATCTATCTAATAATTCTTTTTTATTGGGTATAGGATATCTTATCCATTTTAACACTTTATTTAAAGGTTTGTAATTTATGACTAACCTAGGAACACCACGTTCTTGTTCTGCATGTTTATTAACGTAAAATCCAATACATGACCAAGGAGATTTTGATTGTCTTATAAGTTTCTTTTCAATTAAAGAGGCAATTTCCTTTTTACATAATTCCAAATATTTTTGATTCATTTGACAAGGTCTTGCTTTAGTTGGAATATGTTTTTCATTAAAATCTTCTTCATAAGGGAGAGAAACAATATGTTTCTTTCTATTCCAAAACGCATTAGGATGTTCATTACATATTTGTATTGAAAACTCATTAATCAAAATTTTAATTTTGTCCTGTAATTTAGGATTTTTTTATTTTTCATCAAAACTAATGAGATTGATTTCATTTTTAAGAAAGTTTATTTGATTATCTTTTGCAATAATTAAATCTTTTATTTCATTTAAAATTTTTGTAAAAGGTTCAATTATAAAATTAAACTGAATTTCTTTGTTTTCAAAAGTTCCAATAAATCCTTTTTCATTTTCGTGTTTTAATGGATATATTTTCTTTAAAAAAGGAGTACCAAGAATTACTTGGTTTGTAATGTTTTTAACTAAGAGAAAACTTGTAGGAATACATGTTTTGTTTTTACAAATAAAGGCTTTAGGTAATTTATAATTAATTTGCATTTTTTGGCCATTTGCAGAGCTTAAAGTATGCGTTGTTTTATGAAAATACCTTGTTGGGATTATTCCTTCTTGAATGCAATTTAAATCTGCACCACTATCAACAAGTGCAGTCAAATCTTTAACAAACTTATTATCAATTAAAAGTGTTATTTTTATATACCGTTTTTGAGAAGTCACCATTTCAAGTGTAGAAAGAAAATTTTCATGTTCTGAAATATTTTGTTCAAAATTAATATTTTCAAAATGAGAGACATCCATTATAGATTTTCCTTTATCATTTTGTTTTTCTAAATGAGAAATTCTTTTTTCAAAAGATTCATTTTCAGTTTTTAAACAAATAATTTCATTTTTCAAATTATCAACTTCTCTAACTAAATCTTGAACAGTAGTAGGTGTTTCCATCCAATATTTGTCATTTAACATCTTTTTCACAACATCCATGGTATACGGAGTTGTATTTCTTTGAATTCTATTTTGATTATGATTACTAGATTCTCCAGTTATATGATCAATTATAAAAGATTTAGCTTCAGAATATTTTGTGTGCTTTAATAAGTCTAAAATATGATTAATTTAACATATTTAGTTCAAAATCTTTAAATTGTGAAATAATTTGATAAAATTCATCACATTCACTGTTTTGTCTTAAACAAGGTTGACTTTCTTGACAAGGTTGACAAATTTCTTTTTCATCTTCGGAAGAATTGGTATAACAATTTTCATTTTCCAAAACTTTCATGTGTTCAGAATTATTAGAAGAGGATGAACTAGAACTTTCACTTTCAGGTTCAGAGTCAGAATTTAATAATATTTTACATAAAGTATCGTTTAATTCATCATCAATATTTAATTCATGAACTTCTGTTTAACTCTACAATCTTTATAATAATGTCCTACCTTACCACATTTAAAATAGGCATTAGTAGGTTTGAATTTATTTTTCTTATTTTTATTTGGTTTCTATTTTCTTTTGTTACCATATTTTTCAAATCTTTCATGTTTACGTTTTTCTTTACGTTCTCTTTTATATTTCTTATAACTAGGGGACTTATACTTCTTTTTATCCTTTTTTTTTTTTCAGATTTATCCAAATTATTAATTGTTGGAGGATTCATACCAAACTGATCACAGAAATCACCTAATTATTTTTTATCATGTAAATGATGTTTTTTAATTTGTTGATTTAATTTTATTTCATTACATAAATTTAATCCTTTATTAACACGAATACCTATAAGTTTACCATATGTATAATCGTTATATTTTATGTTTAATTCACCTTTTCTAAGTGTTTTCCTTACTCTTTCAGCAAATAAAGAGGGTAAATCATCTATAAACTTAGATTTCCAATGGGAGGAGTTACTATTGGGGAGTTCTAAGACTCTACTTAAAAATACATCTTTATACCATCTAAAAGAACTTAGTGTATGACATCTTTGATTTTGCAATAAAGTTCTAATAATATCACTATTATCAGTCCATCTACTAGTAAAATGTTCAAAAATATTAACCACTAAGGTATAAACAACATTTTCTATTGTTTAATTATTTTCTGTATTAGTTGTGTTTAAAATTTTTTCACGAAAATCTTGATCAAGGTAATTATCTCACCATCCTTTTAATTGACCAGTAAATCCAGCAATTATCATTAACGCAATTGATTTATCATTATTACCATTGTTTTTACGTATAGTACTATACATTAGCATTCTATGTATCATATTAGCAATTTGTTTATTTGTAAAACCATCCATATTCCATTCATAAATCTGTTTACCACTATAACTTGTACTAGTAACAAATTCTTATTCTTCATATAATAAATCTTGTGGTGTAGGTCTTGGGTAATAATAAAATCTTTGATTATGTTTATCTGCATAGTTGCTAGAATAAGATTCTTTACCAATTTTATTTAGTTCATCTTGAATAATTTGTTTATAATTAGAAGGTTGGTTTCAATTTAATTTTCAAAATCTAATGTAGTTAAATTTAAACTGTTCAATTTTTGATTTAAATTTTTTCAAAATCAAATAAAGATTTTAATTTAAAATTCTTTGTTTCAGAAGGAGGCTGAATAGTTGGTACTATTATTATTTCTTCTTCCTGTACTTTTTTCTCTATAATTAATCTATTAACTTTCTGTGTTAAACGATCTGATTTGTTTAAAATATGATCAATTCTATTAATAGCAATGTTTATTTGTTCACCAAGGATTATTAAATACAAATTAGTACAATTTTTTTGTTTAATAATATTATTTAAATGCTTTGCTTCAATTACAATAGTTTTAGAGTCAACTAATTTTTCAAAAGCATTATAAGATCGAGTTTGAGTTTGAGTTTTAATTTCAAAAGGGTCCTGTGGAGGAAATATTCCTTTTACAATATTATTTTTAGAAATTTCATAACTTCTTTCAAGAACAAAAATTTTAGTTTCTAAATGTTCAACAAATTTGGTTATAAACCATTGAACAAAAGGTAAAGATTGATTTATATCACAAAAATAATTATAATAATTTTCTGAAATTATTTTCATTTCCGATGGTTCAAAAGTTTCAAAAAACCATTTTCTAAAACTGTCCCATTTGGATTCATTAAATTCTTTTTGACAAATTTGTCTTGCCAGAGAACCGAGACTAAATTTGTCTTGCCAGAGAACCTA